>MNCI01037518.1:43582-64978 GCA_015680685.1 Gnetum montanum
GTTACTCTAATTATTAGAGTAGTTGCTTTCAAGTCTATAAATATAGTGCCCAGGGACACAATTGGAGAAGAAGTCTTTTAGCAGTCAAGTAGCGAAACTCTTGCAGTCTGTTTGAAAGTTAGAGTATTTTTCAAGTCAGTAGGAGGTCTAAGTGTGGACGGATCTTTATTCGTGCATTGTGTACCTGAGCACACCTTGTGTATGGTAATAAAGATGATCTCTTTGATTCATCCTTGTAGCACTTGAGATTTGTTTTCTTACACATTTATTTTATTTTATTTTCTTATGCATTTATTTTATTTTATGCACTTTACATTTCTGTTATTAGCACAACAATTCATTTTGGTCAATTAAGAAAATCGTTAAATTACACAAGCACAACTGCTTTGAGCATACGTGTAATGCTTGGTAACCCAGTAACGATTAGCGTTTGGTAATCCTAGCAGTGTTGCACTGGTTCAGGATGTGTACGGCAAGTGGGAACGGATGCTTGTGTTAGGATTAGTTAGAACTTAGTTAATGAGTAGTTAAGTTAAATTAGTCACCTAGTTATCTCTCTCTTTCCCTATTAGCACAGGACATAAAAACATAAAAGATATAAAAATGATATGCCTCCAGCTTACTTAACCATACAATCATGACATACAAGTAAGTTTGGGAAGACAACGATCAATCAACCCGTCCTTGTTCCACAAGGATGCATAAGCACTTAGTCCTTGGAATTCAACCGGATCGTTCATGAAATGCTTGTATTCATATGGTTGAGCGTAGGGGTACCTCGCAGCTCATCAGGGGTAAATATTGTTAAAAAATGTTTTGGATAGCATGGGGGCTGAATATTTATAGAATTTTATAACTCAGTATTACCTAGTAGAATCAAACCTATGACCTAGGATTACTAGGCTAAGACTTGTACCAATACCCTATTATCATTTATAAAATGTATATGTTTAACAATGAGGCATTATCCTAGTGGTAAGACATTTGATTTGGAAGCTCCAAGTCATGGGTTCAATTTGAGTGGGCAATGCTTAATTATATATCTATGTTACACTTATTTCAAGTTCCAACACGTCCCCCCCCACCACACCTCCCCACCCCATCCCTGTCATCCCTTGTGCCCCCCACGTGTCGCGCCACCCCCCCCCTCCCTAATGTTGGATATGTTTGACTAAATGACTTGTTAGCTCAGTGGCTCCAAGTCATGGGTTTGATTCTTGGGGTGTATCTATATTACAATTATTTCAGGTTCCAACACCCCACATAAACCCTTATTTGATTCTTGAACATTGTTATTCTATTTTCATCTGTAGAGGTCTTTCATATAGATTGATTCTCTTTTAAGTTGGACACATGTATATGTGTTATTTGAGATTATGCTTGTTCCCCTACCTTGGGATAGATGACTATAGACTCAAGGAACCTACATTTTCACTTAATTTTAGTTTTTTGTGACCTTGGGAAAGATGACTTAAAGCACCTTTGGTATTTTTTGGTCCTTATGCATAATTCCATTTTGCAAAATAACAATAATTTTAGTGAAAATTCTCTTAATTGCATACTTTAGTTTGAAGGTAATTTCATTTAGAATTAGTTATTGAGATATTGAATTTTTATTTGGTATTGATGTTTAAATTTTCAAATTCACTTTGAAAACACTCAATGGAAAATCTTAAAGAGAGATTCTAACCATGAAAATTACCAATTTATGTATTCAAAACTTTGTGATTGTAAATTATTGCATTTTTAAAAATGTTTAATGAAATTTTTTAAAAATTCAACTTCTAGAATTGGTTGTGGTTAAACATAATATTTATAATGTCATATGAATTTTAGAGAAATGGTAATATTATTGGTGATTTTAATCACTTGGATAACTTTGTTGCCCAAAAAGAAAGATGCTCAAAGCATTAAAAAAGCCTATTAGTTTCTATTTCATTTTTTCTAAAATTTTACCTAGATTGCTATCTTTACAAATTAGAGATGTTTTTGAATAGCATAATTGCTCTTGAACAATTAGTTTTGTTCACCGCAAAGATATTTTTGATTAAGTCATTTTGGTTCGGAGTTGCTTCACTCAACTATGGTAAAAAAAAAAAAAAGAAAAAAAAAAAGAAAAAAGAAACTGTGACATTTAAGCTAGATATTAGCAAAATATATAATAGAATTAATTAGAATTATATGGATGTGACTTTACAAAGATTTGGTTTCCTTGCACAATGGATTAGAAGATTAAAACAATGTTACACTAGGTTCAATTTTACTATTCGTGTAAATAGATACAAAGAACATAATATTCAAGTAGCTAATGGGCTATGACAAGGAAATCCCATATTTATTTTGACTATGGAAGGATTTGGTGCCTATTTTCATATGCTTAGATAGAAAATTTTTTTTTACGGTATTAAGTATGCCTTTGAATGTCAACATTTTATTCATGCATAATTTATTTGTTAAAGGAGATACTACAATATTACATAGAATTAAAGAGGAAGTTAATAATTTTTCTACTACTTCTAGTTTCATTAACTTACGTAAAAGCAAAATTTATGATTTTGGAATGCCTAATTATGATTTTGATATTTTAAAAACTCATAGGAATACAGTCAGGATTCTCTACAAGAAAAGTATTTAGCCTTTCCTCTCTTCAATGGCAAACTGTGGAAAGTGCTTTGGATGGAGATGGTTAATATAACTAATAAAAAGGTGGAAGGTTGACAAGGAAAATTTTTATCTCAAGCATGTAGACTCTAGTTGGTAAGATTAGTTATTTAGTCCATGCCTTTATATCTTTTTCAATTATAAAGGCACCAAAAAGCACTATCTCTATTTTGGAAAAATATGAGAGCTTTTTTCATGGTCCACTTCATTGTCTTAAACTTGTCATACTAAATCCTGGAAAAATGTTTGTAAACCACAGTCTGCTAGTCGATGGAGTCTAAAAAAATATGAAAGTATTTGCTCTTGTACTTCTAGGCAAGCTTTCTTGGTAGATTGAAAATATTTGTATAATATTGTGCCATTTCAGTTAGCCCTAAGAATCATTAATACATCCCTTTTTTTTTGGATAAATAAAAGAATGGTACATTCAATGGGTAAGCATTGATGAAGCTAATTATATAATAAAGTCCATTTATTAGCATTTTTAATCTATTTAATGCTAAATGGCATTATGGAGCTTTAATGCAAAGGCTCAAATTATTTATTAGCAAGTATCTAATCAACTACTAAATCTTTCCTAATTATAATCTTGAGGCATTATTGGCCATGATAAATGTCCTAGATGTAGGGTTTTAGAGTATATTGATCATCTTTTAATATCATGTCCTTTTGCTTAATCAACATGGGATCTTTGGGCACAAAATTTTAAAAGAAGGAAGCCTTTTAATGTATCTTTTAATGATATAGCAGAATATTGGAATATTGCTAGAGTAAATTTGTTGAAGAAATTGATGTGGAATTTGCGGAATGAGTTTATATTTTACCCTACATTACAATAACACTCTAGAACTCTTGGTAGAGAGTTTAAATTTGAACAAAAAAATACAATAACACTTTATGTGTGGCTTAAAGATTTACATTTATGGAAAGATTTAGGGATTATAAGGATGAGTTTTTAATGGCAACAAATTTTATTCACTTTTGTTGTTTTAAAAATCTTAGTTGTTAATTTTAGTATCTTATTTTTTAAATGGAACATGAACTGTGAAGTTAGCAAACTCCAAACTGTGACCCAAACTAGAATAGAACTAGGGTTTCCTTATTTTCATTAAGAAAATAACTTCTAGAATTGTTTTACTATATTAATTTGAATTGGTTTTATTCAACACTCATTATAAGCAATGGGAAAATTCTATGCAGATGGTCATATGAATGGTATGTAAGAAAATTTTCAAAAGTTCTCATTAATTATGTGGTCCTAGCTTATAACTACAATCATGATGAAGTAGGGTACGCATGTATACATGTAATGTCCCATCCCTTGTTAAGGGTAGAAACATATTGTAAAAATGTAATTAACCTTCAAATGAAGGGATGCCTCATTATGAGGAGTTACGATTATTTATGTATCCCTCGGGAATGGGTTTGACCTATGCCATTTTAAGGTTGGGTTTAGAGGTCATGCCGACGTAGGGTTTTGAAGCCTAGAAACGCAAGTAACGGGAGTCGGGTGAAGTGGGAAAAGAAGGGATTGATTACCCCTTTGGCTGGATAGCCTAACCATGGTGGTAGTGTTGGATTGCCTCTAAGAATTAAGTGGCATGGGAAGATAACACAAAGGCCATTATAGTACTCTCTCTCTTATTAATAAATTTTTTCCATTTTTTCTTTCCTATTCTATGTATCAGTTATTCATTTATCAAGTATTTTATGATATTTCCATTATAATGCTTGTGAATGTGATGAATTAAGCAATGAATGAACATGTTTTTACGACATCTGGGAATGGGATGTTACATTTGGTATTAGAGAAAACCAAAATTTAGGAATCAAAGTGTAAGAAAAATATTATTTTATTATTATTATGTAAAACAAAAGTACATCCAAGTAGAATACATGTAAAGGAAGAAGCAGAACATAAGAATAGGGAAGATGTAGAATAGAAGAAATAAAGAAAACAACAGTGATCATTTATTTCAATGGAACAAGTTGAGGAGATCGGAGACTATCTTCAATTGTGCTTCCCATTCTTCTTCAATGGAATCGTTTTTGCTGAGCATTGCTTTGCATCCCACCAACCCTTCACATACAATTTCTTGATGTACTTAGTGACACTCTTTGCTACAGTTGTTGATTCCTCCCTTCTCTTAAGTTGGATGTCCAACATCTCCATCTGAATTGATCAATTGTCCATGTATTTTTGCCATTATTTCTCCTTCCTATTCGCAAAACAAGATTAAAATTATGATTCAAGAACAAAAAGATATAATAGAAAGAAGAAAAAGGGAAGAGAAAAGAATAAGAACTACTCACCTGAATCTGATCATTATTAATTTGAAGAAATCATTCATGGATTTGTAAATGGTAAGCTAGACATGTAGCACTCTCCAATTCTCCTAAGAGTTGCTCCAAATCTTTGACAAATTCTAGAGCATCCTCAGGAATTGGATGGAAAGACAATGGAGCACCAGTCTATACTAATTCATAGTCTTCCTTAAAGTTGCATGATTGGGACTCCTATGTGTGGTAGACATTCTCGCGAATAGAGTAAGGTTTGTAATTGGTAATTCATTGACCAAGACACTAAAGAAGAATGAGTTCTTTTTCGATAGTCATCACTATTTGTCCCATTGAATAGGGGGAACTTGAGATAGAGAAAGGACTTCTTGGAATAGACCCAAGAGCTAGTGTTGTTGTTTCCTATGGAAAGGAACCTCTTACAGGGGTCATATGAATAGATGGTACACACAGTAATCTAGATGGAGGAATGGGAGTTTTTTTAGAACTTGCACCTACAGTACCATCTCTCTCCATTTCCTAAATGAAGTACCTTAGATCCATGGAGATCTACAACACAAGAAAATGACATTACACAAGAAGAAGGAAGAAAAATGGAAGTATTCAAACCTTAAAATAATTAAAAATTACCTTTGGTTTCTTTCCCTTATCCTATCTAGTATCTTTTTGTTGGGTTTGTTGTTGGGCTTGTTGACTTATACCTATTGGGCTACCAGAACCTTGCCTAGCATGTTGCCTCTGTAAAATGAAATTTATTAGAAAAGAAAGAAGATAAATTAGGCTATATATATATATATATATACCTTTGAGATGGTAAGTGTGATTTGTTGTTGGGGTAGAACCCTTCCAAAGGTTGAAGCACCTTGAATGGATGAAGTACCTTGAACATCTTCAACCTGTGTAGCTTCAGTCTGTGCAGTATGGATTGGTTCATTTTGCAACCTAGAAGGCACTGTCAAATACATGAAGAAATATAAGTGAAAATATGAAATATATATATGAGAATATAAAAATACCTCACTAATTCTTTCTTGATGTTAGTCTGCTGCAAAGCCATTTGACCCTTCTTACCACCTTTGATCTTACTCTTTATAATTCTATCCTCTTCAAGAAATTTAGGACATAATTTGTGATTGTAATGGCTAAAGACTTTGGATGAAGGGTTGTAACTCAGAATCAAACACATGATCAAGGGTACACATCATATGGTATAAGGTTTATTAGGATTTTTTAGGGAAACAACAGCTCCATTCATGGCATTGTATAAACTAGTAAAAGAAGATAGTGACCAAGCATAAACTCTACTAGTTATGGCACCATGAAGTATATAAATTGAATGGGCACTAACATGAATTTGGTATTGATGCCATAAAACTTTATTGTGGATGAATTAACATAACTTGAAGTGAATTTTGTTGATAAAATCTCCATAAAGGAATTAGCTTTTGCAGATAGCAGAATCACTAACATAATTAGATAATTCTTTTTGACAAAATAATTGAAACTTAGGAGAGAAAACTGATGGAATAAAAGGATCCTTCCATGAGTGAAAACCTAAGGCTGTTCAAATATCTATGGGAATAATAGTTACTACTCCAAAAATTGACTGTGAAGTGGAACTTTTACTTTGATTATACTGATCACATCATTTCATTATTAAGATTTTGTAGTATGATGGCTTGAAAATAAGGAAGACAAGTAATTCAGATAACCTTGAATTTGTAAGATATTGAAACTCCTCTTTCCCAAGTAAACTACACACATAATTGGAAGCACTAATAGCATTATTTTGATGTAAAAGAATGGACATCTATTTTGAACTACTTGGAAGAGCTAAAGAAGCTTGAGAAGAAGCCTTAGTAGGATGCTTTTGGGCCATGAGGTCAATGGTTCAATCCTTGACGTTTCTTGCAATCTATGAGAATAATCCTTCAATCTTTCGATGGTGCTGCACTATGATGGGAGAAGACTTATTTCCTTCATTATTTATAAAAGAATAGGAAGAATCTTGGGAGAAAAAGTGAAAGTATCAACTTAAGTTTATTAAAGAATCTTGGGCTGCGCTACCTACAGGGAGGGTAGCATAGCCCTATTTCCATGATCACTACCATCCAACAACCATGCACCACCCTGCTGTCACACATTGCTTTACTATCATGCATCGCTGAAGAAGCGCTATGCAGTTGATGCGTTAACTAGGCCGTGTATACGGGGCCATGCGTCGACGTGGCCCCGTTTACACAGAGGCTGTTTTAGCCTATAAATAAGTGGCCCTCTGCCACACTTAGGAACCTTTCTAGTAGTCATAGCAAAGCTCTTGCATTTTGTTTCTGTAGGAGTTAGAATATTTTCCCAGTGCATGCTTGCAGTGTGATGCTTGTAATTGTACGGCACCTTTATTCGAGTGTGATGTACTTGGATGTGCACATGGCCAAAAATGAAGATCGAGATTACTTCATCATTGCAGCATTCACTTAGTTTTAATTTTTTAATTGTTATTGTTATTTATTATTTTCTTAGTTAATATTTCTTTATCATCATTTACTATTCCTATTGTTAAATGCAGAATGAGCATGACTTAATCACGAGCATTCAAGTCTGACTACTTGGTAACCTTGTAGTGTACCTAGGATCTACGCTTGGTAATCCCAGTAGTAGTCATGCACGAGGTCCAAGATGTGTATGGATGATTAAGGAATGGATGCTCATCGCACTTAGGCTAGCTTAGATTCATTTCCTATTGCTCATTAGTTTAATTAAGATTATTTTCCATTGTCTCTAGGAGTAGCATTAGTTTAGGATCACGTCATACGCCTCACTCTGGACTAAAGCATACGTGACAAAGAAAATACTAGTCTAGATGGAAAGACAGTGAACTGTGATCAACATGTAACGATCTAGATACCACAACTAGCCTATCCACGGAGTTCGACTGGATCATGCATGAACACTCGTATTCATATGGTTGAGTGTAGGGGTCTCTCGCCACTCATCAATCGCCCTACAACCATGCGTCACTTTGTTGCCATGCATTGCCCTATTGCCACGTGTTGCCTTGCTGCCATGAGTTGCCCTGCTACCATGCGTTGTCCCACTACCATGTGCTATCATGCCATCATGTGCCGCCCTACCAGCATGTGCCATCCTGCAACCATGCACCACCTTGTAGCCATGTGCTGCCCTACCCATTTCTTTGCTATTGCCTACCACTCTACCATTATTATGTGTTGCAAGTCTCTTTGCGAGTTGCGTAGGTCCCTTAGAGGGCTATGCTAGCCCTTTGCTGGCCTCATCAACCTTGTGTAGGCATGCTACTTCCCCCCCCCTTTCACAGGTCCTTGCACAACCATGTAGGTCACAACAAACAAAAAGGAACATGTTGTCCCATGATAGAAAAGGTTGTTAAAAGTCCTCTGCTTGGCCGTCGATGTTGCTTGCTCTACTATGAATGCCATTGCTAGCATGCCATCATGGCCTTTGTTGCTGTCATCCTTGTCTGCAATGAGATAGAAAATTCTCCATCACTTGACAGAAAATTTTGAATTGCCCATCAACTGACCAAAAATTCAAAATTTTTGTCAACTGATGAAAAATTCAAATTTCTATCATTAGTAGTTAATTTAAATGAAAAAATGCATGGAAATAATTTTCAAAATTAAAACTTGATGCCTTGGTAGCAATAGGAATAAGAATATGATAAGTAAGCATGCTCATCCTAGAGTAGAACTGGGATGGGTGACCTCTTAGAAAGTCTTGAAAATTGTGTAAATTACCAAATGAAAATTGATTCCAATAGAATTGAACCTTCTGAACACAATGAAATAGTTAGATTTAGTCTTCAAACAATAGAAAATTACTATTTTAATCCATTATTTAAGGTTCCTAAATAATTAAGTTCTATAGTTGAGTAGAAATCCATGACAGTTTAACCTATTTTGCAATCGATTAACTATCTCGAGATCGATAAAAAGGGTCATAGAGGTCAAGGATTACCAACACACCTAATTTCTTCAACTTACCAATGTACAAAACTCAAAGAGTACATTGGAGAGCAATGATGACTCAAGTCAATGACCAGATGAATGTCCTTGATGATTAAATTAATGAGATTAAGGGTGTTTAAGAAGAGCTTCATCAGTGAAATCAAGGGTTCAAGGTAAAGATGTAGAATATGTCTAAAGAAATTAGGAAATTGTCTCAAAGTTCTAAGGATAAATGGTCGGATGTTCAAGGAAAGATGGATTCCTTTGCAGACTTCATCAAGCAATTAACTGACCATCTCACTCAGCCTTCAAATCCTAGCCACGTTCCTTCTAAGGATCAACATCAAGATCAAGATCAACTTCCCCCAAGGGATCCACATTGAAACCAAACTCCACTTGCTAGTCACCATGATATCGTTATCCCTTCCTTAGGTCAAGGAGTAGAAACCGAAGGTGAGGAATATGGGAATTGACATAATGCACCCAAAGAATTGCTAACTCAAATTCATGCTAAGAAGCTAAAATTAGATCATTATCATGAAGCCTTTGGATCTAGTACCAAGGCAAAAGATTGGCTTAATACAAAAAAAAGGAAGGGCTCCTTAACTTCATTGTTGCTAACTTAAATTCATATGCTGAATTTGTCAAGCCAAGAATGTTTAGAAGTTGTCTCCTTATATTTAAGAGGACTTGTAGCAACATGGTGGAATGGGTTGAGATATGAAGGTTTGATTACAAATTGGCTTAACTGTTGACAAGATTTTGAACAAAAATTTGTACTAGATTCTTTTCTGAAAGAGCGCAAGATGAGATTTGATTCCTTAAGATTGGGAAGGCGATTTGTAGAAGATTACTACAAGGAGTCCTATGATCTCTCTTGGTATGTAAGTCACGAGGATGAGGGAGAATTAACTTCAAAGTTCATTGGTGGATTACATGCACAACTACATCCCCAGACATGAGCACATAGTTCTCAAATAGTTTCTTACCAATCCTTGGTAGAGCTTATGTATGACTTTGCACTAAAAATATAGTTGATCTTTTTGAAAATGCTAAGCAAAAGTAATTTTTGTTATTTCTAACTTCCTTGATATTGAATCAGATAATGAGCTATCTAGTGTTTATTATGTAAGAAATTTTTTTAACAATGAATCTAGTGATACTTTTTCTCTATCAAGTTCTGAAGAAGATATATCTTCAGATGAAGAGTGTAATGATAATGAGGAAAATGGATGTAATCTGTGATCAAAGGAAAAATTAACTACTTCCAAGCCTTCAAAAATTATTTTTTATCTATCTACTAAGAAGAATTTTTTTGAACTAAGTAGAAGGGAGAAAAATAAGAATAGAGAAGATCAAGTAGAGCAAAGTTCTCAAAATCAGATTTTTAATAAATGGATGAAGAAACCAAGATTTTATAGAGATGGAGAGTATAATCTCATTGATGATCTTAAACATGTCAAGGCCGATATTAGCATATATCAATTGTTGTAGATAGGTGACAATGAAAGAAATTTTTTTGAGTTTATTAAAGCAAAAAGGAGAGTTGGAGAATTAGAGTTAAGCTATGTGTCTAACATTGATAAGATATTAAAAACTAGCTATAGTTGTACTCCTGATAAAGAAGCTCCTCCTTGTCTTTTGACAATGAAGTTAAAGGACAAATAGCTTCACAACTCTTTGGTTGATTTTGGAGCTACATCTACTATCATGCCATTATCCATATGTAAAAAACTTGGTTTGAATCCCAAGCAATATAATTAAAAATTTCTTAAGTGAACAAAAGAAGAGTGAAAATTGTGGGTCAACTACCCAATGTTCTATTAGAAATCACTTTTGAACCTTGTATAAAAAGTAGAGTAACTATTCAAGTGCGAGGTTGATGAGTGGCGAGGTACCCCTACACTCAACCATACAAATATGATCGTTTCACGCACGATCCAGTTGAACTCCAAGGACCAAGTGCTTATGCGCCTTAATGGAACACTAAGGGTTAATCAATCGTTGTCTTCCCAAACTTACTTGTATTGTCACGGTTGTATGGTTAAGTAAGCTTGAGGTATATGATTTTTATAGCTTTTGTATTTTTTATGTCTTCTGCTAATAAAGGAGAGGGAGAGAGAACTAAGTGGCTAACTTACATTAACTATTCATTAACTAGTTTCTAAATGTTCCTAACAACAATATCCATTCCCACTTTCTGTACACATCCTGAACCAGTACAACATTGTTAGGATTACCAAACACTAATCGTTACTGGGTTACCAAGCACTACACGCATGCTCGAAGTGGTCGTACTAAGTGTATTTAACTAAGGGGGTTGAAGGTTGAGAGAGATATTAGTTAACTAGGTAAGCATTAAATAATCATAAATTACTAATTAGCTTAATCTGTATGCTATAAGGTTTATCATAAAGTTTATCTTTATTGCCATACAAAAAATTGTGCTCAGGTACAAATTGCTCAAATAAAGATCCATTCACTCTATGACTCCTACTGCGGGCACACAGAAATAATTCTAACTCTGGAGTAACTAAACTACAAGAATCTAGCTAAGGGTCTAATTCTAACTATGGCGGAACCAAGGGCACCGCATCTTATTTATAGACGATGAGGCAGGACACGATATTGCATATGCGATATCACGTGGTGGATGCAATATTGCGTGGGCGATATTATGGTTCATCATACCCCCATGACTGAATGAAAACTCGTCCTCGAGTTCCTTACAAAATATTGGGAAGGTATGGGATTATTGACTTGAATGACAACTAATGGTGAATGGGATGACATGTGAATGGATCAACATTACAATACATGGCAACATTAGTGTTCATGACTACAAGAATAAACACTGTACACAATTGACATCCAGCCTTATTTAGCAGTTGAGAGAGAAGAGAGAGAGAGAGAAAAGGAGAAGACATGTTGCTACCAATGCCAAGGTTGCTTCTTCCATTGTTCATCCATAGCTGCGCCATCAATCTTGTTCCTTGCACAACCGTTCCAGCACTAGTCCATCTTGAGTGTTTCCTCCAGGTCTAGTCCATTGTTGTATGATTGCCATTTGCACACACAACACAGTCACATATGAGAAGAGATAAGTAAATCACAATACAGTTGATACTATGCCTTGGTGTAAGATCCATTGGCTGAGTTGTGATATGGCCAATACAGATTTTAGAGATATAACACTGGTGACTACCCAAGGTGTAGGGGTTAGGAAAAATTAAAAAAATTGGACCAGGGCCCCCATAACTAAGAGCGATCCTCCAGTAGCGATAGAATAGAAAAAGATAAAAAATAAGAAAGATGGAGAAAAAGAAACAACAACAATGTCGATAAAATGGATGTCAGAGATGGGAATGAAACAAAGCAAACAAAAAATGTTGATTATGGAAATGTTTAAGGGAAAGAAGTTAACTGATGCACCAAATAGGAATGCCAGTGGATCCTTCCCAAAGTAGGCTCATGCCCTTTATGCCCTGACAAACCCACATTCAAAGAGTCTGTAGGCTCTAGAAATGTCATTTGGGAGCAAGAGTTAAAGACTTAACCACAAGAATTCACCAAAAAGAAAAAAATGCATCAACCAAAATATAGACTACTAATACAACCGACAATGAAGTGGAAAATGGAGAAAGAATGATGGGGAGAAGAGAATGGAATGGAGTCCCAAGAACAAGGTGGTGTATGGCCCCTTGTGTACTTATGGTTAATGTGACCGAGTAGATCTCATTCCAAATCCAGCCTCAAACAATCCACATCTAGTGACTTCGCATTAATACACTTGGCCAATCCATCCACTTGAAGTAACAAAAATGCTTTCGCTAAAGAGGCAACACCATTTCGAGGAAAATGAGAAAGGGAGAAGTAGGAAGTGAGAAAGGGCCTTAGTTAGAGGGAACATGTCTATTTAGTTCCATAACCAGTGCTTGTAGCCCAGATGATTATTTTGTCTAAGGGATGTGCTTTGAATTCTCACTATTTTTTTTTGTTTTTATGTGAAAACCACACCATGCAAAGACTTATTTTTATTGGCTCAGCTTCTCGATAATGGAGCAATGTCAGAATGGTAAGGAAAACTCAAGAAGAAAACATCCAAGCACCCAAGAGAATAGCTAGCACAAATGCATCAAATCCCTTGGAAATCACACCCTTTTCAGTCATTGAGTCCTTCCTTAGTTTGAGAAATGCCCAGTCACCAATTCGTTAATAGTTTTATTATTAAAGAAGGGGACTATATAGTTCCAAGCCAAGAGAGACCATAGAAATTCATGGATGCATGGATGACATGGACTCATTGCCTATTATATCAAAAGAACCATACCTTAGTATCAACATTATAACTCAAAGGTAAAAACCAAACATTAGCAATCAATAGAATATAGTTCATACCACCATTAGGAGCACTTATTAGGTGATGAATCTAACAAAACAAAAACAACAAACAAAGACAAAAAAAAAAGAAAAAAAAAGAAAAAAGAAACAAAAAACAAACAGTCACACAAAGAAATGAGAAAGTATAAATGATGTTGCAAAATGAAAATAAGAAAAATTAAAGAAATTTGTAAGAAAAAAAGTGTAAAACAAAAACCTAAAAGGAACTGAGGGCCTTGAATGGTTAGTAGAGGTGGCCATCTCCCCCATGAATGAGTTGGAAGGAGGAGATCTGAAATAGTGAGCAAGGTCGTTCCCTATTAGAGGTATTATGTGCACTGGTCATTCTATATAGTAGCGAGTGTGTCCAATGAATGACCGAATGTCTTTGATAGTTTCCAGTTGATGGGTGGTTCCTTGGATGACCCTAATTTTATCCGGATCTACCTCTATTCCTGCATGTGAAACCTTATGTCCAAGTACTATGCCTTCTTGGACCATTAAATGGCTTTTCTACCAGTTGAGCCTTATATTGGTTTCTACGCATCTTTTCAGCACTTGCTCTAATCAATCCAAGGCTTGATCAAAACTTGTTCCATAGGTGGAGAAGTCATCCATAAAGACTTCCACTTCATTCCCTATCTACTATTGGAATATGCTTAGAAATAGGCATTGAAACGTGGTAGGAGCATTACACAAGCCAAAAAACATTTGTTTATACGCAAACAATCCCCAAGGACTGGTGAACATTGTCTTGGCTTGGTCTTCTAGGGCTATTTGTATTTGGTATTATCTGCTATATCCATCTAGGAAATTGTAATAACGATGCCCTGTTATGGTGTCTAAGACTTGGTTAATGAATGATAACGGAAAGTGATCCTTAAATATTGCCATGTTTAGTAGCCTAATATCTATGCACACCCTCCATTTGCCTCCCTTTTTAGGCACGATTACTAGAGGGCTAACCCATTCACTATCAGCAATTGGATATATGAACCCAGCCTTAAGAAGTTGTTCTATTTCTTCTTTTACTACTTGCTTCAATTTTGGGTTCAACTGCCTTTGCCATTTTTTTCAAGAATCATATATTCTAGACCGGTGGTCGATGGTTTCAATTATAGGGGCTCTTGTTTGAATTTTTTAGGAGTTTCCAACTTCCCCCAATTGATGTTTTCAAGGTTAAGGCTTGGAAGCTGGCAGTAGACTTGCTCTAGTGTATCTATGCTTTCGATGTAAGTGCAAGTCATTCCCTCAGTTTGTTCCATGCACATTAATGAGTTGCTCTCTTGATTAGCTATCATCCACTGGGTGTCTTCTTGTTGTGTGGCTGCTGCATACAGGCACTTTTGTGTGTTAATGTTTTGTGCACACCAGTTGCATGTAGGCAATTCTAAACTTTGTACAACCAATGATCTCTGCACACAATTGCACCCTATATCACTATATGCTATGCATGGAACCTTCTTCTTCTCGATCTTTCAAAAAGTGTTCTCCTTAGATATTTCTAGGGAAAGATCGTAAATTCCTATGTGTGCATCTATAGTACTTAGCCATACCCTTCCCATTATTATTGGGAAGTCCCATTTATCGTTATTCACTAGTATCACTAGGAAATCAGCTGGGTATGACCACCCATACATAGTGGTGATGATGTCTTCCACCAGTCCTAAGGGAGCAGTGATGGACTGGTCAGCCAGCTCTAGGCGAATATTGTTCTTCTTTAATGGAGGCAGGTTCCAGGCTTTATACATTTTTTGCGATATTAAGTTAACTCCAAACCCTAAATCTAGAAGAGCTTTGCATGGCTCATTCCCAGCAATTTGGAGATAGATTGGAGGGCTTCCAGGATCAGAGAATTTCCTAGGAAGGTGGCCAACCTTGATCCAGTCAGTAACGATATGTGTTAACATGATCGTATGCGTTGAGCTTGGTGTTTGGTTTGAAGGGAGCTCTGGAACTCTATTTGATGGGGAGGTGTTATGAGGTTCAACCGCTTGTGGTTGTAAGGGCTTGGTTGGACTGTTGGTTCTGAAGAAAGGTCTTTTCTTCATATGATTATCAAAACCAATAGTGGGTTGAGGATTTACAGCCCTTGTGGCATTATGTTGATGCGGTTGAGTAGGGAGTTCCCCTTGCATTGCTGGAGCGGGTGGTAATGGAGCTATTGGTGTGAGAGCTACGGATGGATTTGAAGGATGGTATATTTGTGGGTTATCTCCCCTAGGAGAAGGAGTTCTATAATACTTATGGTCTTGGTAGTGATGTTGTGGTGTAGCGTGACTAATAGAGTCATGTGGAGAGATTGGATGCTGCACGTAGTAGCCATATGGGTCAGGTTGCCGGTATGGGTATTGTTGCCTTGGTGGTGGCATCCCCCATGATTGTGGGTATTGTCACTATTGATGTTGCTAAATGGGTTGTGGTGGAGTTCCACTTGGATAATATGTTGAAGTTTGGTGAAACTACCTTGGGGATAAGGTAACTGTCGAGGTGCTTGCTATTTATTTAGTCGTGAGTTGAGTGCATACACCCTAGACTCTTGTAGATGTGAGATCATTAGGCAACATCCCTTAAGATGGTCATATTGGCATATCTCTCATCCACTATCATTTTCTGTGTTTGAATCCACAACCTCTTCTATGATGGCCATTTTTCCCTTACCCTTGTTATGTGCATTTTCCACTTCTCTCTTTTTCTTTTTGTCGCAGTCACTACCTCGCTCCCTAGACTCCTCTACGATTTTAAGAACAGTTTCAAACCTACCATCCAGGGAGTCCCACATTTGGTCTACCTTTGCCGATACTTCTGATGTTAACTTTTGAAGAGGCAAAGTTTTCCTATTCACCATCTCTTCGAGTGGTGACTCTTCTTCCTCCTCACAAAATCTCACTCCCCTTTTTCGGAGGGAAGGATCTTGGTTGTATTCTTTTGCACTTTCTCTCTTCTATAGCTCACCTTCTTCTTGTGCAACTTGCTCTAGCAGTCTATGAATTTTATGAGACCTAAGCTCCAATAACCTTCCTTGGGCATACATCCCAAGGGTTCTTCTTGTTTCATGCCTAAGTCCATCGACGAGATGGCGTAGTTGATCCCGCTGCGAATAACCATGGCCAGGGCAATGATGTAATAGTGCATAATAGCAGCCCATGGCAACATTCAAGGGTTCAAGATTTCCTTGCTTCCATCCTTGGATTTTCTTCCATAGGTTAGACACTCGAGAGTACGTTTGGTACTTATCATTGAATAGTTCCAACATTGTACTCCACCTTCGAATGGATTCTGGTTCTAAGGACCGGTACTAGCTTTTAGCTTCTTTCACTAGTGTCCTTTGGAACAACTTCAGTTTTTGCCATTCATTTTCTATGTTTTACAAGGCACATGCATTGTGGAATGCTTGTAAATGATTTTGAGGATTAGCGTTGTATTCCCCTTCAAATCGTGGGATGTTGTTCATGTCTATCCTCTTGATCCTACTATCCTTTTGGTGCCTTGTTGGAACCCTTACGGCCTCCGTTATATCTAGCATGCTTCTAGTTGCAAGTAGGGGTTCTTCATGATCATTTTGTTCATAGAATCTATGGTGTCTACGTGGTTCCCAACTCTCCCTTCTTTTATGCCTTGATTCTATAGAGTGCCCTCGTCCTCATTCTTGACTGTCTCATCGATGTCTTTCACTTCATTTTCCCTTATCCTCACGACTGGTTTTCCTATGACTACGTCTAGACACTGAAGGAGAGGGTGAAGATGATGATGAAGATGAAGAAGAAGGAGAAATATCACCATGATAGTGTTTTCCACCTTCTCTTCAATGGTCTTAGCCTCGATCATGATCACGATTAGAACATCTGTCCTTATCATGTGTTCGTGTTCCTTCATTGAATACTTCGTGTTCATGGGTATCAGAACCAGGGTTATGAATAGTGGAGTGGAGGTTCTGATACACCACCCCCTGACCAATGTCAGGAGGAGGAACATCATTTCATGGGAAACCTATTGAAGTAGGTTCACCATCCTTAATTTTTCTGAAAACGTGCAGAGCGTCATGGGGCCATTTACCCTTCAAGGATGTATGGTATCTCTCTTGTCGCAAGTCCCTTTGATGTTGCGCTTCTGTGGGATGATAATCCCTTGAGTTATGATCGCATGCAACATATTCCGCATATAAAAGTGACATGCCTATTCATGTGAGAGCATGAAGGAGCATGTTGGGAACTGATCGGTGTAGAGGCAACACTATGTTACCCTCCAAGTCTCTCCAACACAGGTTCTCATCTTGGTGGAGAATAAAGGTGAAATCGGGTACATACTCATCGGGATGAGTATATACCACATGAAACTATTAAGGAACTGGTAGATCCTGGTTATGTGTATTATGTCATCGACTGCCTCTTGTGTTAGTCCTTGGCGGTGAAGTGCTCTTATGCAAAGAAGAAGACATCTTGTTTTGTTTGGTGTGCAATGTACTGTTGTCTCATCTTTCTTTAATTAACCCTAAGGATTCGTTCTAGCATTCCAACAATATGAATGATTTCCTATGTTCTATGCAGTGCACAAACAACTAAGTCCTCGACAATGGCACCAATGATGACTGGCAAGGTACCCCTACACTCAACCATATGAATACGAGCGTTTCACACATGATTCGGTTGAACTCCAAGGACCAAGTGCTTATGCACTTTAATGAAACACTCAGGGTTAATCAATCGTTGTCTTCCCAAACTTACTTGTATTGTCACGGTTGTATGGTTAAGTAAGCTTGAGGTATATGATTTTTATTGCTTCTGCTAATAAAGGAGAGGGAGAGAGAACTAAGTGGATAACTTACATTAACTATTCACTAACTAGTTTCTAAATGTTCCTAACACTAGTATCCATTCCCACTTGCCGTACACATCTTGAACCAGTGCAACGCTACTGGGATTACCAAACGCTAATTGTTACTAAGTTATCAAGCGCTACAAGCATGCTTGAAGTCGTCGTACTGAGTGTATTTAACTAAGGGGGTTGAAGGTTGAGAGAGATATTAATTAACTAGGAAAGCATTAAACAATCATTAATTACTAATTAGCTTAATCTGTATGCTACAAGGTTTATCATAAAGTTCATCTTTATTACCATACACAAAATTGTGCTTAGGTACAAATTGCTCGAATAAAGATCCGTTGACTCTATGAATCCTACTGCAGGCACACAGAAATAATTCTAACTCGAAAGTGACTAAATTGCAAGAATCTGGCTAAGGGTCTAATTCTAACTATGGCGGAACCAAGGGCGTTGCCTCTTATTTATAGAAGATGAGGCAAGACACGATATAGTAGTTCATCAGAGGTATACCAGATTCATAGTATTTTGTTAAGTAGACGTTGGAGTAAGAATTTGTTTGGTTACATATCAACAAATTATTCACACATGTGGCTACCTTAGAAGGGGGAGTCGAATCAAATATACATATATAGTGAACCTTTGATGAATGAAAACATAACTTTGAATGGGAAGAATAAAGTCATTGAAATAAGAGTGATGAGACGCGGTTCGCACAGGCCACGATATCGCGTCCTTCCCTACGATATCGCATATGCGATATCGTAGTCTGCCGCCATGTCTATAAATAAGAGGCAGCTCTCCCTTATTTAGGGATCCCAATTTTAGAGTAGCGAAGCTCTGGCAGTTTGATCCCTCCAGAGTTAGATTTTTTCCCATGTCTGCCCGCAGTGTGGTAAATGTAATTGTACGGTGTCTTTATTCGAGTGTGCCGTACTTGGACACGCACATAACCGGCAATAAAGATTGAGATTACTTCATCATTGCAACATTCACTTAGTTTATTTTATTTGTTATTTATTTAATGTTATTTATTGCTTTCGGAGCGCGGTGTGAGTACGACTTGGCTACGAGCGTCTACGGGTGTGTACAGCTAGTTAAGGAATCGGTTACTCATCGCGATTAGTTTCTCACCCTTAAACTCCTAGAAGCGGAACGAGTACGACTTGATTACGAGCATTTAAGTGTGACTGCCTTGTAGCCCAGTGGTGTAGCTAGGGGGATCTATGCTTGGTAACCCAGTGGCAGATTTGGGATCTGCGCTTGGTAATCCCAGTGGCGTACCTAGGCCTATGCTTGGTAGTCCCAGTGGCAGTCGTGCACGAAGTCCAAGATGTGTATGGTTGATCAAGGAATCGGTTGCTCGTCGCACTTAGGCTAGATTAGATTTTCTTACCCTTTCCCTCATAGCTTAGATTTAGTTAATATTATTTTCCACTGCCTTCAGGAGTAGCGTTAGATTAGGAACACATCATACACCTCATCTAGACTAAACCATACGTGACATATGCAAAACTAGTCTAGATGGGAAGACAGCGAACTGTGCCCTAAGGCTAACTATCTAGGTGCCACAACTAGTCCATCTGCGGAGTTCGACCGGATCGCGCGTGCGACGCTCGTTTCGCATGGTTAAGTGTAGGGGTACCTCGCCACTCATCATTGGCACCATTGCCGGGGATGGTGCCAGTTATCTAGATTAGTTATATCATACAAGATCGCTGTATAGAACTTAACGATATATCTCTTAAAAAGAAGTAATTATAAAAATTCACGTATAAATTCACACACAACAATGCCTCTCCTACAAGATGGTAATAACGACACACTTAGTGAGGAAGTTCATTGAAGAACCAACGAACTATATGACGATGAAGATTGGAGTATACAACCTGAAGTGGGAGTTTCCTATAAGAATGAACAAAAACAACGTCATCTTAACAAAAGAAGACATAACTTACCTAATGACGATGAATCCCCACTTGCCACTATAAGCCTAATGCAAATACAAGGGGCTGTTCGAATCTCACGTAGGCATTGTAAAGAGAGCCGACTACCCAGGCTCAATTTAAACAACTTTCCAAAATCTTCAGGAGGCTATGACTTAGAACCGCATCAACATTTACTAGCCTTCTACGATGCTTGCACATGGAATAACATTGATAACAGTTGGCAAAAACTGAAGCTCTTTCCTATGACACTTGTTGACCAAGCAAAAGTATGGAATAGATTGTTAAAACCAAATTCGATATGACGCTGGTCAACAATGGTAGAGGTCTTTAACGAAAAATATCAAACCTACGCAAGAGTGTCAGCCTTGAGGAAACAAATCCAAGGATGGAAACAAGCAAAACATGAACCCTTGGACATGGCCTTAGAAAGATATTATTCACTGTTAAACAATTGTCCAGGCCATGGGTTTTACGAGGAAAGGCTAATGTATCACATCATTGATGGGCTGTGTAATGAAACAAGAGAGGCCTTAGGAACGTATGCCCGAGGTCAACTATACAAACTATGAACCCATCAAATCCAAGAGCTTATTAAGTGGGTAGCAAAAGAAGAAGGAGAAATAGCTACATGGGAGAGTGTTGAAAAACATCAACGGGACCAAAATCACAACTCAACAAAGGTCCACGATCATAACAAGGAGAGATCAACAAATCTCAAGGTGGAAACATCATCTTTGCCAATACAACAATTGTTAGAAGAAGTCGAGGCAAAGATCAATAAGATGTTGGAATGGATGAATGAAAAGTGTGGAGAATTCATCAACACCATTGGAGATAGAGTTTTGACAACCTAGGAAGCAGGAAAAAATAGTAGACATTCGGAAAAAAAGAATGAAGGGAATAAACACTCAACTACTAATCATACATATGAATGCAACATATGCCTGTACGATCACCCCAAAGGCCAATGCCCAATATTGTTACATCTACAGGAGCATTGGGGAAACACGTTACATCCAGAGTTCGTATAGAGATACTGTGTTCGAGCACAGTGTCAACAATCCCAGTCGTGGGGGAATCCACCCTTAGACTGGAGGCACCCTTCATATTATCCAAATCCAAATGCTTATCATGTTCAACACCCTGTTTCTTCAACTAGGCCGCCACACTTTATCTCACCACAACACCATTCTCCACAATACTATCAGCCCATACCTCCAACACAACCACCACCTTGTGCACCTTTTATTTCTCCTAACTTTCAACATTCTCATCCTTTCCCTCCTTCCACAATGCCACCAACT
>MNCI01037518.1:70750-138963 GCA_015680685.1 Gnetum montanum
ATATTATTTTCCACTGCCTTCAGGAGTAGCGTTAGATTAGGAACACATCATACACCTCATCTAGACTAAACCATACGTGACATATGCAAAACTAGTCTAGATGGGAAGACAGCGAATTGCGACCTAAGGCTAACTATCTAGGTGCCACAACTAGTCCATCTGTGGAGTTCGACCGGATCGCGCATGCGACGCTCGTTTCGTATGGTTGAGTGTAGGGGTACCTCGCCACTCATAAAAGAGGTTTTGAATCCAAAATTTGCACAGTTCAGGAAGCTTATAACTTTGAAAAAGAGAAATCTCAAAATGAGAGCAAATGGGAATTATACTTTGGTGGTTCTTGTAGCTCCAAAGGTGTAGGAGATGGAGTAGTTCTAGTAAAGGATGATTCCCCAAAGATTTTAAAGGTAATTCATCTATCTTTCCTTTGTACTAAAAACAAGGCTAAATATGAAGCTTTGAGTATTGGAATTAAAACAATATTGGAAAAAGGAGTCAAGGTAATCACCATAAAAGAAGACTCAAGATTAGTTTGTGAATAGATTAAAGGCAATTATGTAGGAAAAATTTCATTCTTGCGACTCTATAAATAGCTTGTCCACAAAATGCTAGATCAATTTCATCACTATAAAATAGAAAATATAGGTAGAGAAGATAAATATATAGCAGATGATTTAGCAAAGGCAGCTTCAACATTAGATGCGAAAAGGATAGAAAAGTACGAAGGAGCAATGATTAAGAATGAACATCAACCATCAGTTCTAGATAACATAAAGCATTTACAAGTATTTGAAGATGATGATCAAGTACTCAAGTTTATGAAGAATAAGTAGGAATTTGAAAGTCAAATTATATTTGAAAAAACATAAAGGTTTAAGACAAACTTCATTCCAAAAAGGGTGATTGATTATGAACATGAGTTTAGCAAAAATTTGCTTATGGAAAAAGATATATAGAATCCAAATGATCAAGCTTACAAAGAAATGAATTTTAGATCTATTGAGATACCAAAGATATTAAACGTCACGAAGGAATATAGTTCAATTATGTAGAAAAATTTATTATTACTCTTGAAAAATAATTTAAAAATTTCGCTTGGTCTTATGATGATCTTAAAGCTTTTAGACTTGATGTGATGACACATAAAATTCTTTTAATAAATGGTTGTAAGATAGTTAAACAAAAATAAGGAAAATTCAATCCATCGTTTGAACCAGCCATGGAAGCTAAGAACAAAAAGTTATTGCAAGCCCGAATTATATATCTAGTTCGATATTTGACATGGCTTTCTAATCTTGTTCTAGTAAGGAGAAAGAATGGGGATATTAGGCTTTGTGTAGATTTTAAAAATTTTAATGAAGCCTCTGGAAAAGATAAATACCCACTTCCTAGCATGGATGAAATGTTGATTAAAGTTTTAGGTTTTCAAATATATTCTTTTATAGATGATTTTTAGGTTATAATCAGATTATGGTAGATAAGAGTGATAGATATAAGACAACATTTATCTGTAAGTGGGGAACTTTCACCTACTAAAGAATGCTATTTGGATTGTCAAAAAGATGAAGGTCAAGATGAATCAATTAGATTTTTTGGGTATCAATTGAAAGGTTTAGAATTAAATTATTCAAACTTAGAAAAGTAGGCATTACTAATCATTAAAGTACTTCAACACTTCAAATATTATTTGGAAAGCTTATTAGTTAACATTATACTAATAGAGCCAGTGGTCAAATAATTCTTAGCTTAAAATGAAATTGGATTGAAAAGAAGGAAGTGGCTTATAAAGCTTTAAGGTTTTAGATTTTCAATAGAGATATGAAAAACCATTAAAGGAGTGGGATTAGCCAAGTTAATGGCTATAGAAGATAAATTATGTATGCTTAATACTCATGAAGCAAATTGGTATGATGAAATTCTACAATTTATTAACACGAGGAAAGTTCCAAATAATTTAACTACAAGTTAGAAAAGAGATTTCTTCAAAAAGGAAAATAAGTTTGTGGTTAAAGATAGAGTCTTATATAGAAGGATTTCAAAGGGGGTTTTGTTGGAATGTGTTCATAATGATCAAATTAGTCTTATCTTAGAACAATTCCACAATCATTCTAATTTGTTTTATGAGTCACCTAAGTCTACTATTCAACATATACTCTGCTATGATTTTTATTGGCCTAGTATGTATCAAGATATTAGTTTAAGGATTGAAAGATGTTACAAATGTCAAGTTCATGGGCCAAAAATCAAAAGGGCTAGAGCTCTCCTAAAATCGGTAATTATGTATAGACTATTTCAGCAATGGAACTTAGATTTTATTGGCACAATTACTCCTTCAAGAGCCACACATAAGTTTATTCTCATAGCTACTGATTACTTCACTAAATGGTTTGAAGAAAAAGCTTTAAGGGAAAGTTTAGCATTAGACATAATGAAGTTTTTAGAAGAACAAATTCTAAGTCATTTTGTTCTGCTTGAAGTATTAGTATCTGATAATGGATTTTCTTTTTAATTTAAAGAATTTATAACATGGGCATTAGCAAAATTGATCTTTATATTATCTTCTTCAAATTATTATCCTCAAGGGAATGGTTTAGTTAAATCTACAAATAAAAAGCTTATTTCCTACATTAAAAATTTGATGGAAGGGAATCCAAGAAATTGGATCAGTTACTTGCAATCTGCATTATGAACTGACTGTATTTAGTTTTAAGAAAGCTATTGGAATGTCAGCTTATAACTTATTCTATGGCTTGCATGCAAGGGTTACGAATAAGGTTATAAGTTCGACCTCTGATTTTGTGCAAAAGTATAGCAAGAAAATAGATAAAGATAGAAGTTTCATGACCTTGCTTATCAAAAGAGAAGCCCAAATGGATAGAGCGAAAGATAATTTATTAAAGAATTCTTCTCAAGTTAAAAGATGGTTCAATATAAAGGCCTTGAAAAGAACTTTTAAAATCAATGATATGGTATTATTATGAAATATGAAGAAGTCAAATAAATTTTCAGCAATATGGACTAGTCCATTTCAGATTAACAAACAATTATCAGAAGACACATTCAATTTTTCCACATTAAGTATGATAGAATTGCTATTTTCATATAATGTTTTACATATAAAAAATTACTTTGGGAAACTGTCCACAATTCAAAATATATATGCATTAATACATGTATATAATATAGTAATATATACATGTATCATAACTATAATAATATTAAGTATATATATTAGTAAGTAATAATATTTTATAAATAAGATTTAATATATAATTAGTTATAATATATATAATGAATGATATATATACATACTTCTATAATATCTAACCATAATATATGTATGTAAATCCTATACGTATGACTAGGCATGTGATGAGCATTAAAGTGTCATGTTAACGGGCCCCGTTGACATGGCCTTATCAACAGGCCTTCATCAATAGGGCCCCATTTACGTGGTTTTGCCCCATTGACATAGCATTTACTATGTTTATGAGGCCCTATCAATGCAATACTATAGCAAAAACTATAAATATGAGCTCCCCAATCATGTTTATGCATTAGAAGTCATAGTAGTAGCAGAGCTCTTATAGTTTGTTCATTTGAAAGTTAGAATATTTTCCCAAGTGCCCATAGTAGGAGTCATTGAGTATACAAATCCTTCTTTAAGCATTGTTGTACCTGAACCACACTAGTGTGTACGATAATTAAGATATGCTTCTTAATAAACCTTGTAGCATTCTAGATAGTTTAAATGGTTTATTCTTGCATTTAATGTTTTCAATTATTTGTTCAATGTTTTTAAGTAATTAAGCTAATTAAGAGATTAAGTAAGATAAGCTAAATAGGCTAAATACATGAGTACGATCATGTCAAGAATAAACATGTATTCACTTGGTAATCCTAGTAGCATTATAGATTTGGGTGCCTAGTAGCGTAGCGCTTGGTAACCCAGTAGTGGATATGTGGGTTCAGGACATGTACGAAAAGTGGGACTAGATGATTATGTTAGGACTAGTTAGAAAATAGTTAATTAGTTAAACTAAATTTTAAATTATTTCATCTCTCTACTTTAAGCATCAAAGAACATAAAACACAAAATAATAAAAATCATATGCCTCAATTACACTTAACCATACCATGTGCATCAAAACTGGAATTGGGAAGACAACGAATGACCTTTAGGGAAAGGTTCACTTCCTAGAAGATTAGTGTACCAGAAATTGTAGAGTCCATGGAATTTGACCAGATCACACATGAAGACTTTATAATTTGTATGGTTGAGTGTAGGGGTACCTTGATCACTGTTCATTAGCATTGTTATCGGAGACTCCATTTGTTGAAATGTGCATTATCTAGGATTAGTAAATATTATTAATATTGTTGGATGAACCCAAGGTCAACATCACTCTCAAATGACATATAATTACAAAGCACATTGGTAATTTTAATTATTTTGCAAAATGTCTTCTTCTTCTCATAGGCGTGATGATGTTAAACCATCGATCCCACAGGAGTGCAAAGTAGTATATACTCATATAGATGAGTATGTGCCTGACTTCACCTTCATGCTACATCAAGATGAGCAACTACGATGGCATGATATAAAGGATAACATTGTAATTCCCCCTAATCGATCTGTGTCCATGATGCTACTTTGAACTCTTAAGAAGCTAGGCATCCACAATTTTCAAGAGGAATATGTTATGCATGACTATGACTATCAGGACTACCATCCGACTAAAGCACAACATAGGCAAGATTGACATTAGGAGAAGCATCATGAGGCTATGAAGGGGAAATGGTTCACTAATCCCTTTTTCCTGTTAAACCAAGATGACAATGAAGACCCTCCCTTTGAGGGCTCTCAACATGATAATTCTCCACCCCTTGTTACTAATGATGGGGATGTGACCCTGGACTTGCGCTCTACAATCAACAATTTGAGTTCAAAAAAAGATGGTAATCAAGGCAAGGGATCAGATAAGCAGCAAAATACTAAGAAATCTTATGATTGTGGCTGTGAAAACTAAAGGGAAGTTGGTAGATACCATGATGGTGGTAGTCCTCCTCCTTCTTTGCCCTCTTCATTTGCATCCTCTTCTTCCTCTTCTTCTGATCTTGAAAGATTTTGTAGAAAGAATAACCATGATGGAGATGTTCAATGGGACAAAAATATTGATCACCAAGCCCGTAATGAACGAAGGGGTAATAAAGGACATCATCGACGACAATGAAATTATGATGATGATGAGCCTTTGTTGGTAACTTGAAGCATACTTAACATTGCAGAGGTAATTAAGATTCCAACTAGGCATGTGAAAGATAGTTGGATCAAGAACTTAGACATGAACAATATCCCAAGATTTGAGGGGGATATAAATTTGATCTATAGATACATCTACAAGCTTTCCATGATGCTTGTGCCTTGTAGAACATTAAAAATGATTGGCAAAAACTCAAGCTCTTCCCTAGGATACTTTCCAAAGAGGCTGACAATTGGTATCGATCCTTAGAGCTGGAATCCATTCGCAGATGGAGTACCATGCTAGAACTATTTAATGACAAACACAAGACATACTCTAGAGTGTCCAATCTGAGAAGGCAGATCTAAGGCTAGAAACATGGAACACATAAATCCTTGGATGCCACCATGGGCAGATATTATTCTCTGTTATACCAATGCCCTAGACATGATTATTCTCAAAGGAAACAACTCCATCACATCATAGATGGGCTCAGAGTAGAAACTAGAAGAACTCTTGGGATTTATGCCTAAGGGAGACTATCCAAACTAAGAGCTCATTAGATCCAAAGGCTGATAAATTAGGTAGCAAAAGAAGAAGGTGAGCTGCGAAAAAGGGAAAGTGCAAAAGAGTATAATAAGGATCCTTTCATAAGGAAAAGAGAGGTCCAATTTTATGACGAGGAGGAGTCACCACTCAATGAAGTAGTAAACAGGAAAATCCTTCCCATACAAAAATTTATTTGTAATATTTCAGCAAAGGTTGATAAATTATCGGACTCTTTAGATGAAAAATTCCAAACTGCTATGAAGATTACTAAAGCATCCAAAGAGCAGAATAGTGATCATGATTGTAGGAGGTAGAAATAAGCTAAACATACCTACCAAAGAGGTAAGGGCAAATCTACTATAGTTGAAGAATTTGTGGAGACAAACTCTGACGATGATGATGGATGTGACATTTATCAATATGAACATCCTAAGGGATGTTGTCCTATGGTGTCACACTTACAAGAGTTTGGGGTGTATGCACTAAATTCATGACTAGCATGTAGGTAAGCACCTAGATAATTGCCTTATCCTCAAGACAATCCAAGGTAGTTCCACTAGCAACAACAAGCTTACTATCCAAGTGGAGCTCTACCACAACCATATGAACAATATCAATAGTGGAACCAACCAAAATCATGGGAAATGCCACCACCAGGATAGCAATACCATTATAGGTAATCAGATCCATATAGGTACTATGTTCAACAACCCATTTCTCCATGAAGCCATGCATCATTCTAGCATCACTATTATCCTCCAGAGTACCATCAAAATCATTCATCATCTACTCGAGGAGAGCACTCATATCCATATCATCTTCTACACCTATTTGCACATATCCCTTCGCTCTCTACCCAAGTACCTACTACTACATTTATACATGGTGAAATTCCCCCATAGCTACAACAACGAAATGCTACGAGGGCTGTACATTCACAATTAGCCTTCCAGTTGAGTGGTTCAGATAATCAATCTAGGAAATGATCCTTTTTTTGATTCAGTAGTCCTCCTAAGCTCTCACAACCTAATGCGACTGGTTGCCTTGCATCTCCAACACCCTCATCCTATGCATCAAACACATTTAAGTACCCTTCAAACCAAATGTTGCCTCGGATCTACACTTTGATCTTAACTCATGATGTTTCTAATTAGATCAATGCTAGTAACATTCCCATGAAAAGATCTAACCCAGAATGTCCTCTTATTTACTTATAGATAATTGGACATGAGCCATGTAAGGCTCTTCTTGATTTTGGTTCTAGTGTCAATCTCATCTCCTGTGACATGTACAAAGCCTAGAACCTACCACCTCTTAAGAAGAGTAATATCTATTTGGAATTGGCAAACCAATCAATCATTGTCCCTTTATAGTTAGTGGAGGATATTGTGACCATAGTTTGTGTGTGCCCTTGTCTTGTTCATCTTCTGTTGATCAAGGTAGAGAACTACAAAGGTGACTTTCCCATTATTAAAGGAAAGGATTGGTTAAGCATGGTTGATGCATGAATGGGCATCAGGGACCTCTTCTTGGAAATCTCCAAGGAAAATGAATTTGGACAACTAGAGAAGAAGCATTTTCCATGCATCACATATAGCGATAATGAGTGCAATTGTGTGTGGAAAATATGATTCCTTAAGAGTACATTCATTAAAGCATGCAATTAGTGTGCACATGAAGCAGATATCCAAAGGTTCCTGTATGTAGCAGCCACTAAATAGGATGGCATCTAGTGGCTAACAGCTGATTGTCACAGTAGCACATTATGCATGAAACCAACTGAGAGTCTAACATGTGCTTATGTTGAAGGAATGGATGAACTTGAGCAACTTGATCACCAACTCTTTGATGATGAAGATGATGATACCTACTAGGGAGAGTTGGAAATTCCTGATAATTTTAAGTAGGAGTCCTAAGAGTTAAAAACTCTATTAGTTGGCATGAAGTATACAAGTTTAAATAATGGTAGACTAGTTATAATCAATGAAAATATTGCTCCTAAACAAAAAGACAAGCTATTGTAATAGGTCAACAAATGGTCAACAACCTTTGCTTGGTCATATCTCAAGCTAACTAGAATCGATCCAAGGATATGCCAACATCACATTTAGACCGACTTCACCATGAAGCTAAGAAGGAAACCACCGTGGTAGTTGAACCCCAAGCTAAAGTAGATCATCAATGAGAAAATAGAATAACTCCTCAAAGTGGGCTTCATCTATCCCATCGTAGATAGTGAGTGGATTGGACCACTCATGATTGTACTAATTAAAGGTGGTAAGTGGTGGGTCTACATTGAATTTAGGCTGTTGAACATGGCAACATTTAAAGATCATTTTCCATTGACATTTTTTGACCAAGTATTGGACACCATTTTTGGGAAGTATTATTATAGCTTCTTGGATGATTATATAACCAAATCTAGATTACGCTCGAAGACTAGGCCAAGACAACATTCATGAGTCCTTGGGGGACTTTTGCATATTGTAAGATGTCATTTGGTCTATGTAATGCCCTTGAAAAATTTCAACATGTGGTCCTTAGTATTTTGCAATAGTAGATTGGTAGTAGAGTAGAAGTATTTATGGACGAATTCTCTACATATAAAGCTACATTTGAGCAAGCACTAGATTGCCTTGAGCAAGTTCTAAGAAGATGTGTTGAAATAAACCTTAGGCTTAATTTGAAAAAAAGCCATCTAATGGTCTAGGAGGGCATAGTAATAGGGCACAAAATTTTGTAGGAAGGGTTTGAGGTAGACCCTAAAAAGATAAGGGTCATCCAAGGAATCACATGTCAACCACAGACAGTGAAAGATGTCTAATCATTCCTTGGACACACTGGCTACTATTGGTGGTTCATATAGAATTTCTCTAAGATTGTAAAGCCATTGGTTAAGCTTACAAAGAAAGATGCTCCATTCATCTAGACCAAGGAATGTGAACATGCATTCCAACAACTCAAAGACAAACTTGTGGAAACTCCAATTCTACGAGCACTAAACTCATCTAGACCACTTCACATAATGAAAGATGCATCTAATTATGCCTTGGGAGTTGTGCTTACATAGTTGGATGATAAGAAATATCCATATTACATCCATTACGCAAGCTGAAACATTGTGGGTGCACAGTTGAATTACACCACAACTGAGAAAGAACTAATGGTAGTGGTGTATGCTCTTGAAAAGTTCAGGCACTATGTTCTTGGCTACAAAGTGTTTGTGCACACAGACCATAGTGCCATCCACTTCCTAATGAATAAGCCAATAGTAAGCCCCTGTATCATATGATGGCTTGTGATCTTGTAGGAATTTGATCTCACAATGGTAGATCGAAAAGGGACAAAGAATGTGGTCATTGACCAATTTTCTTAGTTAAGATGAGATAATAAAGAGTAGGAGAGCCCCCTCTAGGTTCAATTTCCAAATGAACTCCTCTTTATAGAAGTAATAAATGACCAAGTGCCCACTGAAACAACATGGTACAATGGCATCCTTACTTACCTTCTCACTTAGGAAATGCCACAAGGTCTGGACTATAGGAAGAAACAATATTTTCTTCATCGAGCAAAGTACTTCATGGAAATCAATAGACACCTTCACAAGGTGTGCGTTGATGGCCTGGTTCATTAGTGTGTCCTTGATGCAGATCAATTATGAATTCTTCAAGATACTCAATAGAACCCATTTTATAGGTGCAACTTTTGAAAACTTATGCAATGCTTGGGGGTTGAACATAAATTAACAACACCATATCACCCCCAAGTTAATGGTCAGGTAGAGGTAACTAATAGGGAGATCACAAAGATTTGAACAAGGACCATAAGCAAATATAGGAGAGATTGGAGCTCAGAACTCAATCATGTCCTTTGGGCCTATTACTCAACATGGAACCTTCCTATTGGCTACTCTCCATATGAGTTAGTGTATGGAAAACTTCCAGCACTTTTAATTCAATCTAAGCTTTGTACACTCTCAACAACCTGTGAACTAAATCTTAACCTAAGTTTAGCACAAAAAGAAAGACTGATCAACCACAACATGCTAGATGAAAGCCAATTAGTGGTCCTATCTTTGAATAAAGTGCACAAGGCATTCAACAAATAATGACATGATCTCAGAACAAAAAAAGTGAAATTTCAACTGGGAGATAAGGTTCTCTACTGGAACCCCACACATTTTTCTCAGAAAAAAAAATTTTAAACTTCGTGGAAGGGACCTTATATAATTGAAAAAACCCTTTCTTCTAGGGCCATGACCATATACAAACATGAGAGCCCAAATAAAAAGTGGTTGATCAACATCCAATAAGTGAAGCTTTTCCATGAACCCATGTAAGCCAGTGTAATGAATACCTTAATGGATGGACAACCATGCTCAATTTTTTAGATCTCCTCCTTCCAACATAGTTGTGGGGGAGATGGACATCTATGCTAATCCTCCATATGGCTCCTTAGTTTTTCTATTTTTTTTTTCACATTTTTAATTTTGCAAGTTATTTATTTTACACCTTTTTGATTTTAAAACTTCTTCCTATTTTACAAAATGTTTTTATACCATTGTTAGTACATTTGAATCTTTCTTGAATATTTTATACTTTCTTATATATTTTACTTTGTTTTTTTTAGTGTGATTCTCAAATTTTTGCTAATAAACATGCTTTATGCCAACAAGACATAGTGGTGTTGTAGTTACTACTAACGGTGGTTTGTGCTTAATGTTTTGTTTGCCAATGTTTGGTTTCTATTTTTGAATTTTTGTACCGATGGCTTAGTCATGGTTTCTTTTTCATGGAATAGGAAGTGAGTCCACGACATCTACCCATTCAAAAACTCTATGGTTTTCCTTGTTTTGAAAGTTTGAGATCTCTTTCATTAAATCAACTTTTAATAAATTGGTGACCTTAGTAGTTTCTAGGATTGGGAAGGATTCAAAGGTTTGCACAGGGTGTGACTTCAATGCCCTCTAACTAAGGCCCTCTCTCACTTCCTACTTCTCTTTTATACTTTTTATGGAATGGTGGCTATTTTTTGGATGCACTCTTGTATCTTGAGGGGGTGGATCGGTCTTGGAGTGGCGATGCGAAGTCATTGAAAGGTGTTGGTTTTGGTTTGGACTAAGGATGGATCTTCTCATGTCATTTTAATCATAAATTCCACAAGAGACTTCTTATGACCTTAGCTTGGAATTCCATTCCACCTTCTCCATCATCCATCTATGCTAACTATAATTCACCCCATTACTGGAGTCCATGTTCTTGATCTTGTGTCTTGGTTTGACATATTTGAATTCTTAGGTAGAATCTTTTGGGTTTTGGTCCTTAACTTCCATTGACCATTAATCATCTATGGGGCCAATGAACTCCCTAGGTGGAGGTAATTTAAGGGAAAACAAGGCATGGGCCTGCTATGGGGAGGACTCACTTGCATATCACTTGGTTGGATTCATTAAGTACCTTATCCTTAGACATTCTTGCAATCAGAATCCTCATGCATCCATCTTCTACATCACTCCATGTGCTCCTTTACATATTTTGTTCATTAAACATGTTCTCTATCAAAATTTTCAATTTTTGAGCTTTCAAAGATCATCTTCGATGATTTTAACATATTCTTGGCTTTTCTAAGATTACATGGACTCCAAATTCATTGAAAAATTCCTTATATTTTTTGAGATATTCAATTTTGAAAATTTTTGCCTAAGGGCCCTGTATATGGGGCCTTGTCAACGGTGTGGACCTATATACAAGGCCTCATATATAGGGCCCTATTGATGTAAGGAAAAAATTCTATACATAGGTGTGATCCCACCTTGAAAAATTTTACATTTTCTCACAAACGCCAAAGGAGTTTTTCAATTTTTCAAAGCCTAGAACCTTCTAGAGCTCATAACTTCTTAACTATTTATCCAAATCACTTCATTCTTTGACCCTACAGCTACCAAAGGTAAGCTGTTCGTCGTGGGGACCAAAAATGTGCCATTTTTGATAGAAATGTTTTTACCATTTTTCTAACTCCCACAAAGGTTTAACTAAGAAATCAATTGTTAAACACCATTTTACAAGAGTTAAACCTTTCCAACAAGCCCCAGTGATTTTTATAATAAATAATTAATAAAATAATCAATTTTCCATGGTCCTATCTTAGCCAAAGTGTAACTAACTAACAAGAAAAGGTATTCAATTATTTAGAGTTACACACTATATCTACTAATCCATGGATGTGTTGTGACTATAGATGGCACCAAAGGGAAAGCACACGCAGGAAGTAGGACCATCTGAAGCCAAGGAGAAATGGCCTAAAATGGAAAGAGGCCAAGAATAGGCCCAAGAAGAATAACTGGCAACCAATGCCATAGGTCCTCTTAGGGAAGAGGCAAAAGTGAAATCTGTTAGACAAATTCTAGAACTAGTAGTAGCAATAGAACACTCCCATCAGGATGATGCGCTAGTACCACAAGAAAAATCTAGAGGTGACCTTGATAGAGGCTTGCCTAAATCAGATTAAATCATGAGAGGTCCAAAAAATAGTGCTCCATGAGTTAAAATTTGGCCCATTCCTAGAGCAAGCACCAAAAGAAGTGCAGGATCAACTAAAGGCCTCTCCCATGTGACCAATCATCACTTCCACTAGGGAGTGGTATATGAGAGAGACATTCCTATTCTAGAACAATAAGTAGCTTGGGTAAATGGTGAAAATCAAGGGCATCTTAGTGTCCTACTCAACACAAGCCATTGTTGTAGTGCTTGGGTTACCCAAAATAGGAGCAAATCTTTCTAAGATCCTAATGCAGGTGGATCTCAGCATAAAGAAAGAATGGGTTCAGTGGTGCTATGGTGTCAACTGCAAGGAGTTTGGTGGATTCACACCAATAGAGAGGATCCACTACAAGATTACAACCTTTCACCTCAATCTCATGATGAGGCTAAGCAAGATCATCACCTTCTCTATCTTAGCATGCACAACTTTGAGTGGGAGAATCCCTGTTAACCTTCCATAGTTGATCTACCTAGAGATGGAGAAGCAGTTTAAAGAAAAATGAACATGGAAGGAAGGAACTCCCTTGCCATGCCTCATCAGGAAACTCTGTCAAGGAGAGGAATAGCTGCTACACTAATGACATCATTAGGAAAGTTCTAGCCACCAACTAGGTAGAAATGATGAAAGATAAGACACATACAATGATTATTCAAGAAGAGATGCAGTGACCACTACCTACACCCATCACTCAAAAAACCATGCCAAACATCACTACAACTACTCAATGGTTGCATGAATACAAGGAATGGCTCTTGAGTGAACAAGAGTAATGAGTAGGAATGAGTGGTAGGGATCCATCTATGTATAGATTAGCAATGAGTCATCCAAATGAGGTGGCCTAGACAATCAGTTTGATGGGTGGAGGTGGATCCATCTTCTCAGCCCAAAGAATGCAATTTCTTGCAAGGTCAAATCTGAGTGCCAGAGAGATCATAGTATCTTTCACAAAACAAAAACCACTCCCAAAAATTTCTAGGAATGTTGTGACCTTCTTGGTGTGGTTGGAGGATGGTGAGGGGACAACAGTTTTGTTGATGAAGCACCAGGGGTAGGAGACTACAGTAGAAGTGTTCATTAACTATATTGTCGAAACACTTAATGCACCTACGACATCTATACCAGATGTCACTACACTCAAGGATTTGTAGATGTCTACAAGAATCAAAAGTAGTAGAATAAACACAATACAGCATGAAGAACTGCTGGACTGACTGGTGGGAATTGGGTAACTACTTCCGAATGTCTTTGACCTTCTAAATAGTATTACTGCAACCTAGTTGGAGTTGCTTGAGGCAAGGGGCAAGAACATCATATTGGAGGGGAAACTTGAAATATTCAAGGAGCAAAATGAATGCTTGGCTACTGAAGTTGTTGAATTTAGAGCCTAGATTGTTAGCTCTACATTTTTCAACCTAGCATTGACAAGAGATGAAGCTATGGAATAGCTTTGTACTAAACTAAAATGGGTTGAGGGTGAAATGAAGATGGTGGTGTTCTATTGATCCTTGGTAGAGGCCACATAGCATAAGATTCAGAAGGCCTTGGATCAAACCTGCTAGGAGAATGTGCAATTGACTACAGAAAATCATTGCCTACAGAATGTTAATGAGAATAAGCAACAAGTAATTGATTTCATCCACCAACAGTAGCAGAAATTGGCTAGAGAAAAAGAATTGAGGAGATTGATAATAGAAAATAAAAATATCTCCATGGAGGAGGTTCGCACCCTTTGCCAAAAAACTACGATCGAGGTAGCTGCTTGGAAATCAAAGGCTCTCAAATTTGAGGGAGTCAACGATCATTATAAAGAATAGGTTGGTCTACAAAAGGAATTAAATGAAAAACATATCCAATTGACAAAGGTGAAAGTGAATGAAACCCTCCAATAGCTCTAATAGGAAAAAGAAGTGTAGCAACACATTGTTGATGGGATAGACACCTACAACAAAGTGGAAATCCACATGAAGGAGTTGCAGATTAAGGAGATGATGAAATATATGGAGCTTGCTAATCTTCATTAGGCAAATTTGGCCATGTTGACTACTAGACAACCATGGTCAGAACTGTAGAAGTAGGTGGCTAGCTCATACTTGTTGTATGAGGCCAAGTTCAAGCATCACAAAGACACCAAGAAAAAGCTTATGGTGGTAAACAATGAACTCAAAGTTCTCAAGGCACAATTCATTGATCAATGATCAACTACCAAGAACTTGGCCAAGAGGATGAATGGCTACCAAAAGCTATAAAACATAGTTAGGAAATTTGATATTGAATGCAAATAGTACACTGCTTGGTTTTTCAACGTGAAGGAGATGTTCCAAATAATGTCCTATTTGTGGGATATCCTCATTCCAATCTACACTAGTGATGTTGCGTGGACTATGAATGATCCCCAGAGCAAGGAGAAGAAGATGAAGGCATTACTAGATGCCTTTTTCCTTCCATCGGAGGTTGCAGTTCTAGCAGAATAGCTACAATTGCCTTAGCTACCACATGTGCCTAAAGGTGACAAAGGTCCTTCAAAACCTTAGGAGCCTTCACTGCCTAGGACTATTTGATCTTCTCCATCATCTTCACATCATCAGAGGATGTGTTATTAAATTTTTGTGTAGTCATGTTATGGTGTTGAATTTTTTGTCATGAACACCATAATTTTTGTAATTTGTTGTTTCATACACTCGAGCACTCAGTTTTGTCAAGTCAGTTTGTTATGTCAAAAGTTAAATAATAATCTCATACCTTCCCAATTTTGTAAGAGAACTCAAGGACAAGTTTTCATTCAATCGTGGGGGTATGATGAGCATCAAAGTGTCACATTGATGGGCCCTTGTCAATAGGGGCCCATTTGCATGGTGTTGCCCTATCAATGGGGCCACACAAACATAGCGTTTGCTATGTCTATGCAATCCCATCGATGTAGTATTGTAGCAAAAACTAGAAATACAAGCTCCCCAACCATGTTTATGCATCATAAGTCATAGTAGTAGCAGAGCTCTTGCAGTTTTTTTATTTGAGAGTTAGAATATTTGAGCACTGTTGATGAGTGGCAAGGTACCCCTACACTCAATCATACAAAACGAGCGTAGCACACGTGATCCGGTCGAACTCCGTATACGGACTAGTTGTGGCACCTAGATAGTTATCCTTAGGTCGTAGTTCGCTATCTTCCCACCTGGACTAATATTATATTTTTCATGTATGGTTTAGTCCAGATGAGGTGTATGATGTGTTCCTAATTCTAACGCTACTCTTGAAGGTAGTGGAAAATAAAATTAACTAAACTAAGCTAGGAGGAAAAGGGTAAGAGAGTCTAATCTAGCCTAAGTGCGATGAGCAACCGATTCCTTGATCAACCGTACACATCTTGGACCTCGTGCATGACTACCACTGGGATTACCAAACGTAGATCCTAGGTACGCCACTCGGATTACCAAGCGCAGATCCTAGATACGCCATTGGGTTACCAAGCGTAGATCCTAGATATGCCACTGGGTTACCAAGCAGTCACACTTAAATGCTCATAATCAAGTTGTACTCGTTCTGCGTTCTAGGAGTTTAAGGGTGAGAGAGAAAGCAGTAAATAACATTAAAGAAATAAATAAATAAATAAATAACAAAGTGACTGCTACAATGATGAAGTAATCTTGATCTTTATTGCTGGTCATGTGTGTGTCCAAGTACGTCACACTCGAATAGAGACACCGTATAATTACATTCACCACACTGCGGGTAGACATGGAAAAATAATCTAACTCTGGAGGGATCAAACTACCAGAGCTTTGCTACTTGTAACTCCTAATTACCAAACAAGGGAGAGCCACCTCTTATTGATAAATATGGTGGCGGACTGCGATATCGTGTACGCGATATCGTAGGGAAAACTTGATATCGCGGGGAATGCGATATCGTGGCAGACACGATATCGCGTACGTGATATCGTGGCCTATGCGAATTGCATCTCATCATATCCCCACGACTGAATAAAAACTCATTTTTGAGTTACAAGGAGAACAAGCTTCATTGATTACATAGTGGATAGGTATGAGATTATTCACTGGAAAAACAAAAAAGGAAATGATGCTGCAGTGTGGGAAGACACAACACAGAAAAAATGCTACACTACAAAAAATGGAACTCATGTAGTTCCTGGTGGCGGTGGCTCCTCCATGGGTGCTTTCCCTTTGTCACGTGCTCCAAGCTTTGAAGGTTGATGATGCTGAAGAATAGCTTGGAGCTTCTCCTCTTCGGTCCAAGGATCTTGTGTCGTCCATGCTAATGTTCCGATGTTTGATGGAGTCGGCACTTCCCACGGATAGGGTAGTTGCGGGAACATCTGATTAGCTTTGACATACCATGCCACAAACACTTGTCGTTCTTCTTCATAGGCTCTAGCTTTGTCTTTGTATTCATGAAGCTCTATTAGCCATCGAGCCAAGTCGGTTGCAACATCTTTCTATCCCTGGTAGCTTTCTTTTACCACTGCAAGTTCAAAATTTGCGACATCTAGTTTCTCAGCTAGCTTCTTGCGCTCTACAAATTCTGCTTTATATTTGATGTGGGTGGAAGCTACCTGCTGCTTGAGCTCTGACCTCAGGCATCCTACTGTTAACATGGCTAGGTTGGCATATCTAAGGTTTGCCAACTCCATGTATTCGGTCAAGTCTTGGATTTGCAGGTCCCGGTTCTTAATTTCCGCTTGGTGGATGAAGGCGTAAGTGTCCAATATGACCCTCCAATCAGTGTGCTGAGCACTGATGTTGTTGATTTGAGCCTTGGCCATATGGCTCTCCTTCTCTAGGATTTTTTTGTACATCCCCACCTGATCACGGAAATGCTCCTTCAACTTCTCATGTCATTTAGCCTCATTCTACCATGCGCTTATCTCGATGGCTGATTTTTGGCAAATAGCGTGTACCTCCTCCATTGAGAGGGTTCGATTTTCTCTAGCTAAATGGCTTACATCTTGGTTGACCCGAATGAACTATTCTTGTAACTAATGAAAGTGTTCATCGAGAACATTCTTTTGTTTCTCCACAGAAGTCAACCGAAGGCTATCTACAACCAACTTCTTATTCTCTTCTTCTAAGGCCTTAAGTGCCTTAAGATGTGCATGAGTTTGCGCTTGTGTGGTGGAGGAATCCCAAGTGGCTGTCTCCTTTTCTTCTACCACCTTTTTATTTTTTGCAATTAGCTTTGTTAATTGCTCAGTTCTGAAATTTTCTAGCTGGTCTGTAGGAACGAATTGCAAAGGATCTTGCTATGCTGCTTGTAAAGCTACGAGCTGCTCTTGTAGTTTCTGCACTTCAGCTTCAGCATGCTCTGCCCTTACTTCAGATATGACTAGCTTCCCCTTTGTGGAAATGAGGTTTGATTGAATTTTTATGACATCTTGAGGGATGTCAAATAGGGATGTCAGAACTTGCCTTGTTTGTAGCAATCGATCTAGTGCATCCTCATGTTCCGCAGGAGTCATTGAGGTTCTGGCAAGAGTTTGAGCATCTCGTGCTCCTAAGAGATTTGCCGGTGGCCCAACAGGTACGTTAAAGGATTCTTTGATATGGTCAACGACCACTTCAGCAACTCCCGCTGCATCCTGCTGTTGCATGACCACCACAATGGCCCCTTCAACAATCTCTAACTGCACTTGAAAAGATGCCGTGTTTCTAGAGATCTGTTGTGACCATCTACTTTTCCCTCCTCTTGTTTGGATGGATAATTTACCCTTTGTGGAATCTAATGAAATCCTAGGCTGGTTGGCATCATCGATGATGTGGAAGAGGTTTGCATCATCACGACTTCCCCAACTAACTATCTCGACAATGGCCCTAAGATGGCTCATCGACGGTCTGTAGTCTTGCAGTGGTGGCAGTTGATCCTGGCCTATGCTGGGTCTTGCTTCTTGTTGTTGGCTGGGACCTATGGCTGGAGGTTGACTAGGTCCTACAAGTTGAGTTGCAAGTGATCCAGTCATCTGTTCTTCTTCTTCATTTGGTCTCAGCTCTTTGCCAGTGCTCTTTCTTGGAGCTGGTGCCTTTAATAACTCAACATAAGAAGCATTCTGGGCTTTTTGGAGGATGTCATTTGTGTATCCCTGAATACCAGCCCGTTGGCATAGTTTCTTGATAAGGCAGGGAAAAGGCAACGCCATCTTTCCTGACTTTCGTTCTTCGAATCACCTCAGGATCTCTGTCAAATATAGATGGGGAAGGTTAGCGTTAACCTTTCCCATCAACACTACACATCCCCTTGCCACATACATAGATATTCTTTTCAAACCTTTTGTGGGGAAGAGGTGATAGGTTCCAATTTTAAAATAAACTCGCTCTTCCGTTGTCAATTCTCCAAAATTTTTATCTCTACCGTAAGCCTTCTCTAACCAATCCTTTTGCACATCAGGGTCTGATTGAGTAGATAACCAAGCAACATGGGGGCCTGAATTCGGAAGGTTTAACACTTCTAAAATTGCCTACGCAGAAAAGTCTATTGTCACACGACAAATGTTAACCATGGTGCCTTGCTCCTTATTGTGCCAGAACTGGTACGTTTCACCTAAGTACCAGGCATCGCATTCAGAGAGGACAGGCCATAAGGGAGACCCCTTGAGGTGATCCCTAACAGCCTCAGGAGCGAACTCTACAAAATATTCAAAGTTTAGTTCCACAATCACAGCAGCGAATGTGGACTTCTCATGGATAGCCTGAACACACTCTGGGGGCAACGTGAGTTGTTGTCTCAGTTCAGGCGTAGCAGCAGCTCCTCTTTCTGCCTACCCGGACCATCTGGTAGGAGGTTCTTCTTGATGGATGCTGAATGATTGCATCTCCTATTCTGCATGTTGTCTAGTAGGGACCTATCTTCCACCTCTCCGAGGTTGAATCGCTCCACCTTGAACAGGACCCCCTTGCTGTGCACATTTCGGGGCCATCTGCAATCACACGGGCTAAACGTTAGTAAGGTTGTTTTCAAAGTCAAGTTATACCTTACTACATGCCTTTAATTAAAGATCTTATGTTATCGTGTGATCATGCCCAAAAATTTTAATAATGGGTCCTATGACTTAGGTGGATTTCATTTTAATCTTCCGATGTACCTAAGGTCATATGATTTTTGGCACAATTTTTCTAAGTGTTAGTGTTAATTACCCTAATTGATGTCCTTTGGATGATGATAAATTTCAAAAAAGTTAGAAAATTTTTGGCAAGTGTCTCTCCCCCACGACTAAACTGAACACTCCGGGTTCAAGTAGGTTCAAACGAAATTAAAATCGAAGCACCAGTGAGCGAGATATGAGTGAAAAAGCGAGGGTCACACAATCGCAAGTCATAGAGAAAAATTTCAAAAATTCCCTGCGTGTAAATGGCAAAATGATGCTAAGTGTTGTGGCAGGGGTGTCCTATTTATAGGAAAATAGGACATGATATCACATACGGTACATCGCGTACATGATATCACGTGGGACGTGATATTGCATATGCGATATCTCGTCCCCAGTGTGTGGGACACATGAAAAATACCAAATTTTTAATGATTTTCTTGAAATTAATGGTGTAAAATGAGGACATGGGCAAGTATTAACATATCCTAGGGTAATTTCATTAATTNAATGTAATCCACACTAACTCCACGAAACACACATATGTAAATATCATCGGAATGAGATGAAAATTCTATGCTACACAGGACACGAGCTACAATTACACGAACAGTGAGATGAGGTGAAGTATAGAAAGGATCGTAGAGATTGGGACATGAGGTGACTGACCCAGGGCACAACAAATCTTGCGTGTAAAGCATGATTACAGTGTCATTAACCCATCATTCCAAGATCAAGACCAAGTCCATTCCTTCTAATCAGTGACATCGCATTGTTTCATCCCATGATGAGCAACTATGAGAGTAACATAACAACAAGGCGTACGATCACTTGGCGTTTTATGCAAGGGAGGAGTGCATTTTGTTTTATGGCACTTTGTTTCTTTTCTTTTTCTCTTTTTCACTTTACTGAATCCAGAGAAGCCACCAACCTTTAGGCATGGATGCATGTCTTTCCAGTAGGACCCACTAGAATAGCATTTGATTTTCGAGTGCTCTTCTGATTACTCTTACTCCCATTTTTCATTAGATCTACAAGGATCTTAGTACAACCACATTGCATGATAACTCCCACAGGCGTCACCAAAGAGAATCCACAAGTCCCCTTGATGTCACATCCTAATCATTCCCTCTTGGTCCATCCTTCTTCATTCTAGGTACAATTAACACAAAATTTAATTTAATTTTAGAAATTCCAAGAATATCACTGTACCCTTGAATAGAACCTCTTATTTATAGAGTGGATGAGTGGATGTAGTGGGCTCACTATTCCAAATAATTGACTACTCATGACTTAATAACATAAAACACACCTCAACCAATGATCCACATGAGTGTTTTATTTGTAGATGAGATTACTTACAAAAATGGAAAAAGAAAAACACACAAACACACAAAAAAATAAAAAAAGATAAAACAAAAAGTTTAAAATTTAAAAATTGGAATATCAAAGAAAATAAAAAATATTTATTAACCCTGCTTATTATTGAAATGGGGGGTATCCCCCATAACCAATCAGTTGAGTATGGCAAGGATTAATAAATGAAAGATAAGGATCCTTGCATGTTGGAAGTATTGGAACTGGTCTATACTTATCCCCTTGGATTTCACACACTTCATAATAAGCATAGTGGGGCACTTCATACGATGTAGTTCCCGGATAACAAGTTGACCCACTATGATGTTGGTGACCGTTAAATGGTATCCAAGGATTAGGATGATGCCTCCCATGGTTGTGTTCATTGGGCCATATAGTTGTTGGAGTGTGAGTTGGTGGCCCTGATGAAGTTACATGAGGCATTGGGTTCGAAGGTAAGGGTGCACCACATTGTTGGACTTGTGCTGGGTTGGAAGATGTAGTAGCCTCAGAATTGTGTTGTCCCTTCCTACAGTCGTGTTTAAAGAAAGGACGCTTTTGATATTGAGGAGGCTCTTCACTGCTGTTGAGAGTAGTAGCACAAGTGTTGTTCATGGGTTGTTGTTGTGGCACAAACACCTTGGGAACAATTGGTGGCATTGTGGAAGGAAGGAAAGGATGAGAACGTTGAAAGTTAGGAGGAATATAAGGTGCACAAGGTGGTGGTTGTGTTGGAGGTATGGGCTGATAGTATTGTGGAGAATGGTATTGTGGTGAGATAGAGTATGGTGGCCCAAATGGAGAAACATGATGTTGAATGTGGTAAGCGTTTGGATTCGGAAAATATGAAGGGTGCCTCTAGTCTAAGGGTGGCCTCCCCCATGACTGGGATTGTTGCTATTGTGATTGAACACAGTATCTCTATACGAACTCTGGATGTAACGTGTTTCCCCAATGCTCATGTAGATGTAACAATATTGGGCATTGATCCTTGGGGTGATCGTACAGGCATAGGCTGCATTCATACGTAGAATTGGCAGTTGAGCACTTATTCCCTTTATTCTTCTTTTCCAAATGTCTATTATTTCGTCCTACCTCTTGGGTTGTCAAAACTCTATCTCCAATGATGTTAACACATTCTCCACACTTGTGATATATCCATTCCAACATCTTATTGATCTTTGCCTCCACTTCTTGTAATAATTGTTGTATTGGCAAAGATGATGTTTCCACCTTGAGAATTGTTGATTTCTCCTTTTTATGATCATGGACCTTTGTTGAGTTAATATTTGGGTCTTGTTGATGTTTTTCAACACTCTCCCATCTAGCTAATTCTCCTTCTTCTTTTGCTACCCGCTTAATAAGCTCTTGGATTTGATGGGTTCATAGTTCATATAGCTGACCTTGGGCATACGTTCCTAAGGTCTCTCTTGTTTCATTACGTAGCGCATCAATAATATGGTACATTAGCCTTTCCTTGGAAAACCCATGGCCAGGAAAGTTGTTTAACAGTGCATAATATCTTTCTAAGGCCATGTCCAAGGGTTCATGTTTTACTTGTTTCCACTCTTGGATTTGTTTCCTCAAGGCTGACACTCTTGTGTGGGTTTGATATTTTTTGTCAAAGACCTCTACCATTGTTGACTAGCGTCGTATTGCATTTGGTTTTAATGGTCTATACCATACTTTAGCTTGGTCAACGAGTGTCATGGGAAAGAGCTTAAGTTTTTTCCAACTGTTATCAATGTTATTCCATGTGCAGGCATTGTAGAAGGCTAGTAAATGTTGATGCAGATCTAAGTCATAGCCTCCTGAGAATTTAGGAAAGTTGTTTAAATTGAGCCTAGGTAGATGGCTCTCTTTACGATGCCTATGTGAGATTCGAATAGCCTCTTGTATTTGCGTTAAGCTTGTAGTGGCCAGTGGGGTTTCATTGTCATCAGGTAGGTTAGGCTTTCGTGTGTTGCGATGACATTGTTTTTATTCATTTTTATAAGAGACTCCCACTTCAGGTTGTATGCTTCAATCTTCATCGTCATATAGTTCGTTGGTTCTCCAATGAACTTCCTCACTAAGTGTGGCATTATTATCTTGTAGGAGAGGCATTGTTGTGTGTGAGTTTATGTATGAATTTTTATAATTGTTATTTTCTGAAAGATATATCGTTAAGTTATTTACAGCGACCTTGAATGATATAACTAATCTAGATAACTAGCACCGTCCCCGGCAACGGTGCCAATGATGAGTGGCGAAGTACCCCTACACTCAACCATACGAAACGAGCGTAGCACACGCGATCTAGTTGAACTCCGGAGACGGACTAGTTGTGGCACCTAGATAGTTATCCTTAGGTCGCAGTTCGCTGTCTTACCACTTGGACTAGTATTATATTTGTCACGTATGGTTTAGTCCAGATGAGGTGTATGATGTGTTCCTAATTCTAACGCTACTCTTGAAGGCAGTGGAAAATAAAATTAACTAAACCAAGCTAGGAGGAAAAGGGTAAGAGAGTCTAATCTAGCCTAAGTGTGACAAGCAACCGATTCCTTGATCAACCATACACATCTTGGACCTCGTGCACGACTACCACTGGGATTACCAAGCGTAGATCCTACGTATGCCACTGCGATTACCAAGCGTAGATCCCAGATATGCCACTAGGTTACCAAGCGTAGATCCTAGATATGCCACTGGGTTACCAAGCAGTCACACTTAAATGCTCGTAATCAAGTCGTACTCGTTTCATGTTCTAGGAGTTTAAGGGTGAGAGAGAAAGCAGTAAATAACATTAAAGAAATAAATAAATAACAAAGTGACTACTGCAATGATGAAGTAATCTCGATCTTTATTGCCGGTCATGTGCCTGTCCAAGTACGTCACACTCGAATAGAGACACCGTACAATTACATTCACCACACTGCGGGCAGAGACGGAAAAATAATCTAACTCTGGAGGGATCAAACTGCTAGAGCTTTGCTACTTCTAACTCCTAATTACCAAACAAGGGAGAGCCGCCTCTTATTTATAAATATGGCGGCAGACTGCGATATCGCGTACGCGATATCGTAGGGAAGACGCGATATCGCCTACGCGATATCGTGACCTATGCGAATTGCGTCTCATCAATTGTTATACCTAAACCACACCAATGTGTACAAAAATAAAGACAAGGTTCTTGATAAACCTTGCAACATTTTGGATAGTTTAAATGTTTTATTCTTGCATTTAATGTTTTTAGTTATTTGTTTAATGTTTCTTAGTAATTAAGCTAATTAAGTGATTAAGTAAGATAAGCAAAATAGGTTAAATACATAAGTACGATTGCTTCAAGAATAAACATGTATTTGCTTGGTAATCTTAGTATCGTTATTTCTTGGTGCGCCAGCAGCATAACACTTGGTAACCCAGTAGTGGATATGTGGGTTTAGGACATGTACAGAAAGTGGGATCAAATGCTTATGTTAGGACTAGTTAGAAAATAGTTAATTAGTTAAACTAAATTAGTTGATAAATTATTTCATCTATCTACTTTAAGCACCAAAGAACATAAAACACAAAACAATAAAAATCATATGCCTCAATTACACTTAACCATACCATGTGCATCACAAGTGTAATTGGAAAGACAATGAATGACCTTTAGGGAAAGGTTCACTTCCTAGAAGACTAGTGTACTAAAAACTATAGGGTCCATGGAATTCAATCGAATCGCATGTGAATGCTTTGTGATTCATATGGTTGAGTGTAGGGGTACCTTGATTGCTCATCAACATGTATATATGGTATAATAAAATATGTATATGTTAGACTATTAGTTTAAATGTTAAATTTAAAGTATTAGTTAAAATATTAAATTTATAGTATTAGTTAATATATTAAATTTCCATTATCTCAAGTAATCATTACTCATGATGTAAGTTAAGTGGGAGTGATGGTGTAGATAACCACATAGTGGTAAATTAATTTTAACAACCAAATAGTGGAATTTGAATTAGCCAACCGTATGATGAAGGAAATTAAATAAGCTTTGGCTAAGTGGAAAAGTTGGTTGTTGGAATTGGTTGAAATTTTAAATTTATCCCACACTATATAAAGAGATGTGAATTACTTGGAAATAAAACATCTCTCAATTCAACGCTTGAGTGAGAAAAGCAAGTGAAGTGTTTAAGTGTGAGGTAGAAAGATAGTTCTTGGAGAGATGGCAGCAAGAAGGTCTTTTATCCCATATGTTATGGGATGCTGCCTAGAGCATGTTATGAGAGCCTATTGCAAGGCAAAAGCCCATGGAGAATCTAGTGAAAGTCCTTTCTTACTTTGGCTTTCAAATGAGTTTAGTTTTCTAATCAGTGGATGCTCCATCCATTCCAATGTTTGGGGCAACTTTTGATAATGTACCATTGAAGCTAAATACCAAGGAGAGTCCAATCAAGATGACTGTTGGGGAGAGGCTTTCATGTCTCAAGATACAAAAGAAATTGATTGGGAAGAACCTTAAAAATCAACAGCAACCAAAGAGTTGGATGAAGTAGACCAAGTTGAGGCTTCAACTCAGTAAGAGGAAGAAAAAAGAGCTTTTATCATCATTGAAATTATATATGAAAGGATTAACAACATAAGGATCCCTAAAAGGTTTACCTTAACTATTCTCTTCCCACCTATAGAATAGTTTGTATAAGAATTTGATCATACAATTTTCTAAGTTTTATTAGGAGTGAGGTTTTTATTCCATCAAATTTTAAGTTTGATGAAAATTTTTTTGAAAAAAGATTTCTATTTTTCTATGTAAAAGATGTTTCCAATAGAATTATTTTCTTAGCTAATGTGCAAGGAGGGGGGGTGGGGTGTGTGTGTGTGTGTGGTGAGAAATGTTGTCACAACAACAAAATGTGCCTTTGATTTGAGGGGAAGGTTATTGGAGATGATTATGTATAGGTGATGGAAAAGCTTTGGTAACTCATATTAAAAGGAGGTTTAAATTATGTTGCATGATATCATATATTATTAACCTTTTTTATAAAATGTATTGAGATGTGGAAATTTTATTTTTTTAAGTGTTCATAACTTAGCTCATGTTCTATAACATACTTGGTATGCTTGGAACCCTGCAAATTTCTGACGGAAAGCTCAAATCACTTGATTCTAGAGTAGGCATTCTTATGGTTATTGAAGCCAATTACTTGTGCCATGTAGAAGAGTATTACATTAGTAAAGCAATATTTTCTTTCATTTGACATTGGCATAAGAAAATTTCAAGAGTGCTTTGTTTTGGTTTTTCAATTTAAAAGACTATCAATACATCATGAGAATTTTTGCCTTTTATAGTTGAAGCCAACACAAGTCATTAGTCATAATGTAGATTCAGTTTAAGAAGAAGAAACTAAAATTAGAAAAAAAATTTTGTGAATTTAGGTTCAGATGAAAACTAGAAGAAAAATTTCATAGCATTGATGATATATTAGGAGAAATCATTGGCTTGCTATAGCTGGACTACATCCCAAAATAGCCATGGTTGATGCAAACTTGAACTTAAATCTAAACCTATAGAAAAATAATGAAATCAAAAGTAGAAGTTTATGGTTTAGTATGGTGGCATCGTCCACCAGAGTTGACCTAGAATCAGTCAAGGCAACAAGATTTAGAAGTAGAAGGCAAGCCAGGTAGTCATGGTGGCAACTGGGACCAAATGCTACAATTGTGTATTCTTTCCCATGGCTATAATTACAGTTCATAGCTTACCTTGACTACTCTCGCCTACAACAGTAGCAACATTCAGAAACCACCATTGCGGCATACAAAATAGAGGTGCATGTGCATCTTTGGCACATCTTGAACTACTAAGGCATGATGTAGCAGTTTACAAATACCTTCCTAGACATTATGGTAGGCCACAAAACCCTCATCCCTATACTCTAAATAGAAGGATGACCTACCGAATGTGGAGAAAATAGAGATAGCAGTAGCAACAACAGTAATCTTAAGTGATGCTAGTGTAGGTGGCCATAGTTGCTGGAGGCATCGCTACAAGGCTCTAATGGTAGAAAGATCTGGAGCAGTTGCCAAAGAAGATAGATCGAAAGACATGGAGGTCATCATGTGATGGTTATTGAAAGCTCCACTCTTTGGAGATCATGGTCTACAATTTTATTAGAAAACACAACAATCACAAGGCCAGCATACATGCCTGAATGGGTATGAAACTAAGCAGGGCATGGTCATAGATGTCGACGAATTCATAGAATTGATGCACGGTTGCAGGGCTGATGTTGTGCTCCTAAATCTTCTCTGTCATATTGTGGTTCTAAATGGTTTTATTATTTTTAACCTACCTTTTACTATAATACCATTAAAAAATTTAAATTAAAACCTCTGTTATGGAAAGAAGCAAAATTTGGCATAGCATCATTAGTAATAGGGTATATAATAACTTCACTCCTTGTGATATAATACATATAATATATCTTCTAAAAAATATAATAGGATAAACATACCTTTATTTTATATAGCATTAAAGCTTTCCATGGAAGTTATAACCGCCCATGGAAGTTATAATCTCTTTGATATTTGTAAGGTTATAATGACCAAGATGATACTTGCCAATTATGGCACGTATTTCTCTAATTTTAATAACTTCCTATGGAAATTATAACTTCTAGGGTGGTTATGAATTAATATCCCTAGATATTTATAATACCCTTAAATTCTCATGATTATTGTAACTACCCTTAGGTGACTATAAAAGGGCCTTCAAAGGTAGAATTTGAGAAGGGGGGAATTGGTGGGAGAGCAAGAAGGAAGATATTGAAGATTCTAAGATGGCTCACTAATTCATCAATTCAACTGCTTTGTTTTAATCCTATGAGTTCTTTTCTTCCCATTTTATCTTAGTTACTTAGCTAATGGTTTAGATAGTAGCATGCTTGGCATTTAATTTTGGAATTTTTCTAGGTTGCCTTTATAGCTTTGTTTTTGTGTAATATTAGACTTTTGTTAAGGATTACCATATAAGAGCTTATGTTGTAGAAAAGCATCTTGAGCAATTTAATAGTAATGTCTTATAGATATTTCCTATTTGAGTTTAGGGAATCTAGAAAGTCTTTGATACTTTGAGATGACTAAAATAGCTTTTTTATTTTTAAAGTTTATTACCTTAATGTTGCAATCTTGAAATTGTCAAATTTTTCTAGAAGTTCTATTGTTTGCAATTCTTGATCAATTTTAACTAGCCAAATAGAAGATTGTACTTTGTCATTTACAAAGTGTTTTGGTAGTTAAATAGAGTGTCTTTTATGAAATTGCTTGTTGAGCTTAGAAGCTTTAGACGATTCATAATACATTGAATTAGAATAGCTTTATTGCGAAGTGTTTTCTCATGTAAATTTATCTTGCTTAAATGTTTGAGATTCCATAGAAATCTTCTTTATTTCCTTTTTTCTTTCTAAAATTCATTGAATCTCACTTTATTTCTAGTTTTCTTGTGGAATTTTCTCTTTGGGGAAAATTAGGAGTATATTGGCAGAATTGTGCTCAAACATTTTTGTGAAATTTTATTTGTTATAAGTAACATACTATAGGAATTATATAGACCAAGTGATTTGACAAAATAGGAACCATAAACAACTCATAGTGCTTGACAAAGTTAATTGAATTTCTTTTATGATAGCCAATTACAGTTTCATATACAGCCCAACCATTTCAACATTAACAACTGCAAGCACATAGTCACGTTTTATAACCACTAAGTATATTTGGAGGTATCTGGGCATTGGTGTTGCCAAAGACCAACAAGCACCTAAACCTTGTTTGAAGAACACCTTCGTTTCCCATGACCAAGGTCATAAGACGGAAGAACACCACCATTGGCAGTTCCAAATAGTTACCAACAATAATATAATAACTTGGATAATTAAATATGATAGCTGAAAATTGAAATAGGCTAAAAATAGGTAACAACATGAATCTAAAAATCTAAAAGCTCTCATAAATATCCAACATAAACCAAATCTATTCAACCATACATAACAACTGTAATTTAATACATGGAGTATAAAGAGAAATATATTTAAACATAGCTATCAAAATTCTTATACATCATGATAAAATTTCTAAATTTGAAAAACAATAAATGTAAAAATCCCAAGAATTTGCAAAACCACTAAAGATCTCCTTGCTCCACCTAGCCATAGTCACCTGTAAATAAAAGAAGGGAGATCAGTATACACTAAGTGATGAACCTTTGCATCTTCTTTGGCTAAATCAAGGATAGATCTCATGATGGCAAGGTGAGACATGTTGGCCTACAAAGCATGTTAGTATGCATAACAAACCATACATTTAAGAGTACATAACCATAATGAACCAATATAAAAAAATACCAACCAAATGAAATTGTCCGCTCCATCCATGAATCTACAAACAAGCAGGCTAGCATACATCACACTCATTTTCAAAAGTTTTAACTATTGTTATGGGTACTTAATAAATTTCCAAGTATCAAATCAAAGTCAAACTACCATGTGCATGAATTTATTTTGAGTCTCAAATCAAAATATACTAATACAAGAGGCACCACCTAGGACTCACCTAGCCAAGATTTATTATTAGGAATCAATGACATTAAGAAATAAGAAACAACAAGAAATAAATATCATGATCTTATCACAACCTCATCATGATTCATGGTGGCTTACCATGACCTGATCACAACCTGACCATGACTTGTGGTATTCTCAGAATGCTGACCAATAGAAACTAAGATAAAAGCCTTTGACAAGGACCTAATCCTGATTTATGGTGATTAACCACAACTAGACCATGACTCATGATTGACTACGATGAACAAATAATAATTCAATTAGATAGAAATGATAATGAAGATACATCATGACTTCACCATGACTTGTATTGATAGACCATGACTTGCTCAAGAATCATGATGCTAGACCATGATCCTACCATAACTTGTGATAAGAGACCATGAATAGACCATGATCTTTGATTTGAATAAAATCATACTAACATGGAAAAGAATTAGAAGCAACTTGGAAGGTTCCACAATGATCTTACCATGACTCATGAGATGAGACAAAGATCTAACCATGACTTTTGATGGTCTTGTGTTGTTATAAGTTTGATAAAACAAAGACTAAAATCAGCTCAAAATGGTTAAAGACTGACCATGAATCCATCCTGACATCACCATGACTCATGGTCAATGATCATAACTTGATCACAAATTTTGGTTAATGTTAAAAATCATACCATGACCTATGCTTAACTCATGATTGTACACAAAACGTGAAAAAAGGTAAAGATAGCAAAAGGAAGACAACATCTAATCATCAAATGAGAAAAACACTAAGAACAAATAGAAAAAGACCCAACAAACTTAAATAACTCATCATGGTAAAGAAAAGAATGCCAAAAGGACAACGGTGTAACCAAAGGGTCCAAATACTCAACAAAACTTGTCAAACTCAATAAACACTATGAAAACTTAGAACCATTCCAAACAATTGAAACCCATTACATGTAATGATAAGACAATTACATCAAAATATAAACTAAAGGCATACATGAAATACCAAAGTCTCAAAAACTATTGATAAAATATTCTCAAAAAATTCTTAATCCAAATTCAACAAATAAAATAAAAAGTACATCAAGAATATAATAGTGAATAAAATTACAAAATTTATGCAATTTAACAATCAAGAAAAAATCCAAATTCACAAGAAAAATTCACATAAATTTCCAACCCACATATCTCATGTACAAAAACCCTATGAACTAAAACAAATAGGAAATGAACCCAAGATTACTTACCTAGAAATCGAAGCACAAAAATCCGCACAATGCATGAAGCTCAACTATGAACTCTCACTATCAAGCACTCATGAATCAACAAAGCTCCATGTATTATCATAAATGTCCAATCCAATAGCACCTCTCCATCCAAGAAATTAGGTGTTAAATTGTCTAGATGAAAGAGGTGTGGAATTTTTATGGATAAACACCTAAAAGAGTCCAACATAATATAATCAAATAATTGCCAAAATTAAGATCCATAAAAAATCTTCTCCACAAAAACTCCACAAATGTACGTGACTCTCATAACACAAATAGCACATTCCACAAACTAAGGCATAAAAATAAATACATTAAATAAGAAATTAAATCAATAAAATAAAAATACTAAATGCACAACAAAAATCAACCATGCATTACATGCCATGCCATAGCCTCCATGAGAGCCTGTCAAAATTCATCCACTAGGTTAATGCACATCAACTAGAAAATTAATAATACAAAGTAATATAAAAAGATGCTTAACTAAATTAGTGCATAAATATAAAATACATTAAGCAATAAATATATGTAGCTAAAAAATCTAACTAACTGACAAGCTCAACAAAGCATAATATACAACTAAGAAACACCAAACATAGAAATACTAGAAGATATATACTAACCAAACCAAAGCATCTAAAAACATGAGGTATTATAGAGTCTTAATAACTTCACACCTAATAGAGATGTTTTGACACATCAAAAAGAAGTTAAGTTAAAAGGATTTTCCTAGAAAATATTTTGATTTAATGGTATAACCAAAAAAATTATTCATCTACAAAACTGATAAAAATGATCAAAATCAAAGGGGATTTTAGAGTATTCTTGAAAATTATGATGAATTTCTTATGTAAATGTTGTAGCACAAATGAAGTTTTTATAATTTTTGAGTAGCCCCTAAATGTCTAATTTCTCTAACTAGATTTCGAATCAGTCTTAGAGGCCATGGTTTTACATCAAGGGAAGATAAAAAACTCATATTATATTTGAATTATACTATAATTATAATGAAAAATCCATACCAAATGAATTCAAGATTATTATGATGGAAGTCAGGTAATCATTACTCTAGCAAATTTACAATCTTTATTAGGAACTCAAATAGTTGAAGAAATAAGATACATGACTTATGAAACAACCCATGCATTACTGACAAATCACAAAAAATTCTACATGTTCTCATGAGATAATATTCACTTGTCCAAGAAAAAATAAAAAACACCTATAAATAATTATAGTGCAATAATGGTTTGGAAATACAAATCTCTATGATTGGTTGATCATTTGAGGAAGAAAAATACACTTCAAGCTTGTAATGTTGTCTAACCAATTGCTTTAACTAGGTAATAATAGAAAGTCAAGATATAGCCAAAAGACCTAATCAAAATTAGAGAAAGATAGGCCCTAGAATCAACTTCAACTATCTTCAAATTATCCATCAAAAGCTTCCAACAAAAGCAGTAGAGTTGGTCTCTTATACTTCATCAAAAGCTCACAAAGATCACAAAGATAATTTCCATTTTTAGTCCAAAGACAATGTATAAGAAACCTCACCAAATCTCTTCTCTCTCTCTCTCTCTCTCTCTCTCTCTCTCTTCTACTCTTCACATCTCAAACTAGCATAGTCTACCCTCTCTTGGCAAAAGGAAAAAATGAGAGAAAATCCACGTCTATTATAAGATAAAGGAGATACCAAGGCTTGGAAAAAGACCAGTGCATAAAAGTTTACATAATGAGCAAAGGCTAGAGAACCCATTCTTCAAAAAAAAATTTTATTCATAAGATCATTACTAGTTGACTTAGACAAATAAGCTCTCATGAGGGAGTGAACATGTAAGAGTGATAACACTCAAAAGAACCATAAGTCCCTATTAAATGAGTATTTTGTCATTTTTCTAGAGACTAATATATAATAACTTGGTGTTTTGTACCTAGGATATTAGGTTTGTTATTTAATTTCTTATGTTTCTTCCTTAAGCATAAGGGTATTTTTTTTGGAGGGGTGTGGGGGTCTGTGTTGGAATCCAAGATAAATCAAACATAGATACACCCCAAGATTTATAGTCGATTTAGAACTTTATAAAACTCAACAATGCCCACAAGAATTGAACCCATGACTGGGAGCTTCCAAGTCAAGTGTCTTACCACTAGATTGACATCTCATTATAAGAGTATAATTTAATATATTATGTATTGCTAGTAGTTTATACTAGTGTATTCTAATTATGTTTCTTAATATTTGAACCTTTAACCCCTTTTTTTAACATGAATTAGTATTTTATGATTAACACAATGAGGTGTTAGCCTAGTGGTAAGACTCTTAATTTGGAAGCTTCAAGTCATTGGTTTGATTCTAGGAGATAGTGCTAAGTTATAAAATTCTAATTGAATTATATATTCTGGGGTGTATCTATATTATAATTATTTCAAGGTTTTAACACCCTTTGTATATGCCTAAAATCTTGTGCATAATATACCTTGGAACCACCCCTTATGTATTTATAAGGCTTAACTCTTAGATCTCTTAGTATGTATACATGTTTTATTACATTTCAAGTCTCTTAAGGTTTGGGCCTTAGACCTTTTTGTTATTACGTATTTGGAAATAATTTTATTTGTATTTATTTTCTTGATTATTATTTCTTGATATTTACTAATGATTGTTGTCTCTTGTGAATGATACGTTCAAAGAATGGTGGTGGTCCATTGTCTATGTTTTTATTAATGTTCATTATATTTTAGGAAGTTCTTATTCACATAACAATTGATCTATGTGAATTACATAAACTAACATAGTTTATTTACTTTATATTTTTATGTTATTTGGCTTTGAAATAATGTAATAATATGGTTATGAGACATGTTAATAGATATTAAAAAATTTATTCCATTTATTTGTTTATTTTATCTTAGAACACATTCTTTGGCATGTGGGCTTATTCTTATGTTATTTTGATGACTTAAACTGTTGGTTAACCATTGGAACCCCTTGTGGATATATGTGATCCTACGTTACAAAATAGATTATTTAATCAATATTCTTGGAATTGCCCAACCTTGAATTTGTGCCTATAAATACTGATCAATGCTAGCTCTCTTGGCACCAATTGTGCATTTATTTCTCTTTTGCTCTCTTGCTTATGGTTGTGCATGGCAAATCTCTTACTAATTTTGGGTATGTACCTATCCCTATTTAGCAAAGCCTTGCTTCTAGCTAATCTCTCAAGGTAGACGAAACGTTTTTCATTCCATTAATTTTTCTCTTATAGCTCAATCCTCTTCAAAGCTACCTTGAAATTAATGTTAATGTAACTCTTGTTTTTGTTGTCAATTTAACCTTGGTTCGTATTTTCTCACTGTAATTCATTATTTTCAACAATTTTTGCTTTGCATTTTGTGCTCTTGTTTCTCTTGTGGTACCTTCTTCTAGTGGCAGCAATGCAACAACATCTCTATATTAAAGAACAACTGTACCAACAGTGGTGTCTAACAGAAATAACATCTTCATTCAGCATTAGCTAGTAGACATTTCGAGCATGTATGGGCACATTCGATGTATTGAAAAGCTAAGGACACAACATTCAAGCTACTAACATTGGTAATTTGGTCATCTAAGTTGACATTGAAGCTGGACCATCAACCTAGGGGCATTGTAGACAGTATCAATAGGGTTCATCAATGATGAATAAGCCACTAATATTTGGTGGTTAGTCATTTAGGTTCAGTTAACTTTTAGCCTAGGGGCATTGCAATTAGTATTAGTAGGGTTCATTAACACTTGATTTACATCAAAGCAATTGGTATGGGAATGGCTAGTGAGCCATCTAGGTTGACTTCAGAGTTGGCCTATCAATCTAGTAGCATTATAGTTAGTAGTAGGTCATATTTAAGGTGCTAAGAAGGAGCTAGAACTTAAGATAACTCTAGGGTCAATACTAGTCATAATGTAACTCAATAGTTGAAAATTAGTATGCATTAGGATTTTTAACCCAATAGTTGGTTTGATCATATATGAGGGTTGAACTAGAAAGGTGAGGTATCATATCAAACAATCCTTGATGACTAGATAAGTTAGTATCGATTTTATAGTTATTTCAAATGCTTAAAGCTGGAAACCTCACAGAAATACCATGGGAACCTAGGGTAAATCATGGATTAATGGTAGGCATTAATGATTGATGAGTGGCGAGATACCCCTACACTCAACCATACGAATACAAGCATAACATGTGCGATCCGGTCGAACTCCGCAGACTAAGTGCCTACACGCCTCATGGAACACTTAAGGTTAATTATTTGTTGTCTTCCCAGACTCACTTGTAGTTGTCACGGTGTATGGTTAAGTAAGTCTGAGGTATATGATTTTTATAGTCTTTTCTAGTTTTATCTCCTATGCTATTGAGGTGAAGGGTTGAAAGACTAATTACTAACTCTAACTAATGAACTAAGTCTAAATTAACCTAGCGTCAGCATCCGTTCCCACTTACCATTCACACCCTGAACCAATGCAACCATGGTTACCAAATGCTAATTGTTGTTGGGATCACCACGCTTAACACATGTGCTCGAAGCGGTCGTACTAAGGCACTTAACTAGGAGAGAAGGGTTGAGAAAGATTTAATAACTAATAAAACATTTAAATGGAAAATAGTAAATAACAATAAATAAATTCTAATTAGCCTATTCCATGCACTGCAAGGTTTATCCAAGAAGCTCGTCTTTATTGCCGTACACAAACTTGTGTTCAGGTACAATGTCTGCTCGAATAAAGATCCATTCACTCTGGAGTTCCTATTGCAGGCACATGGAAATTAATCTATCTTTGGAGTGGAAAAACTGCCAGAGTTTCGCTACAGTCTAGGCCTAGATGATGAAACAAGGGAGAGTTGCCTCTTATTTATAGATATGATGGTGCATCACGATATCGTGGGGGAAATCGCAATGGCCGCGATATCGTGTATCGCATCCCATCATACCCCCATGACTAAATGAAAACTTGTCCTCGAGTTCCTTACAATAATATCGAGAAGGTATGAGATTATTAACACAAAGGAAACTAATGAGATGACTTGTGAACGGATCATCATTACAAGACACAAAAAAACTGGTGTTCATGACAACAAGAGTGAACACCTTATTACATTGACATCAGGCCTCATTTGGCAGCTGAGAAAGAAAGAGAGAAAGAAGTGTCACTACTGCCAATGCCAAGATTGCGCCTTTCGTTGTCCATCGGTAAGTGCACCATCGGTCTTGCTTCTTGCATAGTTGTTTCAGCGTTGCTCCATTCCAAGTGTTCCTTCCAGATCCGGTCCATTGTTGTATAATTGCCATCTGCACACACAACACAATCTTATATTAGCAAGGATAAATGAATCATCATGCAATTAATACCTTGCTTCGGTGTAAGTCCATTGGCTAGGTTGTGGTATGGCTGATTGTAGATCTGGAGATATATTAATGATGACTACCGAAGGTGTAGGGGTTAGGAAAAAATTGAAAAAATAGGGGCTAGAAGAAAATCGAAAAAATCGGGCCTCGTACCCCCATGACTAATCGTGAACCTTCGGTAGCATTAAAATGGAGAGAGAAAAGGAATAAGAAAGATAGATAAAAAGGGACAACTATGACATCGATGAAATGGATGTCAAGATGGAAATGAACAAAATAAAATAGATTGCAAAAATGTTAGGGAAAAGAAGTTAACTAATGCATCAAATAGGAATGTCAGTGGATCCTCCCCAAAGCAGGCTCATGCCCTTAATGACCTGACAAACCCACATTCAAAGAGTCCGTAGGCTCTAGGAATGTCCTTTGGAACAAGAGTTAAAGTCTTAACCGCAAGAATTTACCAAAAAGAAAACAATGCATCAACCAAAATATACACTAATGATACAACCGGTAATGAGGTGAATAATGGAGAGAAGGATGGAGAGAAGAGAATGGAATGGAATCCCAAGAACAAGGTGGTGTACAGCCCCTTGTGTGGTTCATGATTTGTGTGACTTGGCAAGTCTCATTCCAACTTTGACCTGAAACCAACCACTTCCAGTGACTTCGCATCAATGCATTCGGCTAATCCATAAACTTGAGTAACAAGAATGCCTTCGTCCAAGAGCCACCACCATTCCGATGAAACAAATGAGGAGAGAATGGGAAGCGAGAAGGGCCTTAGTTAGAGGGAACATTTTTAGTTCCATAACTAGTGCTTGTAGCCTAAGGGATTATTTTGTCTAAGGGGTGTGCTTTGAATTCTCACTTTTCCTTTGTTTCTCTGTTTTTCCTTTTTTTTGTGTGTTTTGTGTTTTTATGCATGAGAACCACACCATGCAAAGACTTCTTATTTTTATTGACTTAGCTTCCCGATAATTGGGTAACGTCGAAGTGGCAAGAAAACTCAAGAAGAAAACATCTAAGCACCCAAGAGAACAACCAACACAAATGCATCAAGTTCCCTTGAAGTCACACCCTTTTCAATCCTTGAGTCCTTTCTTAGTTTGAGAAATGCCCAGTCACCGATTTGTTAAAGTTCTTATTTAGAAAGAGACTGTACATTTCCAAGCCGAGAGAGACCATACAAGTTGGTGGATGGATGGATGAAGTGAACTCATTGCCTGCCATATCAAAAGAACATACCTTAGTATCAACATAATGACTTAAAGGTAAAAACCAAACATTGGCAATCAATATGAAAATAGTTCATACCATCATGAAGAACACTTATTGGGTGACAAACTTACAGGGTGGATCACACACACACACACACACACATACACAAAATGGAAAAGTATAATGATGTTGTAAAATAAAAACAAGACGAGTTAAAGAAATTTGTAAAACAAAAACAAGAAAAGTGAAAGAAATTTGTAAAACAAAAACAATAAAAGTTAAAGAAATTTGTAAAACAAAAATGTGTAAGACAAAAACATGTAAAAAAAAAACATGCAAAACAAAAATGTATAAAAAAAAACTTAAAAAGAACTGAGGGCCTCCAATGATTAGCATAGGTGGCCATCTCCCCCATGACTGAATTGCAAGGGAGAGATCCAAAACAATGAACGCCTATTTGAATTTTGTAAAAGTGCCCAACTTCTCCCCATTGATGTTCTCAGATTAAGGGGTGAAAGTTGGCGACACTCATATTCCAATGTGTCTATGCCTTCATTGTTAACATGAGTTGTTTCCTCAGTTCATTCCGTGCATGTTGGGTTGCTCTTTCTAGTAGCTGTCAACCACGGGGTTTCTACTACTGGTGTGGTTGCTACATACAGGCACCTTTGAATTTGTGTTCCTTAGGCACACTGATTACATGGAAGAGATGTTGAACATTCTTCCATGTCATCACCCTTTGAGTCACTGTATGTGATGCATGAAACTTTCTTCTTCTCGATCTTTTCATATATGTTTACCTTATATATCTCCAAGGAAAGATCGCGGACCCTAAGACATGCATCTATTGTGCTTAGCCATGCCCTTCCCATTACAATTGGGAAGTTCCCTTCATTGTTGTTAACTTCTATCACCGGGAAGTTAGTTGGGTAGGACCAACCACACAAAGCGGTAACTCCACCAATCCCAAGGGAATGGTGATGGACTAGTCTACTAGCTCCAGTTGAATGTTGCTCTTCTTAAGTTGGGACAGGTTCCAAGCTTGATACATTTCTCATGATATTAAATTGAATCCGAAACCTGAGTCAAGAAGAGCGTTATGTGGTTTGTTCCCGATGATTTGTAAATAGATTAAGGGGCTTCCAGGATTAGATATTTTCCTGGGAAGGTGGCCTACCTTGATCCAATTGGTTACGATATGTGTTAACATAACCGTATACGTTAAGCTCTATTGTTGGACTGAAGGGTGCTCCGAAGTTTTAGATGGTGGAGGAGTGTACATAGGCTCAACCACTTGTTGTTGTGGGAGCTTGTCTAGGCTTCTGGTTCTGAAGAAAGGTCTTCTCTTTTTACAGTTGTCAGAACCAGCAGCAGGTTGAATGTTTACAGCTCTCATAGCATTTCGTTGCTGCGGTTGAGTGGGGAGTTCCCCTTGCATTGTTGGAGCAGGAGGTATGGGAACTATAGGTGGAAGAGGTGCGGATGGAGTTGGAGGACAGTAAGTATGTGGGGTGCCTCCCGGAGGAGAAGGAGTCCTCCTAAAGTACTCCTGAACTTGGTAGTGATGTTGGGAAGTTGTGTGACCCATGGAGTCACTTGGAGAAATCGACTACTGCACGTAGTAACCATAAGGATCGGGCTACTGGTAAGGGTACTCTTGTTTCGATGGTGGTAGCCCCCATGACTGTGGGTATTGCCACTGCTGATGTTGCCCGATGGGTTGTGGTGGAGTTCCATTTGGATAGTACGTTAATGGTTGGTGGAACTGCCTTGGGTTACCTTGGGGATAAGGTAACCTTTGAGGTGTCTGCCGTTTGTTGAGTCTCAGGTTAAGTACATACACCCTAGACTCTTGTAGATGTGAGATGATTGGACAACATCCCTTAGGATGGTCATATTGGCAGATCTCACATCCACCATCATCATCTATTTCTGAATCCACAACCTCATCGGAGATAGTAATTTTCCCCTTACCCTTGTTATGTGCAGGGCCTGAATCTCTCCGCTTTGTCTTGTTCTTGTCACTACTTCATTCCACCTTAGACTCTTCTACGATTTTCAGGACAGTTTCAAGTCTAGAGTTTAAGGAATCCCACAATTGATCCACATTAGCTGATACTTCTGTTGTTAGCTTTTAAATCTGCAAGGTTTCTCTGTTCACCAACTCTTTGAGTGGTAACTTATCCTCTTCATCGCAAAATTTCACTCCCTTCTTTCGAAGGGAAGGATCACGGTTGTATTCTTCTGCACTTTCTCTTTTTCGTAGCTCACCTTCTTCTTTTGCTACTTGTTCCAACAAGCGATGTACTTCATGGGCTCTAAGTTCTGATAATCTCCCTTGGGTATAAGTCCCAAGGGTTCTCCTAGTTTCATACCTTAGCCCATCTACGATGTGGCGAAGTTGGTCCCGTTGTGCGTAACCATGGCCTAGGCAACAATGTAACAATGCGTAGTAGTGGCCCATGGTAGCATCCAAGGGTTCATGAGTACCTTGCTTCCATCCTTGGATCTGCTTACGCAAATTAGACACTCTGGAGTACGTTTGATACTTATCGTTGAAGAGTTCTAACATCGTACTCCACCTCCTGATGGTTTCCGGCTCTAAGGACCGGTACCAACTCTCTGGTTTCTTAATGAGTGTCTTGGGAAATAACTTTAGTTTCTGCCACTCATTCTCTATGTTTTTCAAGGCACAGGCATCATGGAATGCCTGTAAATGATGTTGCAGATCCACGTTGTATCCCCCTTCAAATCATGGGATATTATTCATGTCTAAGCGCTTGATCCGGCTATCTTTTAAATGCCTTGTTGGGATCCTAACTACCTCCGTTATATCAAGCATACTTTGGGTGGCAAGTAGGGGCTCATCATGATCATCTCTTTCATGATGCCTATGATGTCTATGTTGTTCCCTACTGTCCCTTCATTCATGCCCTTGTCCTCGCTCTTGACTCTCTCGTCGAGGTTTCTCATTTTTCTACCTCTATCCTCACCGTTGTGCTCTCGATGACTATTCCCAGATGTGGAAGGAGAGGGTGAATGATGTGAAGAAGGAGAAGAAGAAGGAGAACCATCGCCATGATGATGTTTCTTGCCTTCTCTTCTGTGGCTTCGGCCTCGATCGTGATGATGATCTTAGTGCCCATCCTTGTTGTATGTTGTTGTTCCCTCAGTGAACAACTAGTGTTCATGGGGATCAGAACCAGGGTTGTGTATCATGGATCGCAGGTTCTGATACCCCACCTCCTCACTATCGTTACAAGGGGGAACATCTTTTGATAGAGAACCCGTTATGAGTGGCTCACCATCTCCCATTTCACTTAGAACGTGTGGGACCTCTTTTCCCTTCAACAGTGTATGTTGGCTCTCCTGCCTTGAGTCCCTCATACGTTGTAAAGTTGTGGGATGGTAATCCCTCATGTCAAAATCACCTATAACGTATTCAACATAGAGCTGAGTCATGCCGATCTGTGCCAAAGAACGGAGGAGCATGTTGGGGACTGATCGATCTGAAGGTAACACTATGTTACTGCAAATCTCTCTAGCGCATCTGTTCATCCTGATGGAGGATAAAAGTAAAGTTAGGTATATACTCATCAGGATGAGTATATTCCACCCTATATTGCTGAGGAACTGGTAGATTTAGGTTATGTGTTTGATGCTGCCAACTGTCCTTTGTATTATCCCTAGGTGGTGAATTGCTCTTATGAGAAGAAGACATTGTTATTTATTGGTGTGCTATTTTACCGTTATATAAATTTTCGTTTAATTAACCCTAAGGTTTGTTTAAGCTCCCAACGATGTGAATGATCTCTTATGTTCTACTTAGCGCACAAACACTTAGTCCCTGGCAATGGTGCCAATGATGAGTGGTGAGATACCCCTACACTCAACCATATGAATACAAGCATAACACACGCGATTCAGTTGAACTCCGTAAACTAAGTGCCTACACACCTCATGGAACACTTAAGGTTAATTATTCGTTGTCTTCCCAGACTCACTTGTAGTTGTCACGGTGTATGGTTAAGTAAGTCTGAGGTATAAGATTTTTATAGTCTTTTCTAGTTTTATCTCCTATGCTATTGAGGTGAAGGGTTGAAAGACTAATTACTAACTCTAACTAATGAACTAAGTCTAAATTAACCTAGCGTCAACATCCGTTCCCACTTACCATTCACACCCTGAATCAATGCAATTGTGGTTACGAAACGCTAATTGTTGCTGGGATCACCACGCGTAACGCACGTGCTCGAAGCGGTCATACTGAGGCACTGAACTAGGAGAGAAGGGTTGAGAAAGATTTAATAACTAATAAAACATTTAAATGGAAAACAGTAAATAACAATAAATAAATCCTAATTAGCCTATTCCATGCACTACAAGGTTTATCCAAGAAGCTCGTCTTTATTGCCGTACACAAACTTGTGTTCAGGTACAATGTCTGCTCGAATAAAGATCCATTCACTCTGGAGTTCCTATTGCAGGCACATGGAAATTAATCTATCTTTGGAGTGGAAAAACTGCCAAAGTTTCGCTATGGTCTAGGCCTAGATGATGAAACAAGGGAGAGCCGCCTCTTATTTATAGATATGATGGCGCACCGCGATATCGTGGGGGAAGACGCGATATCACGTACTCGATATTGCGAGGGATGCGATATCGCATCCCATCAATGATAATGTTAATGGTTATGTCAATTGGTAATTATTGTTGGTTCTAACAATGTACTTTATAACATAAGCCTCATCTTCCAACTTGTTCTAAGTGGCACTAAGATGATTTCCTCTATTATGAAGGTGTTCTATCCAATCCTACATGTGTTTTATGCAAAGCTTAGTTATGAGGCTTAGATGAAGGTTCTTGGTAATGTTGCAGATGCTAGATCATACTATGTTACAGGTGCATTGACTTATAATGAAGCTTTGGGAACAAAGGATTTAAGCATTGTTGTATTTTTGAAGTTATGTTATGGATTTTTGTAAATGACCCTTTGATTAACTTCTATATCTATTATAACTTATAGGTTAAGGATTGTGATGTTGGAGTAAAATTGAATGGATTTGTTAAGTGATTTATTTTTTATAGGTTATTCAAGTAAACTTATTGGTTTATAAGTTTCATACTAGGTGATTTAAATTTTTCCAGTCATTTAATTTTATTTTAAGTTTTGCATATGAAACATAGGGATTTCTAAGAACTTTAATCATGCCCCTTTGGCAATTTTATCAATTTACCTATGCTTAGGATGGTTGGAATCCAAAATAAGTGAAACATAGGTATACCCCAAGACATATAGTCCAATTAGAACTTTATATAACTCAACATTGGAAATCAAACCTATGGCTTGGAGTTTCCAAATCAAGTATCTTACCACTAGGCTAACATCTTTGGGGTGTGATAATATGAGGTAGATAATTAATATATTTAAAAATAGATGTCATCAAAAGCATGTTATAGGTACATGTAACCATCTTACATTGACTTTCTTATGGCCCCACTTTTTTTTTAGTTCAAATTTATTTTTGGTTTTTTAGCCATTTTCCATATTTCCTATAATTTATCTAGAAAAACCCATTAATACTAAACTTTTCGATTGTAATAAGCACAAACAAGCCATAGCTACCATGCAAGAAATTAATATTTTAATCAAATTAATGAATATATGGTGCCACAATGTACTTTTTTAATCAATTAACTTAATCACAAAATCAAGAACTCAAATCAAGAAACTAATTATAGATCTATACTTGAAGTGTAAAAATGAGTTAGTCTACAAAATTTGAGTGCAATCTCACAACTTTGAATTTGTGACATATTTTAATTAAATAAATATTCAATAAATTTTAAAAATCTAACTAAACATCAAAATGAACTATGGATCCACATTGCATTAATTCCATACTATTATTTTATTAAAATAATGTTATACTTTACTATGATTATTTGTCAATATAATATATATTTTTTATGCTTAAGATAATAAATAATTAGAAATAAATATTCAACTTACTTATGTCACTCAATCCAAACTCTTCATATTACTTAGAAGCATTAGGCACATCTTTAAATATGTATAAGCTTTAAAACAAGTTCAAGTCTAAATATTTAATAAAGTATGAGGCTCTCATGTACAAATGTAAGGCACAACATAACACAAGCATAAACTAGTTTAGCTATACATTTATAATATATATCTATTATTTGGCGGAGAGAATCTTATATATTTTACAAATTAATAAAATCTCAAATTGATTCATTGAGAATTAATATCCATATTGAAAACCAAAATCAAAATGATTGTACATTATTCCATCATGTTTTTCTCCATTGTGGGATCTTATGTGGGATCTTACGTGGCATGTGATGTGGAGGGCAACAAAATACACTCCGCGCTCCCCCCATCGCGCCAAACATATTGGCCTCTTGGCCAAAAAAAATCAATGAAAATAGCTCTGAACTTGAACTTCATTACAAGAACATAAGCCTCTAAAACTCTGTTCAACTTTGTCACTTCAAGCATCTCATCTAACATGTCATGAAGAATTAAAAAAAGTCTTCCTGAAATTTTTTAGAAACACAGAAAAATGAAAACAATTTTTCAAAAATAATTTCCATTATACAAACTTTAAGCTGCACAAAAATTTGAATCTCAAAGACATCAATCTCCCAATTCAATTCAGGGCCAACACAAAGTGTAGCAGGTGGACCATGAACCTATCAATTGAAAAAGAATAACATTAAATTAGTATGACATTGAAACTTAAACATTAGCAAATAATACTTAACACAGATTTGAACCACAGAAATAAGACGTCGGTTATCAATTAAATTGCTACAAAAATCTTCCAAATTATCAAAAACAACAAATATTCAAATACTTGTAACGAACGTTTTTATAACTATCATAAAAACAGCAACCACTTAATTGACTGCAAAAGTAGCAATTGAGGAAATTTAAAATATTTCTTGATGGACAATAAGCAGCAGGAAGCCCCCTTTAGCATGAAATTGCACAAATACTGTATGAAGATTCGCCTCCAAAATCATGAATGTCCATTCTTGGCTCTCTGAGTAAAAAGGTTTTGTTTCAATTTCACTATCCTTGTATAGTCATCACTCTCAACAATGCAAAACTAGATGGCAATAAACAATAAACTAAAATCAACTTGGGATGAAATTTAAAGAGACTATTGCCATGAAAAGGAGATTACATTTACACTATTAAGAATTTGAAAAAAAGGGGACTGCACCTGCTCAGACATGAAAATCAGATTTTTTCGTAACTTCCTAGAGCAATCAACTTCACAGTTGTTTCTCTCATTCTGAACAAACTCAAAGCAGTTTAATTTTCTAGAGAAAAATGTAGCTAATGCATTAAAACTGATGTTGCACATTTTTGCTGACCACCAAAAGGCACTTACACATCACCACATTCAACCCATAAATGAAATAACCTTTGGAGAATTTAAAATAGACATTCTCATACGGTACTTCAGAGTTTTTCTCGTTGGCTGTTTTCCTAAATGGGATGCATACATTTTTAAAAATCCCCATGTATACTTGGAATTTTCTTGTTCGTTTCTTTCTTTAGCAGAAGAATCTTAAAAGTGCTAAAATTTCTTAGATCATTTCACCAACATTGGCATCGTATTAGCAGAGAAGTATTAGAATTGCATTGATGAGATTTAAAGTACAGAACATTCAACCAAAACATTGTAACAATAACAGTGCATGCATACTAATCCAAACTCTTGTCAGCTGTTTTCAATATAGAAATAGGAAATCAACCATTGCACACTTTCAACCATCAAGATTATTGTGATAATAAGTAAAGCCATATAACCCACAAGTTCAAAGTGCAACACCCGAGGCCCCTAACAAGCTGGCTGAAAATGCACGGATGAAATTTTTTCCTTAAAAAAGTCAAGTAACAAACATTCAACTTGAACTATCAACGAAAATAAAGCATAACACAGAATTATATGATGCACAGAATGGCCCATGGATTTGGTAGGAAGAGAATGCCAATATGACAATTGACATCTCTGAATATACTATGCATCCAACATGCAATTCAAAGGTCAAGAATAGCGAGATGGAAGCCAAAGGGGCAGCCTCTCATAGGTGGATGTATCAAAATGAACAAGAGTAGGTAATCGGCCATGCAGGCTTGGAACGATTCCGCCTCAATAAATTGTATATGTTAAATGATTTGTCTGCCCTTTCTGTTCTTGTATCTAAAACTTAAAATCATATTCATAGCCTTCTACCTTACTGATAACCCAATTAACTAAATCACTTCACCTTAATCTATAGCCTTCTACCTTAGTGATAAGCCAATTAACTAAATCACTTTACCTTAACAATATTAGATTATGTATAGCCAAAATGTAAATAATCATATAGAAGTCAAACTGCAGAAAAACATATTATTTATGTATATGATAAATTGCAAATTGAAATATAAAATAATATATCAGTCTCTACATTTATCAACGCCAAAGTTACAATAGTTAGGGTTCAGCAGAAGGAAAATCAGAAACTAGTTAGCACACATTAATAAACCTGTTTACACAAATAGCTGGGCAGCAAGCACAAGAATCCTATGAAACAATGCTTCACAAATCAAATTATTGTAACTCTTTTAAAAAGAATAAAAAACCAATTACAGTCAGCATCAATCAATAAACCATAATGAACAACATTAACAAATAATTTGATAGCTTTTTCTAATATTCAATACGTAAATTCTAATGCTACTTTAAGCACAATTTCTGATAAAAGATGGCCAGGAAATTAAATATCGACAACAAAAATCTATGCAATATTCCTTTGATATGATGTATAGATCTGATTTTCTTTTTAGTTATAGATTATATTCTAATGTTTCTTAAACCATAAAAATATATCTAATGCTATTCATCAACAAAATTGTTCAACTCAAAAAATTGGCCACAAGAAACATATAAATCAACAATTTCAAATCTATTCAACTCCACAATAATACTATTTTATTTTATTTCAGCAAAACCACAATAAAAGTCATTTCAATTTAACTCTTCTAAACTTAAATAATATAATGCATACCACTAACATTTGATCAAACTATCCAATTTATCAACAATAGAGAATCAAGAAATTGACTGCATTTAATAGCCATAATCTAACATCACTAACATAGCAGCCATAAACTAACTTCACTAATATTTAACTGTAAATTCATATCCTAGATTTCCCCCACTCCCTTGGACTCAGAGGAAGATAACAAAGTCAAACTTGAAAAGGTACATAGACAAGAATCAAAATTCAATCTCAAGGATTAAGCATTCAAGAGGGTCATCAAGCTAATTTCCAACCAAAAACCAAGAATTCAAATATTTTGTAAATTTCAGAAAATAAAAAAAAAATGGACATGGGCCCAAGGATACTTTCACTTTCTATTAACGATACCAATCCTCATATAAAGGATCCTTGGCCCCTGTTGGTAAATCATTATGGGTGTTTTTTAATCATTATAAAAACAACTCTCATCTAAGTCACTTAGGCTTGACTGCATAGGATGGGCAAAGAGATCCAACAACAAATATCAAGGATTCAACAATCCAAGGTCTCAATAAAAAATCTTATCAAAGTTGATTCAAACATAAAAAGGTATTCAAACAAAAAAAAGGAGAAGAGCTCATATATTAAGATAATTAGCTAATGCTATCCACCACACAAAGCAAGAGAAGGATTCATCTTACCTTCTTGCTCATATTTCTTGCTTACCAAGAACAATTAATTACAATGTTGAAATATGCTTAGCTCAAATTTTCTTTTAATTTGTTGTCCTTTAGAGCAACTACAATCTTCCCTTGTTACTCTTGTTTTTTTTTTTTTTTGTTTCAGCCAATATTCTTTTATTGTTGTTCACCTTCTATTTAGTCATAGTCTTCTCTTGTTGTTGTTCTTCTCTTTTAGCCATAGTATTCTTTTGGTTATGATTCCTCTTCTGTTTCAGCCACAGTCTCTTTTATTATTGTTCTAGCCACACTCCCTTGTGAGTAAGCCATCCTTGTTTCCTAAATGTACACACTCTCTCCCTTTGCATTTTTCTTCCTTTTCCTCTCTCCACTCTCCTCTGGAATTCAAGAAATGATGGGTTGTTTCTTGTAACTGATTCTCTGTTGAAGATGATTCTCCCTACCTTTCTCTCTTTTTATAAATAAAGCCTTTTACATACCACCTAGTTACGAGTTCAGTTTTTTTCATAATCATTGCTAAAAATTAATAAAAAAAATATTGTAATAGTTGCAGGTTCAATTCCCTGATTTGCAACTTTCAATATTTTAAAATTCTAATTTTGTCAGATCTCAGGTCCAATTCCTCTTGATCTCACATAGCAGAAAACTAACAAGCATAAAATATTCAAACATAATATCCATCTATGTTCCTTCTTTCTCTAACAACATGTCATTTCTAAATTTATCAACAATATATATGTAGCTGTGCTTCATTTCCGGCAATATTTTTCCTTACAAATCAAGTCATAAGGTTCAATGGAAGAGGTTTCAAAATAAAAATATGAAAGAGTGAAAGTCTAAGGCATAAAAGCAAGTGAAATAGCTTCTCTTTCAAGCCATCAGCAATGCAAAAGTTTCCATTTTATGTTTATAACTTTATTGCATTGTCTTATAATGCCTTGAAAGGTCATCATGTGACCTTTTTACAGCCATGGAGGAGGTACTTATATTAACTAATGAAACTCTAAAGAATAGTGCATCAACAAAATACACAATATTCTACATGTTCATTATTAAAATAATACAACTATGATATACATAATATTCCTAATTTATAAGTTAGGTTTCTTCCACTTGATTCATTAGTCAAGTTCCTCACCAACATATGTGTGTGTATAATAGAAGCATTCATACTAAGCAAAACATACCTCTTTTAAGCCTTGAGTCATAACATTAAAAATCCTTTTTTTTTTTGGAGAAAAGTTTGGGTTGTAAATTAGATAAATAGAAAAGGACAAAATCTCAGCCTTTAGGCTTAGTTCGCAATACATCCATCTAGGGGATCACCCCCTCCCAAAAATCAGGACTGAACTAACACCCTCAAGGAAGTCATGACCAAAAAAAGACAAGACAAAGGATGGGAGGTAGCAAATCGCTTGTACAAGACAACCTCTTAAATCACCGAAAACCCCCAACAACGACAACCCCTTAGATGCAAGTAGGGAGTCGGGTGCGAGCACAAAAAACCCTCTCTTGGGCATGGATAGCATCTAGGACAACCTTATGATGTTCCAAATCCACAAAATTTGTTGCCTCCTGGAAACTCTTAAAACGCTTGCTCCTTCCTCTTGCACTCCTCTGCATTTCATCTAGCATCTAGATGCAAATCCTTGCCTTTGCACTTGATATGGCATCAGAGCGCATGCCAAGAAGTATTTTGCCCAATGTCCATGATGACATATGGGCACCACCCCTCCCTCAGCCAAGCCCTAGTGCTATGCTCATGGGCCCAATCCAATTGCTGTTGGATCAAGGCTACTTCCTGCTCCTCCTTGGCCCATCATTCTTGTTCTTCCTTCTCCCATATCTCCTATAGGCACGCCTTCTCTAGAAGCTACACCCAAAGGCTCTCCTTGAGCTCCCCTTCAAGGGCCTCCCTAGCCATTGTCTTTGCTAGACCCTGCTGTTGCCGTTCGTCCTGTGTAGCTTCTCAGCACTAGCACTTGGTCTCCTCTAGTTGACGCTGGAATTCTGCCTCATGCTCAGCCTTGTCCACTTGCTAGAAATATCGTTCTTCTTCCCATGTGTGACATGCTGCTACCTCATCCGCTTTAGCAATGTTGTCGTCCATTTGCACCACCTCCTCTAGCTGATGCTGGAACTCTTCCTCGCCCATGGCCCAGTGCATCTACCAAAGAGCCCACTCCTCCTCCCATGCGCATTGCACCACTGCCTCAACCACCTCTGCCACATAATCACACAAATGTGCACGTTCAAAGATCTTTTTTTATTTTTTATTTTTTTGCTTTTCTTTCTAAATCTAATTGCTGAATAATTAGCATTTGCACAATTGCATTTAAAGACTACAACTCGAAGTTACTCCAAAACTTGTATGAACATATGCCAAAGCATGTAGATGAGAGACCCACACTGATAAATATATATACACACACAATTCACAAAGAAGCATTCTAATTAGTTTAAGAAGTCATTTTGATGCACATAGGTCATTCAACATAGGAACAATCAAAGCATAATAACAACCTCAAATAATACAACATTTCAACTTCATCTCTACTCAACATTCCTTTTCATCATTCCATTAATATATGCTAAATTGTTGGGTAGTAAATACTTAGTATTTTGCATCTAGTAATACACAACATACATTAGCACAACTTAAATCAATCACAAAGAAGAATAACTGATCATTCAACCAATCATCTATACAAACAAATTAGCAACACTTTAATAAATCTATCATAGTCATAAAATTATAGATAGCTCTACAAATCAACACTAACCACACATATCACATAACAAAGCGGACTTGCAAACATTGCCACAAATATCAAATTGGAAACCCAAGAAAAATGGGTCATTATACAAAGTCAGAATTTTTTAAATCACTTTGGCATATCTATTGAGAAAATCATGATAAAAATATTAAAATTTTAACTAAATTGTAATTCTTGAAAATTCAAGAAAAATGCATATAATGATAACAGTAATGACAAAATTTAGCAACAAAAACAAATAATTACGTGGTAAGACATAAAACTTGTATCTTTGAGGCAGCATCACTTCAGAAACTTACCAACCTTGTATAATCCATAGCTTGCATTTTGTTAGCACCAAGCTCAAACCAGCTGTGCTTGATTATTGAGACCAACCTTTCCACCCCTACACTGATGTGACAAAATAAGTTGCCTCAATCAAGATTCAACTCAGCCCATCCATAACTGTAGATCATGCTCATCAACTTGCTATCACATCAACTTCCAAGCTGCATTTTTTATCTCAATATCCTATTAAAAATGTTCAATAACAAAAAATGCCAGGGAAGTAAATTGAATATGTAAAGAAAATGAAAAACAACATGCAAAAAAATTTTCAAGAAAAAGCGGATCTTAGAAGCATGGCTTGCCTCACAGATCTTGTTTCCCTGCAGAAACTGCTATGTAATAAATTACTTGCAGAGACACTGTAACTTGAATTCATACCTGAATATGCTGAAGTAATTATAGGCATAAGATGCATCCTGTCCAATGGATTTTTCAGAGGATCCCAAACAGGAAATCCTCACTGCTCTTCTATTCCAAATTACTTTTTAAACTTTGTTTTGATGTCCTAAACCAATCATTTTTCCTTTTTATTTTATTAATTTTGCAACTAAGAAGTTATGTCTGTCACTCATTCCACATGAATATATTTTCTCTGAAAATTTTTCTTGACAGTAAATAAATAAATAACCCTTTTGTTTCAACGTTGTAGCTTCTGTTGGAGCTGGTTGTTTTGCATGTCTCTTTCAGTTTAAGACTTGCATTTGGGGGAGAAACATACATTAATATAGTGATTTGTCAATGTCATGTTTTCTCTATAAATGCATTTTTGTAGTCATAATGGTCGTAGAACATTGACATTGTTGGGCAATGTTTGTAGGAAAACACATTTCTTATTGGGAAGCCAAAGTTTTTTAGAGCTTCGTAATCTATATATTTATTTCTTTGGAAAATGAACTCCAAAATCAAGGTAGAATACCTGACAAGGGCCGTTGTTTTTACTATAAGATTTGGACATATCCGAGTGTCCAGTCTTGTATGACGTGGATGAACAGAGTGTAAGAAGCTTGAATGAATGCTGAGTAACAGATCAAATTCTTCAGTCGGCACATAATGCGGATGTAAAAGCTATACAGTATAGCGGTTTGTTTTGATCACCATTCTGATCCAGTTATTATATAAAGCAGAATTTTGGGTTTTCATATTTTTTCCCCAGGATTTTCGTACAACACTTAGACAAAGAGAAGAGGTATATATTCTAACGTGAGTTTGCTCTGTTGCTTGCTTAAATAAATTTATGAGACCTGGAAAGTTGAAACTGAAAAACTAATCTCTAGACGGTTCCTTGGTGGAGTGAATTTAGTATGGCTGATTGCTAGGGTTTGTCACCTTTACCTTATTGCTATTCCAAGAACGTTGGCAACTCGCTATTTTCGGATATACACACTCTGGCGCTGGCCAAACCTTGCTGATTTCTCCCGTTAGAGGAGGGGAGCTAGGGTTTATTTTTTGGGATAATCAGAAAGGTCCACCGGACAGGATGCATCTTCTCCCTGTGATTACCTCGGCATATCCTAGTAAGAATTTACTTCACGTCGTCAGAACGAAGTTAAGTCACGGCAATCTTCGAGCAGTTCCAGAGAAAGAAAACAAGAGTTTTTACGCAAGCCCTGCTTTAAGTTCCTCAAGTTATCTAATTTCTTTGCACGTTGTTTTTCATTTTCTTGATGCATCTTACTGCCAAACATTTTTCTAATATCGAACATTTTTAACAACATATTGAATAAACAAGGCAGGTTGGAGCAGTCCTTCTGTTCTTACCTTTTTTTCATGCATAAAAGTAATCATCTGCAACCTGACCTGATGTGATAGCTGTTGTTGATGTGCCTAAGAGTACGATCCATGAAAGGGCTGGGTTGAATCTCGATAAAAGCAACGCACTTTGAGGGTTAATGAAACTTTGCATCTAAATAATCCATGAGTTTATTGGAGTGATTATAAAATTTGTGCAGTCTAGGTGACTACACATGCAAATAGAGACACTCTTGGTAAGTTGCAATGCTGAATGAAGGTTTTATTTTGATTTTCAATTTCCCAGTCATTGAGATATTTTAGGGGGGGGGGTGTTGGACCCCGAAAAGAAGTTTTACTGAAATTAAAGGTGCATTGATTACAACAACTTCAACTTGAATAAGCCATGGGGTTAAGGGAAGGGGAAAACTGAGAGCATCGTGACACTCGGGAAACACCTTAGAAATAAATGAGTATTAGAGGAGGTACCCCAAGTTGGGGCACAACCAAATGATCGCACATACTGGCTTTTACAAAATAAAATGACATAGAATTAGATGAGGCAAAGAGCTCTCAGTTAAGGATAGAGGGAATGCCAATGGTGAATCCACATAATAAAAGGGAAAACTTCCTTGCAGAGATTACTAATGCTAAGTGTAATTGAAACACATAGGTCTTTCCCATAGCTGCAGGAGATGACACAACAAACTCTCCCACTTCTTTGTATGAAGAGGCCATGGTTTTATATGATCAGGACATTTTGTTTCCTCTTTTGGGGTGCTTTTGCTTTCTTGCTTTAACAATAAAAATACATTATAATTATAAAATATGAAAATAATAAAAATTATGAAATCATCATAGGATCACGTTACTAAAAAAACATGCATAAGTAGGACTTTGTAATCTAATTTAAAATTCATTCACCAACATGTAATTGGATACACTTTTCTTGGTTTCAACTAAGAGGATTTCTATCATTGATGTCATAGTCTAACTAGCATTTGTAGTTTGCTTCTCTTCTTACATTTAGAAATTTTCCTTTGTGTTAATGTTTTTTTCCGTCCCCTTTCTTACTTTTTCTTTAGCAAATTGAATAAGGAACAAAGTGAAATGTTCAGTCATACAAAACACAATGAAAAACTATATAGATCTTAGAATAATGGTGATCATAATAAACTTTAAAATTGCCAACACTTAATTTAAGAATATACTTGATTTCATTATGGTGATATTTCATCAATATCATAAACGAAGATGGCATAAATCTATGATCAATTCTGTAAGGAATCCCATGAGGCTTAAGAGCTAACTTTCAAGAAAACCATGAAGATCTAATTAAGAACATTGATGAGCATAAATTTATGACTCCACAAACGTCAAACCATGTTTCATTGTAGAAGTAATAGGTACAAGACTAACTTATAGAGCAAAAGCATTAACTTAATGAAATTAGATGAATCTAAATTTGAAACCCTTGTAAATTGAAGCATGGAACTTAATCCTAATAACCCAAAGGAAAAGGTCTCTTTAACCCTTGAGAAATCAATTGCAAGTGATGATGAAGTATAATTTGAAACATCTTGCACATAAAAATATGTAGGCTATAAATGATACAAGCATCAACCTAGTTAACCATCATGTAATCCTATTCCTCTAACAACATTCTTGTACATTGCTGGAGAAAGATTAGATGCTAATGAGCTCTCGTTTAATTAAGAAGACCAGTGTCAATTACACAAGCTAATGTACATTTTTGTACAACATTTTGAGGGTGAACGAAAAAAAAAAGATTAGCAGTTGAGATGTACAATTATGATCCCCCAACACTAGAGATTGACTAAGACTGTAAAAGGTAAAGTTTCTAACACTATTAAGGTCTTGGTATAAGATAGTGTTCAAATGAAGAAAGCTTTAATTAACCTTGTTAGCAAGGTGGATTTAGTATGAGATGTAATGAATAAAAAGGTTAGCATTAACCTCAATAGTATTAAAGGTACAATTATTGATGTAATAGTCAAAGTAGTAATGTCAACTAAGTATAAGAAGGAGAAGACTTATTTTTTGAGGATAAGGTTAAGTCAAGTTTGCCTAGGACATGCTCCTAGGGTAGTAAATTTTTGAGGTTAAGGTCATGTCAACTTTGCTGAGGACATGCCCTTAGGTTGTTGGAACAATAAGTGCAAAGGATGTAAAGCGAAGCTAGCACTGGGCATTGAATCTAACACCTTGAAGTACAAAGCTATGTGAGATAACCAACTAACTAATGATCAGTGCTCAAGGAGGAGAAGACTTATTATATTTTCTTTAAAACAAAAATACTCTAAAGTAGATGTACAAAACAAAATACTTAATTTAGAAATATCAATTTACAATCTTAAGATTACTTGAGTAATAAAACCAAACTTTTGGTTCTCAACATAATTACAAGCATGGTTCTTCTTGTTTTTTAATATAGTATATGGAGGAAGTTTTAGACTAAAAAAATGAATAATAATATTAAAAAAATTTAGAGTACATTAAATCATTGAAGAGAGGGTCTAAAGAAAAATCCTAACAATTATGGGGATGGCTTTTAAGGTTTTCATCTTTACAACCAATTCTAAAAACCTCCTATTTAGGATAGAAAAAGGATCAAATCTTGCCCTTATTCAAAAGTGCCATCATGGCTTTTCACTTCTTACTGAAGGATTTCTTGTAAAGAGAAGGAGAAAACTTTCTCTAAAGATTACAAAATACATCAATCAGAAATAAAGAACAAATAGTAACAAAAGTTAAAAGTTTCCCATCCTTAAGCCTCCAAAATAAAAAAAATTAATATTGTAGAAAACAAGTTAATTGTTTAGCTTTTATTAGAAACTTTTTTATCTGAATTAGTAGCTAAAAAGTGACATCTTTGAGAATTTGATATTTGACTCCTAAGAGATAGATCATAGTTATACTCTTGCTACTGGAAAAATAATTGTACACCAAAGCTTTTAAATAGAGGAGAGAATAAGCAGTCAAAGACAATTCCAAATACAAAGAAAGGAAGTGGACAAAGTATGCTAATCACCAAGAATGACTTTGTTGATGCTTGTTTGAAAGTTGTTACAAATTCTAGATGTTCATTTCCAAGCATGCTAAGCAAGTGGACACTCAAAAAAATATGAGAAAATGAGTCTTTAATTCTACAAAGAGGACATGGAGGAGAAACATTCACATATGTTTAACATAAGTGTCAATAAGAAGACCTTAATGAATAAAATACTATGAAAAATATAGATTTTAGGAAATGTAGGTGCTCTTCAAATATCTTTCATTTTCCTCATCCAAGAGTGGGATGAAATTTGTATTTTTTAGGTCTTATTGAATTTGTTATGAATAAAATCATTCTTTGTAAAAATCTCATAAGCAACTTTCGAATTAAAAGGAAAAAAAAATCTACCATCCTTCCAAAAAATATTTGGAAAAGCATGACACAAAATGTTGTTGACTTTAAATAAATTATCAAGATTAGTAATTAATTTTTTAAAATTCTTTTTCCTCTTTCTATTCAAATCATAGAGGCTAGAAGCTTCACTCCAAGTAATTCACCTATCATGCATATGTAGACAAGAAACTATAGTGATGAAAATTTTTTTTCAAGTGGTATACAATCTAGATGCATTAGTAGCCCAAACTCCTTTATTAAAAGGAAGCTACCATAGGCAAATTTTCTTAAGCATTACTTTTAAAACTGTAATATATTTGTAATTCCAATATTTACTAAGCTTGCACCATGTCTTTTCAATTTTTTTAAGAAGTAAAGAACTAGAAATAGTAATGACCTAAGGAAAAAGAAGGTAATGAAGAAAGTTATTAGAAGACCAAGTGTTCTCATTCTTAGGTTTTCCTTGCATAAATTTGTTTCTTAAAAGAAGGATCTAAACATCATATCCATTAATGTACTTTGCAATCCATTTTGTAGCAAGAGAAATACCTTGGTTATAATAATTAATTAGGCAAAGTCCTCTATCTTTCTTGCTACTAATGAAAATATCCCAAGAAACTCTAGAATTTTTTTTTTATCTTGGTTAGCAAACCAAAGAAAACAACGAATAATATGATCAATTCTATCATAAAAATTTTTAAAGGGAGTCTAATAACTAGAGTAATAAACATGAGTTGATTGAATCATTTCCTTAATAACTAAAACTTTGCCAATAAGGGTGAGCATTTTTTCTTTCCATTTATTAAGTTTCTTTTCAATTTTATTAACCACATAATTCCACACAATAGTAAGATTAGGCTAAAAAAAAAAAAGAAGGAATGCATTCCTAAAAATTTGAAGATAAAATCTTTTTTCAAGATTTTTCAAGGTGCAAGAGAACCCCCTCATCAATATTACCATTACAATAAATAATAGATTTTTGCCAATTGATCCAAAAGCTAAATAACATGCAATAATCCTCCACTTTAGGTAAAAGAGTATTGATATGTTGCAAAGAATTAGTGATCATAAAAAATGAATCATCTAGAAAGTGCATGTTAAGTAATTGTGTACCTTGATTATCAATTAAAATTTCAATAATGATATTTCTTTGTAGATCATAATGAAGATTATGTGAAAGAAAGTTTGCAATAATAATAAAAAGATAGGAAGCTAGAAAGTAACCCTAATGAACTAACTGTTGAAAAGGAAAGGTAGAACTTAATTCAAAATTAGTAGCAAATTGAGCATTAACATCAATGAGTAGGGTATGGACATGATGAATAAAATAATTACCAAATTCCAATTTATAGAGACAAGAAATAATGAAATTCCATTCAATCCTATCATAAGCTTTGGCATAAACTAACTTAATAAAAGTAATATCTTAGTATTAGAAGCCTAGTGCATTCTCTCCTAAGTTACGATAACATTATTTAAGATATGTATATCTTTAACAAAACCACTCTACTCAAGTTTAATGGTATCTTCAATAACCTTTTGAATTTGGCAAGACATACATTTAGCTAAAATTTTATAAGTATTATTAAGAAGAGTAATAATCCTCTAATTACCAATATGTTGAAGATATGTATTCTTAGGAAGAAGATAGAATACACCTTTATTAATATTTCTACTAAGCAAAACTTTTTAATGGCTTCTTAGAAAACATAAAAAAGATCATCTTCAATGATGTCCTAATGCTTCTTACAAAATTCAATTGAAAAACCATCAAAGCATGTAGCTTTACCATTTGCTAAACTAAAGGCTATTGCTTTAATTTTTTCTACTTCAAAAATATTTTGATGCATTATAAGATGAAGAAAATGTGTACTAGAGGTCTAGAAGGATTTATTGCTAAAACCTTTATAAGAAAAAATAAAAGAAAAATGATTTGCTAAAAAAATTATTAATAGTATTTGGATTTTTAATGATAAAATCATTTATATAAAGTGATTGTGGTTTAGGTACTTGATCCTTTTCTTTTAGAAATTTAAAAAATTCCTTGTAAGGTTCATCTTTAATTTTAGTCAACCCATGCGACTTTTAGTGAGAGTATCTTTAGCTTCAAATGCATCCAAACATTATTTAACATAACTAGCTTTAGCCAAGGATTTTTGATTTTCAAAATAAAAGGGATTTTGGTCTAAAAAAATTTTCATTTGCTTAATAGATTTTGCAAAATATTCTTCAAATTGATGCTTACACTTATCAAATTGCTTTCTAAACCATCTAGCATAAATTTTGACTTTACAAGCAATTCACTACCACTAGTCAATCCAACCAATATTGTTAGTAGACTTTTTTTTTTTTTTTTTTGCATTCCATCAAGAATTCAAAATATTTTCCTACGAGGTCCTGTAAATATATTAGCATTCATATGAAAAAGTTTATGCTTTCTAAAGGAGGAAGAAATAATTTTAGAGAAAAAAAATAAAATAGGAAAATGGTCTGACCAAGTAGCATTTGTATGTACTTATACTTTCCTTGTAGGCTTTCAAAAGAAAACATTAGAGATGTAAAATCTATCATTTCCCTATTGTTAATTATACCATGTATAATGCTTCTCATTTGAATGATGTGGGAATAAAAAATAACCTCAAATAATTTTTTTTCTTTAAAATTACACCAATCTTCGTTTTCTTAAGAAGACATATTAGAAGGGAAGACCACCAAGTCTATCTAAATGACTTTCAACCATATTGAGATCACCAATAATCCAAAGAACTTTAGGTAGAGATAGAAGATATTTCTAAACCTCTAATTCATTTTTCTAATTATTAGGATAATAAATATCACAAATTCCAACATCTCCTTTTTTCACTATGACAAGTAATTCAAATAACTCTTCCAAGATTATTAAAACCAGAATTCAAAACTTTTCTAGTCTAATTTTTATTAACAAGCATAACAAATCCTTTTTCATAAGTAGTAGAAAAAACAATGTAGTTATTAAAAATACATTTACTAATAAAACTAATATCATATACTTAAATCTTAATTTCTTGTAGGAAAAGAAAATATGGAGATAAATGTTGGTTTGAAAGATACTCTACAAGAATTTTTGCTTGGGGACCTATTAAAAGGCCCCAAACATTCTATGATAAAACTAACATTAAGATTTGGGGGAGGAGGTCCTTATCCTTGATTTTTTAAGCATAGCATTTGTCTCACCATCCATGTCACTAATAAGTGAAAAAACATTGGCCTATAAAAAACATTTGAAATAGTAGTAGAAGTAGAGAGAGAATGAGATACCTTTGGAGTTTCTAAATTAAAAATAGTATTTGCAAGCCCTTCTTATGTTACATTGAGTGAAATCCATCTATATTGGTATTTCCATTACTTGTCCCTTGTAATTTTTTTTCTAAAGAGGAATTATTTCAAATATCAAGAGTTTACTAACACCTTTAGAATTAAAAGGATTAGTAAAAGGTTAAGAACTTGTTAAAGAAGATTTCATATGTGCCTAAAAACTACCATTATTTTCCTTTTTTGAATTTAATATGTTATAAATATATGCAAGTCTTAACATATTATCCTCATCAAGATGAATATTAAAAACATAATAAGATTTCAATAGGTTTTACATGATTATTTGATTTAATATATGCACAAATGAATGGATGTTATTTTTTTTCTTTTGGAACTATTGCTTTCCATATAACTAATGGAATCCTCACTTTTTAGTGGGCTTTATCCTATTGTATCCTTTGTACAATCTCATGTGATTTTGATCATGGTTCTTTCAACTCATGTTTCAAGTTCTTTTCTTAATTTGTTCATTCTTCTATCTAAAGAACCTCTCATGCTCACTCATCTCTTCTAGGTAGGATTGTGCTACTTTTCATGATGATCTTGTATATAGATAGGTGATTATATGATCTCCTATTTGTTTTATTTTTCACCTACTAGAATCTTATCTAGATGTTCCTTATTCACAAACTATTTCTCATATCATTATATTGTCCTTTATTGCAAGCATTAGTTCTTCTTCTTTTTCTTCTATCGAGAATTAGTTTCCATCATTTTTTTCTCATATAGGTGATTCTTCTTTCATCATCCTTTCTTTACAAAATCATCTTTTTGTCTTCTTAACTATTAAGTTATGATCATCAATTAGATTTTATTTATCTTACTCTTCTACATGAGTGTTGTCTTCTACCTTAGAATGTTTTCCCTTTAGATCCTTTATTGATGTCTTCTATGTACATGTTTTTTCTATTGCACATTTTACATTTTTTTTTACTTTATTTTGAATATCATCCTTCATTGCTATGCTTCAAATTTCATACTATAATACATATATTCTTGGGGCATCATTATATATGTTTGATATTGCATGTAATATATGCTATTGTATACTGCATTCCATTTCTTCTTATTTTCCATGCTTCTCCTAGGTGGTTTCATTTTCTTATGCTTCTCATGGTTAGTTTCTAATTTTTGTACTTCTTTATTTCTACCTTAATCTCTAGGATTTTTGTTATGCTATCTACTATATGTTCTATATCTTGTTTATCTTCATGAATCTTGATTTCTCCTTGTATATGGTATAAATATGGGACATGACTTCTGTGAAAGATTGTATTTCTTTGTAACTATTTTATTGACAAATTATCATTTCATTTAGTTCTATGGAGGGAAATGAATATTTTGTGAGTGGATTTTTGTGATAGTTGTAGAACCCTAACACCCCTTGCCACTCATAAGATATTTTGATAAGTGTACCTAGTGACTTCTCTTTTTGACTCTTGAGTGAATACTTTGTGAGAGATTCATTTTTCATTAGTGCAAAATTTTCACTTAGAGTCATTTGATTCATCTTAAAATACAATCATTTCTTTCCCATCATTCAATTTACTTTTATTTTTAATCGTATCTTGATTATTCTTCTACTAATTTCAACTTAATAAAATCTTAGAGTGATTAAATTGTGGTTTTGATGACTATGACTCCTTACTTGATGTGCACTTCTAGGTAGAAAATCTGTCTAGATTAGTGTTACCATCACAATGCTTTTTAAAATTTTTCTTTTACCTTAAAGTTGTTTGATAAATTTTCTATTATTGTTAATAGAAACTCTTCATAATTCATCATAGACTACTCAAGAGTATCTTCCATGCACCTACTTTGTGGATATCTCCAACATGTTTCTTAGTGCCAAAGCTTTAATTCTTCAACATTTAGTTATTTTTTGAGCTATTTTTCTATTTCTCAAACTTTATTTTTTATAACTTTAGCTTACAAAATCTTCGTTTAGGCTTTAGTTCTTGTTTCAATTTCTTTGATTCTAGCTACTTCTCTAGATCTATCTTTAGCTTTGACTATGGATTTGCTCTACCTTTAGTAATTTGTTTAGCTTTGGTTTTCACTATAACTTTGGCTATTGAACTAACTTTGAAGTTTGCACTTGATTCTTAAAATCTTACTTTAAATGGAGATTTTCTATATAATACCTCCTAACTTACTATCTCTTTTTATTTATCATTGGTACTACTTATTCTTCACAACTTTCTCTTTTTATATTTCTTTAGTGTGTATCGCATACTTTTTTCTTCATCTTTACCATGAATCCACTTCCATAAAATTGTTCTTAAACCTCTTTCAATACCATGTTAAATAATTTTTCTTTATGCATTTCACCAAGCTCTAGTATCTTATCAAATGGTCTTTATTAGTTTGCTTCTATAATCTTATTTCTGCAAACTAGTTCCTAGAAATTTGATAGTTTTTGAAATTTGGTATATTCACAATCATGGCTCTAATACCATGTTGAATTTATTATATGGTTTAACATATTATCCTTGTAAAAATTGATATCAAGAGCATAATTACATTTCCATGAATTTTAAATGGTGATTTCATTTGTTATATGCATTAATAAATTAATTATCCTTGTAAAAATTAATATCAAGAACATAATTACATTTCCATGAATTTTAAATGGTGATTTCATTTGTTATATGCGTTAATAAATTAGTGGAATTCCTTTCTTTTGGAATTGTTACATTTTATATGAACTAATCGAAGCCTCATTCTTTCATGAGCTTTATCATTGTTGTATCGTCCATATAGTTCTGTGTGATTTCTATTGTGTTTCTTTTAACTTAAAATATGATTATTCTACTATGGTTTTCATCTACCAGCATCTTGGCTAACTATTCATTGTTCATGAATTTTTGTCATAACATTATCTTATCCTTTGTTGTAAGCATTATTTTATCATATTTTTCTTTTGCATAGAATTAGTTTTCATCATCTATTTCTTATACAAGTGATTCTTCTTCCATTATCCTTTCTTCAAAAAATGATGTTTCTACCTTCTCGATTGTTAAGATATGATCATTTGATAAACTTTGTTTGTTTCACTCTTTTGGATAAGTATTATCTTCCATCTTAAGGCTTATTCCATTTGAATCCTTTCCTACTGCATGTCTTTTGTATATATGTTATTTCTATTTTGCATCTCATATTTTTCATTTCTAAATTTTAAACATCATCCTTCGCTTGTGTACTATAAATTTCATTTTTCATCTCTAGTTTATTGACCTTATCCTTCATCTATGTGTTTTAAATTTCATCCTATAGAACATATATTCTTTGGGTATTATTACATATGTTTAACGTTGTGTGTTTTATATGCTGCTACATATTGCATTCCATTTCTTCTCATTTCCCATGCTTCTTTGAGGTGGTCTCATCTTCTCATGCTTCTCATGGATAGTTTTATTTTCATATGACACTCATAGATGATTTTATTTTTCCATGCTTCTCACAAGTGGTTCCTCCTTCCTGTGCTTTTCCATTTCTACATTGATCATTGAGCTTCTAATTATGTTACCTATTGTGTATTCTATATCCTCTATGTATGTTCATCAATCATGATTTCTCCTTCTTATATAACATGTGAAGGTGAGACATTACTTTTGTGAAAGGTTACATCTCTTAGTACCAAATATATTAACAAATTATCATTTTATTTCTACACCTGAATAGGAATATTTTATGAGTGGATTTTTATAATAATTATAAAAATCTAACCTTATCACCTTGGGCCTTACAACCTCTTCAAAATTATTTATTGACAAATTTTGATTCATATGGGGAGGGAATGATGGAGATCCATGTGGCATATTCTTCTAAACCTTAGCTTTACAAAGACACTTTGTAGTTCAATGACTTTTAAAGATCAACACCCCCTCTTCCCCAATTTATTGGAAAGTCAAGGACTCTAACTACAATTCTATTTCATAAGAAAACCAAAGTGCTTGGAAAAACATTAATCATTAGTTAAAGTGATGTTATTATCTCACTTCCAATCATACTTATTAGAAACATCATCTTTTTAGCTTAGAAATATGACTTGGATTTTATCCAATGAGTATATTTGAATCATTTAAATTTTATTCTTCCTAAGGGATTTGTGGATATATCCAAAATATAATTAATTATAGGAAGATATGCTAGTTAATTACTTTATTTTGAAAAAAATACTTTAACTAGGCATGTATTTATTTGAGTGTGCTTCATTTTATTATGGAATACTAGATTCTTCATCATGCTTGATTGATTGCCACCATAGACCTTTATTGATTCTTTCTATTATTGGCATAGTTGTTCTACTAGCTTTCTTGTTTAGATGATTTCTTTGCATGTTTAAGAGATTACTGTATATTCAGCTTTTATAGATGAATCTACTATGATTCTCTATCTTCTTGATTTTCATGAGATTGTTATATTTTCCTAGAATGTCGTATATCTTATTGTAGAATTTTATATATCTAGGTAACCTATAAAATTAGAATTTGAGTATGCATTTAAAATAAAATGTTTACTTTTCTTTATTTAAGATGAAGATTTTTTATTGTCTTAAAAGTATTTTAACATTTTTATAGTTGCTTAGTAGTGTGTTTGTTCTAGCTTTGTGAGAAATCTTAACAGAGCTATAACAACATAAGTAATGTCTAGTCTATACTTGTTATATTAATTAGATTTCTGACTAGATTCATTTATAGTGAGTGGTTGGAGAAGATCATGAAGACCTTCAAATTGATGTGTTACACTCCTATGTAGTAAACTCAATCAACAACTTATCAATTTAAAGGTTCTACTAGTTGTTGGTGGGCTATTTAGGAGAAAGCACATTGTTGAGAGAATTGTGATGTTTATTGAAGTAATTTCTTGCTTACTTTTAGTGAGCATTCTATTTCTTTGGAGTACATCGAGACTAAAGTAAATGAGTTTTTAAACCTCTATTAGGAAATTAAATTGTGTCTAGGTGTGACTATAAGCATTTAAAGCTAAGCATATATGTTGTTTACACATATTTTAATGAGAAGGCTAGGGTAAATTGTTTCATCCATGGTCTTTATGCATTCATTAAGGATCACTTGCTTTCCCTTTATCATTAGACATATGAGAATGCATTTTTTTATATGATCAACCTAGAGCATGGTTAGTTGGTAGAGGTAGTGCATTATAATCATTCTTAGAGGAGGGACCAAACCTCTTCTATAAAGTTTAGTGGATCCAAGAATGCTTTGGATTCTAGATTTGGTGAAAAGTAGTAGAAGTCACTACATGGTGGAATTACTTATGGGCTCATTACTTACCATGCTTGTAGGAAAGTTGGACGTCTTCGAAAGGAGTGCTACAACAACCATAGCTATGGCCAACCATGTTACATGAGCTTCAACCATGTAAAGTGTTTATGAAATGATGATTCTCAATAGGGTGGTAGGCTAGTTGGTGATCATGGTGATGCTAGGATGCATGACTATGTGTATGCTTTGACTAATTAGCTAGTTAATACTTAATCCAATATTATGATGGATATGAGAGATATTATTTAATATTTTATAGTTTGGATTCTCTTTAATTATATTGTAAACCATTTTTTGTTGTTCCATGGGTGGTTAGTCATTTAGGTTTAAAGAACCAATGTCTTATTTAAGGGCTTGCCATTAGTATAATTGGTGACAATATGCTTGCTATGAATTAAATTTGCAGATTTGTATCTTTGGTGATTTTGGATGTCTTTTTTCTTAATGACCTTCACAACCTGACACTAGGAGAATATGATGTCATCTTGGATATCAATTTGTTATCTCACTATTAAGATAACTTGGATTTTTGACATAAGACACTTTTCTTGGTAATAGATGATGGTGTTCTAGTAACCATACATACTAGGCTATGCAAAGTTAAGTTGGATATTGGTTCTTTGAAGACTTTTTATCATTTGTTATGGAAAGGTCATTCCTACTTTGCAGTGTTTAATAGTGAATCTACTTCTTTTCAAAGGATGATTCAGATTCCTATAGTTCATAAGTTCTCTAATGTCTTTTGTTCAAAGTTGTTTGTTTTATCTCTAAGGTATGATGTTAAGTTTGATATTACCCTTAAACTTGGTACTAACCTATCTCTAAGATTTCACACATGATATAGCCTATCAAGTTAGCTAAACTAAAGATTTAACCTTAGGAGTTACTAGATAAGGAAATGATTCAACCAAGGGGATCATTCAAATTCCTATAGTTCATAAGTTCTCTAATGTCTTTTGTTCAAAGTTGTTTGTTTTACCTCCAAGGTATGATGTTAAGTTTGATATTACCCTTAAACTTGGTACTAAATTTATCTCTAAGATTTCACACATGATATAGCTTATCAAGTTAGCTAAACTGAAGATTAACTTCAGAAGTTACTAGATAAGGACATGATTCAACAAAGGGGATCATTCAGATTCCTATAGCTCATAAGTTCTCTAATATCTTTTATTCAAAGTTGTTTTTTTACCTCCAAGGTATGATGTTAAGTTTGATATTACCTTTGAATTTGGTACTAAACCTATCTCTAATATTTCACACATGATATAGCCTATTAACTTAGCTAAAATGAAGATTTAACTTTAGGAGTTACTAGATGAGGATATGATTCAGTTAAGTGTATCTTCTTGGGATGCTCATGTTTTCTTTATTAAGAAGAAGAATGTTGATATGAGGTTGTATATTGATTATGAAAAAATTAATTAGGTGATTGTAAAGAACAAGTATCTTTTTCCTTGTATAAATGATTTGTTTCATTAGTTGAAAGAAGCTCAAGTATTCTCAAAGATACATATGAAGTTTGGGTATCATCAAGTTTATATCAAAGAAAATAATATTTCAAAGATAGTCTTTAACACTTGGTATATACATTATGATTTTATGGTTTTGCTATTTGGACTTGCTAATGCTCCTTCTATGTTCATACATATCACGAACAATGTGATGAAACATTTCCTAGATCACTTTAGCTTTGTGTTTATTCATAATATTTTGGTGTACTCATCATTAGAAGATCTTCATGTGAAGAATTTAAGAGTAGTTTTACAAATACTCATGAAGCATCAATTATCTACTAAACCTTTAAAGTGGTTATTTTAATACTAAGATATTTAATTCTTAGAACATATCATTTCAAAGGTTGGTGTTGTAACGACGGAAAACGTCGGCAGCTGGAAATACCGACCGAAATTTCGTGTACACAGCTTTAACCACGGATCCGCGCGAGGGCTAAGCTGGAAAAACGAATCCGCGGTGCCCTGAACGGTCTTGTCGATCAGACAGGGACTTACGGGTCAGTAAAAGCGATGATGATTATGGATTTTTGCGTGCCGTGATTTGGTGCGAGAGATCGTAAAACGGGAAGACAACGACGTAGATGGATCGCTACGAAGATAACGCCAAAACGCCGAAAAGATGCTAATCGGGAGAAAAAAAACGTGTACGTCGCAAAGATCAAAGATCTATGTTTCAATGCTGGATCGGATGTATGCTTGTGTGTATATTACGTTACAATGGGAGAAAACCCCCAACAACTGGATACAAAATGAGCACAAAACAACAAGAAAACTGTCTGGACAGAAGTCTGATCTACCTTGTAGGCCCAAAGCTTAGGTGCAGGAATGGTCAAGCTCTGAAGTCTGTCGATCTTTTGAACGATAGAACCTGCTAACTGGGCGAGACGACTCCGCAATTCCCGTTCTACTTCTTTGCTTCGGGTAGATCTGCTGTTAGGGCTCAGGCGTGCTGTGTTCTGTTTCTGCTAAAGGATGGTGTTTGCAGCGATTACCAAAGGTTGCTCTTGTTTCTCTGTTCAAGGCGATAAGTGTTCCCTTGCTCAGAAAATGCTCTTGTCCTCTTGATCTGCTGCCAACAAAAAGCGATAAGTGCTCTGGTGCTCTGGTTCGTTAATTTTTCAACTTTCCCCCAATCTCCTCTTTTTTGTAGATTTGTCAGCCGGGGTATTTATAGGCCGCGACACGCGCAACCCTGATGATGTGGGCCCGAATGTCGCGAATCCTGTCGACGCGATTCTTTTAAGTCGAACTGCGACTACGCACAACATGCTCGTTTGCGTGCTGTGCGTGTAAAGAGCAGGCCCACGATAGGCATGTCTTGGTTGCGTCTGCGCTCATTCGTGTTATGTTGCATGTATGAGCGCAACTTTGGTGTAACAACACGCTCAAGACTGTTTTATGCTCATCACGCAATTGTGCGTGACGCAGCGTAAATGTAACATACACTTTCCACGCAGCTACGCGTGGTGGAGTGTAATCAAAGTGTAACTTACGCTCATCACGCAGCTGTGCGTGACGAAGCGTACCGAGCGCGTGCTTGTATTCTGACCTACGCACGAGCACGCACTGCCGCGTAACGCGCGTAAAGATCAGTTGCTTAAGCATTACGAGAACAAGTGCCAACCCATCGTGTTTCTCTGGATTTTGCTTAACTGTTTGGAGCTTATTACGCTCATTACGCTGCCATGCGTGATGGAGCGTAAACTTGTCCTTAGACAAATTCGCCTTAAATTGTCTTGGAGCCTATTACGCTCCTTACGCTGCCGTGCGTGATGGAGCGTAAACTTGTCCTTAGACAAATTCGCCTTAAATTGTCTTGGAGCCTATTACGCTCATTACGCTGCCGTGCGTGATGGAGCGTAAACTTGTCCTTAGACAAATTCGCCTTAAATTGTCTTGGAGCCTATTACGCTCATTACGCTGCCGTGCGTGATGGAGCGTAAACTTGTCCTTAGACAAATTTGAGGCGCGTTCTCGCTCAAATTACGAATCTTCGCCTGAGGCCGACCCATAATTTTCACGGTGTTTCAATGGCCCCTCTTTGTTGACGGTTAGAGGGCTTACCCGAAAAACGTCGACAAAGAATGCGAAACACCGGATTGGTAGAAGCAAGAACAACGTGCATCCATGACTACTCAAGTGTTGCTTTGTTTACGTAAAAGGAAGGCTCGCGAGTATGAAAGGGTAAAAGGGTGTAACTGGAAACAGGTTCGGGGAAGATGCAAACGGTGTGTTTATTTATGCCAACAGGAATGCTTTCAGACGAGCGTAGCGCGTCAATCTGAGATATCTCTGTTACAAATTGTAGCAGGAATGCGTGCAAAAAGGAGCATTACGCATCACTTTTGCGATGTCTCTGCTAGCGTGTGTACGGAAAATGAAGATTTGCGTATGTGAATGGTGCATATGGGAACTGGGTGATGGGGAAGAAGGAAACAAGGATTAAGGTTAGACGCGTGTCGGGAAGAAATGCGTAAAGCTGAGTGGGTGGGCAAACCTGAGCAGCCATTTTAGCACGTTGTTGTACTTCGCCGCTCAGATGGACGCACCTTTGAAAGATGTCCTCCAAGTTAAGCAACCTGCAACCACAAAAGGAAAAAGAGGACGCCATTGCTTATGGGCAAAAGAGGGGGTTCTTGCAACCTGTGCATGTCTAGTGTTAGCCGGAGCCAACAGACTGTAAATGTTGAGCTGGAGCACTTGGGCGGAGCCGCCAATCCTGATGATTCGGCACTGCATATCTTCGCCAAAAGGCATCAGATGCAGTGCAGCTCACTGATTGCACTGGGAACCGGCCAGATGAATTTGCGAAGCCGGCGTCCGATAGCGAT
>MNCI01037527.1:0-15597 GCA_015680685.1 Gnetum montanum
ATATAAGATTAAAATAGTAATAAATACACATGCATTGTCTTGTGGGCAAAATCATCATAAACCCAAGATTCAGAACAACCCTATATGAAAATGAGTTAAGCATTATGTTGTCGACCAAATAGTCTAGAGAAACAAATCTCTAAATCAAAAGGGAACTTATAGATCATTAGAAATTTTAACAATTTGAGGTAGCATTTTTGCCAAACATGAGAAAACAATAAGCAGAAAAGAGTATGTGAAATAGTTGGTTAAAAGTAAAGGTGGAAGCAATGAAAAAGAAAAAGGATTTGTGAAATGCAGTACAAAAGAGAAATGTTACACAAAAGAAAATCTAGAGAAAAACAAAGCATTTGTGACTAAGATAAGTAGAACTATAGAACAAAACAAAATAAATCTAATATAATAGTCAAATCTTTAAATTACAACGATAGCAAAATAGATTTGCTACAATGCCAAAGACAAATTGGAAAAGAAAAAGTAAAATATATGAAAAGTAGAATATATAGGAAAGGAATCTAGAAGCATGTAGTAACAATCTTGCAAGAAGGAATTTGGGATTAGGAATGGCTAACAAGAAGTTGTGTTACCCCATTCTCTCTTTGATGCATGTGCCTGATGAAGATCTTTTAAATAGACAAAACTATTGCACATTAGGAAAAATAGTGAGATGTACTAAAAGAGAATTGAATTAGATCTATGTATTATTTTAGATCCAATAGGATTCTTTGTGTGTTAAGAGGATAATATGAAAGGGATACAATGTATCAATATAATAAGCAAAGGGAGAAATTAGAGAAACTCTAAGGAGTTAAGAGGCACATAGAGGTTTCTAATATGCTGGAAAACAAAATTGTAGGAAGCATTGCTATTTCATGAGAAGCTTTTATTTTAGGATTTTTTAATCTTCTAACCCCTTTCTATTTAGGGGTATCCTCTTATTTATAGGCCATAAATGTCTTATAGATTGTGAAGAAATGACACATTGAGACACATAGAATCTTCTAGAAGGTTCTAAATAGGATAAATGATGTATGTACATGAAGCTAATGTTAAAATTATGGTTGATGTAGAAACTAATATTAGACATTAAAATAGGATCAACACTTGATGTTAGATATTAAAATAATGTTATATGTCAAGAATAGACTATTGAAAAGCTAAAGTTAGAAGTGATATAGAAAACAACATCAAATGTGAAAACTAAAGACTAAGAAGAACATCCATAACAATATCACAAATGATGTGAGATGTCATTTTTAATGAATGTTGAAGATAAGGACAAGAAACAACATACTTCATAACAAAGAGCATCAAATTTGGAACTAGTGAAGATTACTTGAGCTAAAAAAGTCATAGAATGTACCTGAAACTTTGAATCATGTATAGAAAAGATAAATTTGGTACAACATTACCCCTTCTTAATGGATACTACTGAAAAGCTAAAAGAGAATCCATCAAAAAAAGATACAAGTTGCTAGATACCTATAAGAGAATTTAAATCCAATAAGAAAATGGCAAGAAAAGTCTGGGATATTATCAATACACCTACAATGAGAGTGTTATGCCAAAGAAATGGGATGTGGCTAGATCCCAAAGAATATAGATAGAAATGTAAGTGAAACACTTCCTAATCCACTTAGTTCACTCAATCACATCTTCATGAGGGTAAAGCAGAGATACTCATTTGGCTGCACTAATATAGAGCATAAAAAGAGAAAGGGATAGGGGAAGATAAGAAGATAGCAAGAAGAGAAATTAGAAAACAATAAAATAAAGGGAAAGCATGCTAGGAACATCACTAATACACCAATGATAGGGTGTTGTGTCGTAGAAGTAGGACATAGCTGAATCCATAAAACTAACCTCTCCTTTACCTCACTCATATGAATAATCACACTCCTTACATCTCTCTATAGTCAACATTCCCTCACTGCATATTTGCAGAGACACTTGTTTAGCTTCACTAGTGCTAAATATGAAGAAGAATGAGAATAGATGAGAAGAGGGGATGAGAGGAAGAAGAAGAGAGAAATATAGTATATGAAAGTAGAAATTATAATATACAAAATAGAAAGCAAAAAAGAAAGGGTAGAAAAGAGGATATCAACCATACACCTATCATAAGAATAGTGCTATGTCATAAAAATGGTGCATGGCTTAATCCTATCCACTATACAGCTAAAAGGAATGACATTTATATATTGTTGAAGTAGCCCCTCCTTATCCCACTTAATAACACACTTAATCATACCCTCACATGAAGTAATGAGATATTTAGTCACTCAAAAATTTCACTAGCTATACTGAGCACATAGAGTAGATTGAGATAGATAGCATGAAAATATGAAGAAAATAGCTAGAGAAATAGTAGAATATGAGATAGAGAGGGGCATAGTAGTAAGAAAATTAGCAAAAAATAAAACATGATTTAGAGTAAACCTATTATAACAATGTATTACATATCTAGTTGTAGTGTAGAAGACCTGATAAAAAGCAAACTGCAAGTAGGAGAACACACATTTGTTCTTAAACAATCAATAGGTTTAATATTGTGATAGAGGAGTAGGCTACATATAGTAGCTCTTTAGAAAGATTCTATTACTAGGATCTAGAAATTGATGTCCTTTTAGGCTAGACATAATATATAGGTATCATTTTTTAGAGATTCAACCAGTAGAAAAGAACCCTAGAATTTGCAGAAGAATTTTGTGTCTTTGGAGTTTGAAAAATGATGAAGGACTACATTACCTTTAGGAATTTCTCTGATTTTGATGTCTAGAGTGGCTATGTTAAATATCTACTTGATATTCATGTAGATATTGAAGAGCAACTTGTTGTTCTTCAAACAGGTCCAATTCAATGCATTGCATATGATTGTTGTCTATATTTGAACACCAATCATGAAGAATAACATAAATAAATGGAATATGGAGCTTAATTGGTAAGATTGTCCTAGAACCATAAGTTAAGAAATATATGGTATGACTAGTAGCTATATAGAAAGTAGTGTGGTTGACCCAAAGAGCATTGGATAGTTTTACAAACCAATTGCATTTAGTTTTATTGACAATGGTAGAAAAGAAATGGATGAGATTTTTATTAGTGAATTTAGCTTAACCATTAGATTAAGAATAATAAAATGATAGAAATAACTAGATGATATTATACATAGAGAAAAAATTAGCTACTTTCTTATTTTCAACTAAGGTAAATTATCAATTACAATTTAGAGAGGTGTGTTGAAGTAGGTTATTATGTGTTTGAAGATGAAATGACAAATAAAGCAAGACATTCCATAATATAAAGGCAGAGCTTTTATCCACTTAGTAAAATATTTTGCAGTAGTTAAAATAAATTGGTGCCCATAATATGAAGGAGAAGTAATGGTACCAATAAGATTTAAATCCCATTTTTGAAAGGATCATGTGATTTAAGATATGTTAAATACCTATGAAGGAAAATAGATAAGTAGCACATGTCTTTGGTAGGTATTACATATTATGACTAGATAATAAGCATTTTTAGCTAAGATTGATCACTATTAGCCTAAAGAAATAACACGAATAACCAAGAACCATGATCTTAAGTGTCTATGATAAACTCCTAAAAAAACTTGGTTGATAACTATTTTAGACTCCATAGGATTAAGAAAATGTAGAAGAATGTCTATATAAGAAACTCGACATAAAATATCAAGATTCATTAATCAAAACTACCAACTACATTTATGTAAAACATCCTTTTGAGGAGATGTTAAATGATTAAAAGTTTATCTAGTAGTAAGGTAATGAAGAAGATCAGTGTATTACCAACTCTCATCACTTGTATTGATAGTATCAATTGAGATGTTAAGAGACTGTGTGATATATGATAAGTAAATAATATGCACAAGTTCATCTCATATGGCTATAGGATCATCAAGGATTGTAAATGTTAGTAAAGTATCAACTAGCATGGTTTCAAAAAATAGAATATGACTCACAGTATAAGCAGAAAAAGAAATAATAAGTTCCTTAGCCATTTCAAGATAGAGAATTAGGTGAGTAGCCTTATAGTCATGTTGATCATTAACTTGATTTATGATGAGTTGATAGTCACCATAAATAGTAGTGATCTTAATCTAATTTTAAAAAGCTTTCAAGAGACCTTGTATTCGAGCCTCATATTTAGCTATATTGTTAGTGCATGGAAAATCAAGTTTATAAGCCATGTAAAGAAAATGTTTATTAGAAAGTATAAGGACACAAGTTGCACTAGATCCAAAATAAGTATGTGCTTCATTGACATAAAGGTGAACATTAAATATCTTTGTGTTGATGTATAAGCTTTAAATATTGTTAGTTGATTTAGAAGATTATATAGATCAGCCATGGATTGATCTTTGATGGAGTGTTGATCTAGAAAACAAAGGCTAAACTCAATGAATTTTTTTTTCTAATGAGCTTTGTGGTGATTGTTAGAGGATCTATTAGCAATAAATTTAAGAATGTTATCTTTGTAGATAACAAATACCTTAGCACTTAAAAGATAATGCCTTCAATTTTTAAGAGCAAAGACAAGACTTAGATAAGATATCTTAATATCAAAATACTTAGTCTCACAATTTGAGAAGGGTAATATATGTAATATATGGGAAGATCAAATCTATCTTCTTACCTTTAGGAAATCATGACAAATATGGAATGGTTGGATTTAGAGAGATAGATGTAAAAAGGTTAATCAAACTATGGAGGATGTTAAAAAAGAAGATGAGTTAAAACTTCTTTAATTAAATCAAAGGTCTTTTAATACTTTTCATATTATATGAAAGAGGTATATTTGCAAAGTAAATGAGTTAAAGGATGAAGATAATAAAGAATGTTAGAAAAAATGATGAATCAATTAAAGATGGCCTTGTAAAATATACATATTTCAAATGTTTCTAGGTGGTGAAAGATCTAGGATACTTTTAATCTTATGAGGGTCAACTACTATGCTATTTTATAATACAAGATGATCTAACATGTTGCTTGTAAGGAATTCAAGGATGCATTTCTTAGGATCAAGACATAGGTAAAACTTATCACAATGAGAAAAAACTTAATCTAGGTTAGAAACATTATTAGTTGCTAGGGTAGATTTGATGGTGAAATTGTCAACATAATCATTGCCCATTTTGAACATCATTTCATTGAAGATGAAAGTCATAGCTTATTGATAATTAGCTTTGGTATTTTTAAGTGTAAAGGGAATTTTAGTGTAGCAAAATGTTCTCCAAGGAGTCATTAAAGTGCAATATTGCTGGTGCTCCTAATTTAACTAGATTTTATTGTAACTAGAAAATCCATTCATAAAGGATAAAAGAGCATGGCCAATTATGAAATCTATGAGTTGATTAATAGTTAATATATAAAAATCATGCTTAAGAGTGACCTTATTAATATCTCAAAAGTCAATGCATATATGAATGCCACCATTCTTTTTTAGAACTACACTAATTTTAGAAATCCTATTGGAATAGTAAATAGGACAAATAAATATAGTATTGTAGAGTTTAGTAATCTCTTCTTTTGTAACAAGAGATATAACTAGAAAAAGTTTTCTAAAATTTTTTAAATAAGTGTAGAATCTTCTTCCAAAATAATGTTATGTTGTACTAGCTTTGGATCTAAACTAGACATATCACTATATCCCCAAGAAAAAACAATAAAATATTTCTACAAACTTGCCAAAATCTATTATTCATCCTTATGGCTTAGTATGGGTAAGTTGATTTAGTGATCATTTGTTAGAAGAGGCTCTTGATAAAGGAAAGAAAGATTCAATTGGGAAAGTAGTTCACCTTCAGTGATTTCTAAAGAAGCTATAAGAGAAGTTGAACCTTATCCAAAGTTAATAAAACAATGATCTAGAGCATGTCATGCCTAGTTTTCAAGGAACCTCAAGATCAGGGATTGAAGTAGAGATATTGGATAGGCATCCATATTTACTTGAACCAAAATTTAAAAATTCAAGTTTTAGAGAAATTTTAAAAAAGAAACAATGTGAAACCTTAAGGTTGTGTGATGTCAAAACATAGTGCGTTAAAACTTTTCAAAAGATTTTATTATTTTTTAGGCTATACAAGCAATAAAGAAGCATAATTTGACATGAAAGCTTTCGTTTGTAATAGAGAAATTAAGGAAACATTACGAGAGTAAAGCTATAAGTAGAAATTCATAGGTCAACAACTAGAAGACATGCAATAAGTGGTAGCAACAAGTAGGGGTTTAGGGATGGGACTAGTAGTGTCACATTCCCATTTCCAAATGATGTTGTTGCCTAATGAAGATGGTGCCTTTTCATAAGAAGTGTTATTATTATTTGAACAAGACCTAAAAGGGAAGTTGTAATTGAGATCGAAAAGGGCATATTGTAATAACGGATGTGTCTCTTAAGGTAACCTTTCGGCATTTAACCTAAGGCATTTATACTTGGAGTTAGAGGTTGTGCCAACATGAAGTGGTGGAGCTAGTAAAAGCATGTCACAAGAGCCAGGAGAAGTGGGGTAGGAAGTGGATTAGCCATCCCTTCTTGCCAAGTTATAGGCCTAACCATGGTGGCAGTGTTGGATTGCCTCCAAGGAATAAATGCTAAAGGAAGAAAATCCCAAGCAACACTCTCAGAGCATGATCTAGATACATTATTCCATATTAATAAAGCATTCTATTCTTTCTCTTTCTACATTTTTCGCATTATTTCCTTTATACACAATGTGGAATATCACATATATTTCACATTTTATATACTCTATTTGTACACATAATATCTAATATATCATATATTTGACATTTTCCATGACATCTAGGGATGATATGTCATAATTGGTATCAAAGAAAACCATGACCCAAGGGCCATTCAAAACCATGGGCTGACTACAACATGAATCTAATGATGAACCTTGAAGCCACAACATAGGAAAAGTCATTGATCATCACTAAATGCACCATATGTTTGTGATGTAAGTTAGAAGATACCTTTCCATTGATTTTACAAAAAATGCTTCAGGCATTTAAATCTTAGCAACCAACAAAATTTTTTCATGGATATCATTAAGAAATGAAGATTTGATTATGCCTCATCAAGATTCATCAATTGAAAGAGATTTTGGTAAGGCTAACTGAGGTAACTCTTACCCATCTTAATACTATAGTTATTAATTAATTAGGGTCATTGTTAAATTTCTTAACCATGACCTGAATTAATCTTATTTTGTTAAAACTCACTATCCATGTAATCTAGAAGATTTCAGTTTACCATATGTCAGCTTAGAAATGTTAGTTCAGCAAAATAGGCTAGGTTGGGTCTTTTAATTCCTAAAAAAGTAAACTTTAGTTTTGAACCAACAAGACTATGTCCAATGTGTAGTACCCATTGAGACAATTTCAATGGTATAGATTTCGTCTTGATCGGACTTATGGTTTGAGAGATATCAGCGTTTAAAGTTTCTTGTTATACTTGAAATAAAATAATATTAAATTATTAAAATTATTAATTTATTATTTAAAAGAAATATCAAAATTTTAGTATTGGGAATTAACCCAAAACTACTAGTTACCCATACCAAATCCTTACCTTGTCATCAGTTGAACCATCATGTCAACTGTCGAGGCAAGGTGAAATAAAATAATAATAATAAATTTTTAATTTTGAGTGGGAGGTCATGGGTTCAAACCTAGGCCCCCATAGTTCTAATTAAGAAAGAAATATATACAATATGTATATATATCTTTGTTTAAAAAATAATAATATTAATAAATAATAATAATAATAGTAATAATTAAGCCCTTTGGTAGGGCCATAATCATCCCTGCTACTAGTCATGGTGAATGGTCATTAAAGGTCAGTCCTCATGGTCTACCAAGGGTGGCCACACACCATGCATCGCTTATCAGACCTACTCTTCCATCAATCTACAGGCTCACATCATTGTACTCGCACTACTGCTACATCGTCAACCACACTGCTACTACCATCACTCCTATGCACACAACGCTTGCCACTCCGCACCGCATCCTGACCATTGTCATCTGGCTACTACTATTACCATTGCACTTGTCTCAAAACCCTTACTTACCCCCTAGCATCCAACTTGCAAATCCTAACCATAGTAGGGTTGGGAGGGCTAGTGCAGTAGGCCTACCATGTAGCACTGTGCTTTGCTACCACCTATTGCTTACAATTGCAATTACCTACTACACCCTAGAGCACTATCGATACTGCTACACTCACCATTGCCATCAAACGAAGAGTTGCTTCCTATTATTTTTAACCTTTTATACATAATGATGAAGTCAGATCCATCACAGGGAACCCCAAAAAAAAAATTTTACTACTTGCTCGATATAGTACCTCGAGATGCTCAAAAGTTTAATTTTCACACAACTTGAGCATACGATATCCATTTTTAACATATGAATAGTCATTTCCAACATTTTTCACCATTCTAAACACAATGTTAAGGTCATATTTATAATCCAAGCACCCAAAAATTTGATGATATCATAAATTTAACCTTTTAGGATTGTAAGATTTAGTGCATAACCTTTACAAATAGTCTTAAGATCACTATGGCATGTCATTGATTACATTGCTAGAGTCAGTGTCTTTAAGGAGGGGGGGGGGGGGTGGGGGTGGGGGGTAGAAAGGCCATTAAGAATTATATGATGTAATTATATATTACTAAAATTAGTTGAATATATTGGTATCAATTGATTATTATTTAATTATTAGTTAATGTATTAGTTGGAGAATTAGTTGAAGAAATAGAATAATCTTCGACCATGAAGAAAAGGTATATTAATCCATCCTACAATTACAACATGTGGCAAAACAACATGGAGACTCAAAATCTCATTTCAAAGAGTATGATACTAATGAAGAGAAATGATTTAGAGGAAAATCCAAGAATAAGAATGAAAGTTGCAACATAAAATGTACTTGCAACGTCCTTAGCAAGTAAGAAACAAAAATTGTTATGTCCACCATGGGCTTTGCATTGGCTTGAATATCAATATCCACGCATCTTATTAGAGTTACAAGATTTTGATGTTGATGCTTTATGCCTACAAGAAGTCTTTCCATAGGAGTTTCTATATCAATTCCAACCAAACTTGGGAAATATGGGATACATAGGTATTTATAAGTAAAAAGGTTATTATGGAAGTTCTTTGTTTTTAGCCATAGAGAGTAGCATATTGCAAAAATAAAAACATGGATGGTTGTCTGATCTTGTAAAAGAAGCCAAGTTTAAATTGGTACAAAGATCTGAATGGAGTTTAGAAAATATGATTTTTGAAATTCTAGAGCTTCAAGTGATGAGAAAGAAAGAATAGTCAAGATTTCGGAAAAATCACATAGCCTTGGTAGTAATTCTAAAAGCCCATTTATCAAGAAGATGTGTATGCATGGTTAACACACATTTAATGGCCAAACCAACTTGTTCCAATGTTAGACTATGTCAAAGAGCATACTTGATTAAGAAAATAGAAGAAAGTTTGAAGAATAAATTATTTGTAAGTTATACTAATCTAGTTCCATTTATTGTTTTTGGAGACTTCAATGGAAAATTTTGAAGTAGTGTTTATCAATTTTTAAAATATGGATCTGTAAAAAAAATCTTTGGAAGATGAACTTAACTTGAAGAAGATGTTTCCATCAATTCAACATGAAATTCCACTAGCCAATGCATATTTTGCTTACTTTGAATCTTTAGTAGATGAATCAAATTCTAGAATTTAAGAGTAGATGATGTTGATAGATAGTACTGATAAAGAACCATAGTTTACCAATTACTCTGCTATGATTAATAAGGATGGATTAACAACATTCTTCATTGAGACCCTAGATTATATTTCGTACTATGTCCAATTCTTCAAAGTTACCAAGTTATTGTAGTTAATTTCTAAAGAACAAGTTGAGAAAAATAAAGATCAAGGCTTTCCATCCTATACAAGACCATCTAATCATATACCACTTATGGTAGAATTACAATTACTCCCATCAGTTCATAAGGTTGATCAAAATCAAGAAGTATCTCACTCTTACTTTTATTTGATAAATTTTATTATTTTATTTATATTTTAATTATATTAATAGAATATGTAAGATAACAAAAATTGAAAATAAAGAATTTGCTCTACCATCACTTGGGTAACCAGATCCAAGTTACACTTCATGTGACCTTGGTTAGGACTGGTGATTGGTGGTTGATAAATCTTTAATTCATATTTTATCATTATCTTAGAAAATGAAGTAAGTATTAATAAAGTAATATTTAATTTTCTATATAATTCTTCTTGCATATATCTTATTTGTAGAATAAGGAAGAAACAACTTCATGTTCAAAGAAGAAATCAAAGTCTTGGAGCACAAGATCATGAAAGAAAGCATTAGAGCTAGAAATAGATAGAGAACATGGACTTTTGAAATAAAAAATGAAACCTAAGGGGGCTACATTGTCACATCCACATTTCCAAATGATGTTGTTGCCTAATAAAGATGGTGCCTTTTCATAACAAGTGTTATTGTTATCTTAATAAGACTCAAAAGGGTAGTTGTAATTAAGACCCGAAAGGACATATTATAATAACGGACATGTCTATTACAATAACCTTTAGGGGTTTGACCTAAGGAATTTATAGTAGGGGTTAGAGGTTGTGTCAACATGGAGTAGTGGAGTCGGTGCAGGCAAGTCATGGGAGTTAAGAGAAGTAGGATAGGAAGTGGACTGGCCATCCCTTCTAGTTGAGTTATAGGCCTAATTATGGTGGTAGTGTTGCATTGCCTTTAAGGAATAGATGCCAAAGGAAAAAAACCCCAATGAACACTCTCAGAGCATGATTCAAATACGCTATTCCATATCAATAAAGCATTCTATTCTTTCTCTTTCTACATTTTCCCTATTGTTTCCTTTATACATAATGTGGAATATCACATATATTTTGCATTTAGTATACTTTCTTCATATACATAATGTCTAATATATTGTATATTTAACATTTTCCATGAAATTCAGGGACAAGATGTAATAAGTAGTAGTACAGGACTTCTTGAATCCTACATACTCCCTCTCAAAGTTCAAATATAACTTACATGAAGTCTAGATAGGAATTTTTACAAAGTTTGGTAATGTTCCTATGGTTCTTCGTGGAAACCATTTTTATTCTTAATTTTCAAGATTTTGTACATTATAATTAGAAAATGCAATGCTAGGCTTGAATTTAGTAAGAGTTAATAGTTTGCAATGTTTTTCAATGCTTAGATATAAGCTTTAGATTTGATTTTATTATGGGGATCAAGAACCCTATGGCATTACCTCAGTTTCAAGGGTTTTAATGAGTTTTTGTAGATTTAGAAATACAAATAGAATGCACATGTTTACATGTTTTAAGGCATGAATTCTAAATAGAAAAATGTGTCATTTGCCTAGGGTTTTAGCAAATTTGCAACCTGGATCTAAGAAAAAGATTTCATTTTATGTTACCATCTTAATGAATAGTGAACAACAACATTAGCAAAAGAAAATTTGAGGTCTTTAAGCTAGTTGAAGCTAAAGAAACTTTGAGTCATGTATATAAAGTATAGAAGTCTTTATATGCTATAAAACAAGCCCCTAGGACATTGTATGCTAAGCTTGATTCATGTTTATTTGAAAATGAGCATTTGAAAGCTCCACTACATAGTACTCTTTATATTAAAAGAGATGACATGTGTTCATTAATATCTATGTGGAAGAAATAATGTTTGGGGAATGAGATCAAGATTGTGTAAAGAATTTGTTAAAGCCATTAATTCAAAATTTCAAATGTCCATGATGGAAGACTCTATCAGTTTCTAGGCCTACATATCCAAAAACTCATGGAATGAACCTTCATCTCTCAAATAAAGTATATACAATAGATTCTTAAAAATTTTGGTATGAAGAAAAGCTTAAAATTATGTAACTCCTCTTAGAAAAAATGTACACCTATGGAAGGATGAAGAAGAGGCATAAGATTGATGCCATACTATATAGATCCATAGAGGAAAGCTTGCATTATGCTATGACCAAAAAATTAGATATAGCTTTTGTAATAGGCTTGATTTTCATACTTTAGTAAGAACCAAAGCAATTACACTTATAGTCAAAGAAATTTTATGGTATCTAGAAAACACAACTATAACATACAAAGGTATCCAAAAAGAAGGACTTTTAAATTCCAAGCTTTTATAGATGTAAATTGGATAGGAACTAAAAATAACAAAAAATTCATGAGTGCAAACTATTATTTTCTTGGAAGTAGCTTGGTATCATGGTGAAGGAAGAATTAACACTCTATAGCTTTATCTTATGCTGAAGCTGAGTATTTAGTCATTTGACACTACTATAGATAGATTCTATGGATGATGGAAGTATTAAAACTCTTTAGTATAGCATTCTCTAATCTTATAATTATACATTGTGATAATAATGTTGCTATTTCTATCTCAAAAATCTATTTTTTCATGGTAAAACTAAAAATATTAAGATTAAATATCATTTTTTCAAAGTGAAAGTTGTGTTAATAATGGTAAAATTCTTTTATATTTCATCTAAAAAGTAGCAAGCATATATTTTTTACAAATTTTTTAAGTAAAGAATGATTCATATATCTAAGAATATTACTACATATGACCACTTTACTAAGACATACATAAGCATATAAAACCTTCTAATGCTAGTTTAGGATTTTTTTTTTTAAACTAAAAGCTTTGTTGTAAGATGAGTAGGTAACTTCATATTATAGGGAAGTAGGATATTTTGAAGAAATAGTAGAAGCGCCAAGAGTCCATGATGAGTTAGATAAGTCCTTAGAGCCATACCTANCGCCAAGAGTCCATGATGAGTTAGATAAGTCCTTAGAGCCATACCTATGGATTCATGCATCCCTTTATAGGAGGCATTGCTAGAGGATTATCTTGATTTTGGCTCTAGGCATGAAGGATGAAATAAATCTAGAAGATCATGGGTGATGTATAAAGTCTCAATATCTTCTTCTAAACACCTCCTTCTTTCTTCAAGTATTTGGGATGCCAAAGGTCTCTACCTCTCTCACTTTAGGTATTCTTATTTTTTTTCATCATAATCCTCTCAATCTCCTTAGCGGAATCATCTCAATAGGAGATGATACATCATTTTGAGTTATTGAAAATTCAAAGACTAATGATCCACTCATAGACAAACGAGAGAGGAGAGTCAAATGGTAATGATTTTTTGATGTCATAAAATCCTCACAAAAGCTACCTATCTTTTATAATTTCAAACCTCTGTGATTTGTCTCTATTTAGTGTATTTCAAAGATAAAAATTTGGTAATTTCCATGATCATGGTGCAAAGGGCATGCAACAAACAATAATTTTTTCATGTACTTCTTTTTGTAGTTGATGATAGAAGGAAAAAAAGGAGAAAATTCATCAACCATAACACCTAAGAAAAACCTTACATTACTTATTTGATCAGGCTACAAAATTTCCATTATAAATTTTTTTTCACTATCAAAATGTTTAGTTTTAATTAAATTATTTTAAGTACATATTTAGTGTTACTCTAGGATTATTTATACTCTAGCCAACCCTATTTTGTTGGGACAAGGCTAGGATGATGATAATAATGATAGGATTATTTATGATTGATATTTGTTTTATTATGAAATTATCAATATCAATAGTAGACATATTTTTCCTAATGTAAAAAGGTAATTTGATACAAGTAACATAATCCTCACCTAAGAAAGGTAAGTCTTACCATTAAGAGACTTAAGAGCATATATTCTATTTAAGGGAGAAGAGAAGATTACAAGAGCATCGGTGAACAATAAAGAAAACAAGTTATATATAACCTACTATAATAGTTTTCTCCATAAGACTACTCCATTATTACTAGTGAAGATATGCATATCATATTCTTTATGTAAAAATATCAAATTATAATCATCTAAAACACATATGTAGTGAAGTCAAGGTTAGGTTCATTGTAGTGCCAAAAAGGATAATTCCATTTAAAATTCAAAATCCACTAACTAGTTTCATTTTAAATGTTAGAGTCACTAACATGGGACATGCTTGATATTCTAATCCATTTGAAATCTTCAAATTCCAAAGCCAAAGATTAAATGTAGTAGTGAAAAACATTAAGGAAGAATAAAGAGAGTAACACATGATTGATATTAACATGTCACCATGCATATATTATAATGTATGCTCCCCATTCTTTCATGTCATAGACAAGGATGGAGCCCATGTCTTTAATAACGAGCTATTACAACAATGTATATGTATGATGTTTTCTAGCATATACCTACTGGTAATAGCTCATTATTGACATGTAACCATGAATGGTGGACATACATACATTATCTAAAATTGAAACTAAATTTTTTACTTGCACTAAAAATCTCTTAAATCTCTGTTAGAATTGCTTTTATAGAATTTTTTGTTTTTAAATCTATAACATAGTTTTGCCTAGTAAAATTGAATCTATGACCTTGGTTCTAAAGTAAGGGTGGGACACTAGAACCCATACTTTAATATATGGTTTTCTATTATAACATATACTTACTTGTAATAGCTAAATGTTAATAGATAACCATGCATGATGAGTGTGCATACATTGTCATGTATGTTCACTCATGCTTCCAAGAGGTGAGATACATGCCTTCAATAAGTAGTTATTGGAAACACATATATAGTTTTCTAAGAACAAGTATTTGATAATAATTACTTTGTATTACAAAATTTGACTTCTATAAGACAAGTTACATACTACGATTAAACTCTACTCCACTTTAAATTTTTTTTGGCAAATTAGTCTCTATTATGCTCTTATTGCATGCACATTCTTGGCTATTAAAATATGATTTTTCACCAATCGATCTAATTTTTCTCTTATAGATCTGATTTTTATTCAATAGATATAATTTTTTTTCTCCTTGATTTTTCTCAAGTGAATATAATCTATCTAAAATTCTTCTTTGGGGGGTTCTAAATTACCTTCAATTTTTTAAATTGATGTTTATATTTTTGATGCACAATTTTTTTAAAAAAATTGTAAGAATGTAGAACTACAAGCTAGTGAGAAAAAAATTGAGATGCCTTCTTCTAGTGATATTGATGTAACTAAAACACCTAAATTTGTTCTCCTTGATGATGAATATATGTCACTCATTCCTCATCCTACATCACAATATGTATTTATTCAAATTTTGGGTTACTTAAATTGTAATTAATGTTTCAATTTGTAATTAAATGATATGATGTAAAAACATAATATTCAAGTGATTTAGGCCAAATATTATTCTCATTTTTTTGCATGTTGAGCTATATAATGCTTTGATGGTTCAACGTGCCCTAGAGATAGGGTATTTTATACATAAGTATGAATATTTGATCATTTTTAAGTGAACTCTAGATTTTGATGTCCAATCTAAAGAATATTCTAAAGTTCTATGTTTTTTTGAGTATTTAATTGTTCCTTGATTCTTAAAAAACATGAGCATGAAATTATTAGTCTTCCCAATCCCATTAAGCATATGGAATCTAGATATTTTTTAAATCTTATTT
>MNCI01037528.1:8953-20466 GCA_015680685.1 Gnetum montanum
GCGCCGGCGGCTGACGAGGGGCAATTCCGGGTGATTCACAAGCACGGCATCTGTTCCCCGTACCGTCGTGTCTCCGCCAACTCCACGTGGCTCGACACCGTGCACCGCATGATCGCCAACGACGAGCACCGCCAACTCTACATCCGGAGTCGCCTTAACGGCTCCGCCGTCATCCCTGTGCACAGCGGCGACGGTGATTTCTTGGTGGAGGGAGCGCTGGGCACACCGCTGCAGAAGTTCGCGGGGGCCATTGACACCGGCAGCGACGTGCTGTGGGTGTCCTGCATCGACTGTACCTCCTGCAACGACAGCGCCTCCGCTCTCTTCAATCCGAATCTCTCGTCCAGCGGCGGCATCGTCACCTGCGACGACCCTCGCTGCTCCGGTCAGTTTTGCAACAGAGACACCGGATCCTGCGTCCTCGATTTGGCCTACGGCGATAAAACGGAGGTCGTAGGGACGGTCTCATATGACACGCTGGCGCTCGGGGGAGGTGCCAAATTCAAAAATTTCGTGTTCATGTGCGCCCAGCTGGCGGCGTCCCCCAACGTGGAGCTCACTCCGGGGGTGGTAACAGTTAACAGTTCAGCGCCTGTTATTTGCCATTTCCTATCATGATGAGAATAATAATTTGCCTGGAAAACGAGACGTATTACCAGGCTGACTGAAGTGTGTCCTTCCACCCTCGTTAGTTTGTATTGTGTAAAGGATTGATTTAAACTTCAGTTGTATGGACAAACTACGCTCACTAACACGACTTTTCATTAGTAAATGGTATCATTTATTCAAAGAAATAGACATGTTGAATAGACATGTTCAATAGAAAACTTCTATCCAATTTGCAAGTGGATATAAAATCAACATGTCACCTAATTTGCATAGAACAAATACATTATCCAATTTGTACATAGATATAGAAGAAACACGTCACCACCATTATTAAGTGGATCTCCTTGTATCTACTGCATGTGAATAGAAAAAATGATTTAAAAAATCAATGATTGCAATGAACAATTTTCAACATTTTTAATAGTAAATGGTATCATTTAATAAAAATTAGAGGAAACTAAAAGAAAATGTATGGTTGAAAAGTTTTATCAAGTAGATATAAAAGAAACAAGTCACCAATGGCAAGTCAATATCCTTGCATGTGAATGAAAAAAGTTATTACAAAAATCAATGATGCACATAAATCTAAATGGATTGTGATTTGTATCTTAGCATTTATTGTTGGTCAAATCCTACCAATCCACGCAAAAAATGTCATTATCCTCAGTTCCATATTTCAATGGGAACTCCTCACTCACCACAACTAATGATTTTTGGAGCTAATCGTTCTCCCTAGACTATAAGAATAATTTTGCATAATCATAGGGAAGGAAGTTAAACTCACAATAAATCGATCAACCTGCAAAAGTATAACATGGTGAGTGCTCAGAATCTTTGCTTTCTAGACTTTCTATTTTTCCTACTAATGTTCTATACTTAATGTTCAAATTTCTATTTTTTCAGAGATTATTTTTATATTTGTCTTCCAATCTTTTTAATTCTTATTCTTTGTCTTTAATTTGTAAAACTTTTAATTCTGGAGTTCACCATCTAATCTTTGTTTTACTACTTTCTCTTATTTTTCCTGCTATATCTTTTGAAATGGATTGTTACTAATCAAATTTTAATTATTTACTTAAGATGATATTTATTTGGGTTTGTTATCATTATGCTTGTACCCTCTATTGATTTGAGTAGTATTAGTTTGCATTTTGAGTTTTTTGATCTTTTCATATTATTGTGCGATTATAATATCTAATTTAGATTATTTTCATATTTATCTTCCAACCTTTCTAATTCTTGTTATTATCTTTAATTTATAAACCTTTGAATTCTAGAGTTCACCATCTAAATTTTGTTTTCCTGCTTGCTTTCTGTTATTTTTCTTGCTATATCTTTTGGAATGAGTTGTCACTCTTCATCGGTTAGCAAAGTACTATTTACATGGTCTTTATTGAATTTGATCATTGAAATTCTTTTGAAATTTTTCATTGACATCTTGAGAGAAATGGTATTTTCAAATTAGTTCTCTAAGCCTACTATTTTTTCCTACAAATGTTATATACTTACTATTCATTAGGTTTTTTCTCCATTACTACCCTCTCCATCATTGTTTAGGTAGCTTCAAATTAGTTCTAATCTTTTCTTGTTGCTCCGCTATGGCTATATCTGATTCATGTAAGTTAGCTTCCATATTATTTTCATATTCATATTCTAATGTTTCTAATACCTCTTCTTCAACTTTTATCTAGAAAACTTTTAGTTCTTGTGTTGTCCATCATATTTTTGATTTACCATATTCTCCTATTCTTTTTGGTAATTCTCCTAAGTTCTCTCCTAATTGTTCCAAATATTTTTGAGGTGTTTGTACTTCAATATTTTTCGATAGCTTCTTCAAAATGCTAAGTTGTTCTATGTATTTTGTTAAATAGTGTTTTGTCTAAACTTTGAGATATTATTAACGAATTTTGCAGTGCTTCTAATTGTTCCTTATTTTGTAGTTTTCTAATTTCTTTTCTTAATCTTTTCTTAGTTTTTTCTCAATTTTTGATAGTTCTATTCTACTATATATATCTTGTTTTTGTAGTTGGATTAAGGCTTTGTAGTCTACCTCAAAGTTTGGCTCACAGCAAATCGATCAACCTACAAAAGTATAACATGGTGAGTGCTCAGAATCTTAGCTCTCTAGACTTTCTATTTTTTCTAATAATGTTTTGTGCTTATTATCTTTTTATATTGTTGTGTTGAGTTGTCCTGTTTATTTTGTGAAATAATGTTGTGGATCTATTGTTAAATAGTGTTCTTATCTAAACTTTGAGGTATTATTAAAAAATTTTGCAGTGCTTCTAATTATTCGTTATTTTGTATTTTTCTAATTTTTTCTCTTAATTTTTGCTTGGTTGTTTTTCAATTTTTGACAATTCTATTTTGTTATATATATCTTGTTTTTGTAGTTGGATTAAGGCTTGGTAGTCTATGTCAAAGTCTGGAAATCCTAATTTATTTAGTAAAAATAAGCTTATCTAGTATATTTGGTTTTGTTAACTTTGCTCTAGGTATTTAATCTAATGATCATGTCTAATAGCTTTTGAGTTCCACAATGGTGGCCTAACTTCTTCTTACAAACTGTATTGTAAAACTTCTGTTCTAATCTCCTTATCTAATCTAATTAACTTAGGTTGTGAAGCAAATTCTAAATCTTTTCTTTGTTTTGGCATGGATTCCAATTCCTTATATGTAACATGTATAGAAAGAAAATCAAATCTATCTTTTCATGTAGGCTAAAAAACACATAGAGACCATGTTTTAGTTAAAATACCCATTAATTTTTCCCCATTACTACCTTCCACATCTTTAGTCTTTCTTTAATCTCAATTTTGTTGTCTTGAAATTGGAGTGTAGCAAGTAGCAACTAACATACTAAAAAAATAAGTCAATGCCTATGGCTTTATGAGTTAGCTCATATTATTCAGATATGCTACAATACACCTTCCTTCTTGGTGGTTTTCATGTATCCTTTGGAGTCACAATAAAGTATTCATTGCCTGATAGAATCAAACCCATAAGAAACTTCCAAATCAAGAATCTTACCAATAAGATAAGACCTCATTGTTGGGTCATTTTTGACTTTACTGAAAAACAAGCACCTTTTCATCACTTGCCATGACAAAAGTACCTTATTTATCATGTCACATGATAACCCTTTTTTATTATTAGGTTAATGAATTTCACATGCTCTATTTATTAAAAAAGCACCTTATCACCATCCTATTTCTCAAAATAAAAATTGAAAATTTTAACTTAAAAAAAAAACACCTTAAAAAAAATAAAAACTATAATTCCTAACTAATTATTTTTAGGTTACTCCACATGATAGGGCTCACGTATTTTCCAGTTAATCATTGAAACCTCATTGGAAATATATTTTTTTTCAAACAAGCAAACAAGCAACTTATCATTACTCTAGGTAATGACCTTAAAATTTTATTATGTCCTTAATACCATTGTTTTTATGAAGTCTTCAAAGACTAGGTTCAATCCTGAGCACGGAAAAGAGGTAATTTTGTTCATTATCCGCTTGGTAAACAAATGCGTTATTCGACCAAGAATTCATGTGATATTACGCAGACAAAGATAACACCAATTTAGAGGAGGAGATTCTATAGCAATGAAATAAAAATATTACTTGCATTAATTTCGTTTATGGGTTTATTCACATTTTCGGGCTCAACGTCCACAAAAAAAGTTTGCACAATTTCGAAACCGTATGTTCTCATTGACTGATAATTAACATAACATTCCATCAGCAAGGAACATTTCAATGATTTTATATCTAATTTTATTTTAGTAAATTTTAACAATAGATTAATGCATAAAATTTGGAAACTCATTTTAGGAAACTATTGTCTGGTTCTCATATCGGTACAAACCTGAGATTAGCCATAGCCATATTGGTACGGAAACATAAGAATAGTTTCAGGTCAAAAGGGCTATGTGATATTTCAACAAAATAAATTAAACTGAAAGTCTGAGGAAATTTTGAATTGAGTAACAGTCTTGGATCCCAAGACTTAATGAAAAGACAATAGTTATCTAAAATAAATAAATAAAATTTCTCTGGTAGTCTGGTATTAGTGCTGTTGATGTTCGTGATACTGATCTATTGTGGATGCCGTTGTAGCCAACATTGCTTATAGCTGCTGGAAGAGGGAGAGAGAAGAAGCTGGATCTTACACTAGTTACGGTCATGTGCCAGTTGCTGTTGGTGTGTCTACTACTGTATATCACCCGCTGCCATTTGCGGTTGTTGCGGTAGTGTGCCGCTAATGCATGAGCGCTAACTATAGCTACCACGTGTTAAAGAAAGGAAGGTTGCCTAGTGAAAGAGAAGAGGAGAGAGGGCTACTGCCATGTCTACTTCCTATTGCATGCCTACTGACAGAAAGCTCGTCAACTGTTGCTAACATCTACTATGTCTATCGACTGACTGACGCATGTCATCCAAAGCTGCCATGAAAGGGGAGGGAGGGAAGCTGCTGCACTGTCTAACAAGCCACCGTTGGTGTCTGACACACAAACGTTGGTTCACCGTCACATGCTCTCTGCTGTAGCTCTAGCGCCTCCTTCTGTCCCCATCCATTGCTAATCCACAGCAGTCATGTTGGCCACTAATGTGTTGCCTTGTGGTTCCATTACTAGGATTACACTAGAGAAAGAGGAGGCCTCCTATGCCTTGTGGTTATTACTCTTTGCATGAATGAGTTGTATACTTGTATTCAAAGAGGTTGGATATGTCTACACATGATAAAACAAAATAAATGTTAAAGAACATTTTACAAAATCTTGCAAATATTAGCAAATGTAGCTTTAGCATTTTAAATCATTTTAAAATTAAAAAAAGGTTTAGATTCAGTATGCAACTATTTCTAAATTTATGTGAATCTTTAGGTATGCCCTTTCTATTAGATGTGATGTAATGATTTAGTCCAAAGAGATGTAACATATATGCATTCACTTTTAGCCTAGTGTAAATCTTCATATTTAAAAGTGCTTCTATCGTTTCCTAGGAGCAAAGTTTCTTTCAAAGACATTATTAGTGACTGGCTCCTACTTGCTATCTAAAATTCTCATCTATCTTTATCTCTTCTGCCTCTTCCTTTGGATGAATTTTAGTGTTTGTTGTATTGTGAATCAACCAAGTAGGTTAATAACTTTGAGCTGTTGGTGGGTGACTTAGGTGATACATGGTTCAAATAAATAGTTCATTGTTTTGTTACTAAAGAGGTTGCTGATTTGTAGTTTAACATAAAGACATGGTTATATTCCTTTCTAATGCTTATAATAATATGTTATGTTTGTTTGCTATGTTTTAGCTATACTTATAACCATACTTGCTAGAAACAAAGCAAAGTGATGGCCACAACAAATGGATTAAAGAAAAGGTTGAAGAAGAAACAACTTTTAAGAATTCGAATAGAAATTTTGATGAGATTGTATATCTCTATCCTAAAAATGGAATAAAACTAATATCTTAGAAAGAAAATATGGTTTATGTTGATGGATATTTCAATTCTCCTTAATAAAAATGTATTACATGTGATAATCATTAGAAAACCTTTTCCTCTTCCTGAAAACTCTATTAACCTGCTGGGAAGACTCTAATGTCCAAAACAATAGCATTTTATAATAGAAAACAATAGTGGAAGTTCCTTGTGTTTCTTGCAACAATGTTAAAATTGTAAATTGGAATTTCTGTTTTAAAAAGTACCACTAATACTTGTACTAAATTTTTTTTGAATATTGACAAATCCTAATGGTTTAACTAATAAGTCATGGCTCAGTGCAATGGCATGGGTGAGGTTGGCCTCAACACTTAGGCCCCAAACATTAATTGCATGCAAGTGCAAAGGTAACAAAAACCATGAAATTTTAAAAGTAAACTATACTAATCTAAATATGATTAAAATAACCATATCATCAANGATATTTCAAATCAGGGCTAGATTTTTGCTTAGTAGGGAATGAATTTATGTTTTGATTTATGGGGAAGCCCAAGAAAATATTATTTATTCTATGATAGTTGCTAGATTGGGTTTGGTAACTAGTCCTCATCCTAGACCCTATAAAGTGCTTTAGTTGTCCAGATATTTCTCTTAAGAGGTGAGGGAACAATGTACTTTGAAATTCAAAAATAGATATTTTCATGATGTTGTTAAGTGTGATGTGTTTTCAATTGATCATGGTAATGTAATTCCTAATAGATCTTGGAATTTTGACAATGGTGCTTAATTTGATGGAATAAGGAATGTATGAAGTGTAGCTAAATTTGATAGAATCCATGAGTTGATTTTCATGACAATTGAATAAGGTAGCAAAGCTCACTTAATGCTTTCTTAATCCTTCTGGGAGAGAGAAAATACATTAAGGAACAGGATGAAACAAGTTTTGCATTTTTTGTTGCATTAATAGTTGCTTCTAACTATGATGATTTGTAGGTTGAACTTCCTATAAGTGTGTTAGGCTTGAAGGAAAGAAATTTGAAAATGTTCAAGGAGAAATTAGACGGACTACACCAATGAAAAATGTATAGCATTAGATTGACTTTATTCCTAGTGCTACCATTCCAAACAAGAAAGCTTGCTAGATGACTTAAAATTAGTGGGCTAAATTGAAAAGGCAAGTAGAGAAGTTACTAGAAAATGGCTTCGTGAGGGAATCCATTTCACCTTGTGTAGTTCCAATGATGCTAGTGACAAAGAAGGAAAATGATAAATGGAGGATGTGCATTGATTCTAGGGTAGTAGATAGGCTAATAGTGAGTTATAGGTTTCCTATTCCAAGGATGAATGATATCCTTAATGTCCTTACCAATGCTGAAATTTTTAGTAAAATTGATTTCAAGAGTGGTTACCATCAAATCCAAATTAGGATTGGTGATGAATGGAAAATAGATTTTATGACACTTAATGGATTATTTAAATGAATGGTGATGCTATTTGGACTCATGAATGCACCTGCTACATTCATGAGGTTGGTGCATGATGTATTGAATGAATTTATTAGTAAGTATTGTATTACATTTTTTGATGATATTTTTGGTGTATAGCTCTAATGAGGAAGAGCACTTGTGGATTGTGTGCCTTAAATTAGAGGAGGCACAATTAGTGATCAATGTAAAGAAAATTCATTTTCTCAAAGGGGAAATCACATATTTGGAGCATGTGGTTTCCTAAAATGAAATTCAAATGGAAGCTACCAAGATGAAGGCTATTTGGGATTGGCCAATTCCTAAGAATGTTGGGGAGGTAAGATCATTCCTTGTTTTAGCAAGTGTTTATAGATGGTTCATTAAACATTTTAGTGGGATTTCATGATCTATGGTTGCTTTGTTAAAGAAAATTAAAAATGTCACATGGGATAATGAAACCCAATGAATCTTTAACTTGTTGAAAGAAAAAATTATTATTGAACCAATGCATGCAATTCTAGATTTTCATAATATTTTTCAAGAAGAAGTGGATGAAAGTGGACTTGCCATTGATGGGATAGTTTCACAACAAGGTAGAAGTGTTACTTTCTTTACTAGAAAGTTGAATAACTCAAGGCAAAAATATAGCATATATTAGGAGTTGTATGCTATTCTTCAAGCAATCAAGCATTGTAGGCATTACTTGTTTCCTAAAGAGTTCAATTTAATGATGGATCACAAAGGACTATAATTTCTAGACTCTCAAAAGAAGTTGACTGCAAAACACATAAAGTGTGTTCCATAATGACAGAAATTTAATTTTGTGTTAAAACACAAAAGTGGAAAGCCAATATAGTAGCTAATGCATTATCGAAGGTGCATGTGGTGAATTTCAACATACCTCATGTAGAAGGTATGGGTGATTTTTCTGATTTATATGAGCATAATATTGATTTTGGGTAGGTTTGGAGAAGTCGCAAAGAGCCATTATTGAGTAGGATGGACTAGTGGAGGAACTATCATAATCAAAATAAACTATTATTCAAGAATGAAAAGGTATGTATTCCTAATTGTGATTTTAGAAAAAAAATTTTGTTTGAAAAGCATTATAGTAGCATGGAAAGTCACATGGGTAGGGATAAAACATTAGAACTTATGAGTAGGTACTTTTTTCTGACTTGGTATGACAACTGAAGTTTTGAAATTTGTAAAGGAATATTTAACTTATCAAATATCCAAGGAGGTAAAGGGGTAGACAGACATTATATGCCTATGCTAATTTCCAAGGACCGATGAAAAAGTGAGTTTATGGATTTTGTGAGTGGTATTTCAAAAATTAAAAGTGGAAATGATGCAATTTTTGTTGTTGTGGAAAAGTTTTCTAAGGTGACATACTTCATTCTATGTAAAAAGATAAGTGATGCTTCTCATGTTGCAAATTGTTTTTCCAACATGTTATGAAGTTACATGGGATTTCTTTGAATACTATTAGTGATAGAGACTCCAAATTTACTAGTCACTTTTGGAAGTTCCTTTGGAAAATTTTAGGGATAAAATTAAATTTTTCTAGCACATATCATCCATAATCTAATGACCAAATTGAGGTGATGAATAAATCCTTGTTAAACATATTGAGATGTTTGTATGGTGGACAACCGAATAGGTTGAGATACTTGTTGCATCATGCTAAGTTTTCATACAATAATGCATTTCATGTTGCTATTGGTGACAATTCATTTGAGGTGAACTATGATTTTTATCCTAAAATGGTGAATACTTTAAAGATCTTTGATGGTGAAGCTCAAATTAGTATTGATTTTATGTATGAGATGAANCCAGGAAGGATCTCCATGCACAAGTACAATCAAATGTTGAGAAGAAGGCTAAAGTGAAAGTCCTTAAGAGGAATGAGGGTAAACAAAAGACAAATTTTGTTGTTGGTAACTTGGTTTGAATTAATTTGAAGAAGAAGAGATTAAGACAATGAATTGGAGAAAATTCCTCTTTTTATAAGAAAACTCTTAAAATGTAGAGAATTACATTAAAGATAAGAAGTTAAGCTCAACTCACAACTCTCCCAAGGATCTTAGAGGCTACACATGTTTCATCTCAAGCCTTAATTGCTCACAATAGAGCTAAAGCTTAAGAAACAACACTTATAAGAGATTCTCTTAACCATTTTCAAGTGCTCTCTGTTGTCTCTCACTCAAACTCTTCTTACCCAAGCTCTCAAGAGACTTCTGAAATCTTTGTTCTCTTACTATTACCCAAAGTTAGGGATTGAACTCTTATTTATAGCTTCTTCATGTGACCTTTCATCTTCCCTCCAATTTTTCATTCAATTTTATGTTTGTTAAAATTCATACTAGATGTCTTGGAAAAATAAGAGACATCTTTCCCAAGTGTAGAGATGTCAAAGGAAACATCTTGAATCTCACTAAGACGTCTTGAGTTTGATTGAGACATCTTGGAATCATGTGAGATGTCTTGAGTATGTGGATACATCTTGAATGTAGCTAAGATGCCTTAAATGCAAATGAGAAGTCTCACTTGCTATGGCTAAATATAAAGATGCTTGTTTTAACGACTAGAACCTCTGAATGCCTTCAAACAAGTCTTCATAGATCCTAAAACCTTGTTAACTCATTAAAATGAGTCCAAAACACCTCAAAACGTGCCAAAGAACCCTTGAATCATCATCAAAAGATAAACACAAGAAGACACGTACAAACAACACACACACATATCCAAAATACATTGATGATTGTACAAGGACTAGGTGATTTCCTCATCAACAAGGATGACAACCATGATAAGAAGATAGAGAAGGATAATGAGAAGAGAAAAGCCACAAAGGATAAAGGCATAGGAGGCAAGGGTCAAGGAAGTAGCTCACCCAAGATTCAATGCTTTAAGTTTGAAGAATGAAAACATGAGTAATGGAAATGTCCACTCTATAATATAGCCAAGGATAAAGAAGTATAAACCATGGAGATTGGGGACATATCAAGCTAAGGTCTTTAGAGAGGTAATCCTAACATTCCTAAGATTAAGGAAGTTTCTAAATTGAATTCTTATGCATTAATGGAGAATGTGAATAGAGAAGACTATCCTACTAGGAAATTATTATTTTGAATTAAGGCTAGATGTCTTCATAGTGGGGAATGAATTCATGTTTTGATTAACAAGGGAGCGCAAGAAAATGTCACTTTTAAATTATTTTGATGATGATGATTCAATTTTAAATTTAAAATTGGGAGTTCTCATGATGTTGTGAAGTGTGATGGACTTTCAATAGATTTTGATAATGTAATTATTTGTAGACCTTGGAATTTTGATGATGGTTCTCAATTTAATGAATCAAGAAATGTATTAAGTGTAGTTAGATCTAGTGAAATCCATGAGTTGATTCCTATAATGGTTGAATAGGGTAGTAAATCTTACTTAATGCTTTCTTGGTCCTTCTAGGAGAGCATGAATATATTAAGGAACATGATGAAACAAGTTTTGGATTTATTGTTGTATTAACAATTACTTCTAATCATGATGATGTGCAAGTTAAATTTCCAACAACTCTATTAGGGTTGAAGGAGAAATTTTCCAAGGTGTTTAAGGGGGAATTGGATGAATTACTACCAATGAGAAATGTACAACATCAAATTTATTTCATTCCTAGTGTGATCATTCCAAACAAGAGCGCATATTAGATGACATGGAATGAGCAAGTAGAATTGTAGAGGCAAGTAGAGGAGTTACTTGCAAATGGCTAAGGAATAAGCACAAAAGTAGGAAAGCTAATGTGGTGGCTGAGGCATTGTTTAGAATGCATGTGGTAGATTTCAACATACCTCACATGGAAGGTATGAATGATTTTACTAACTTGAGTATACCTGATGAAGAAGAGAAACCATTGATATTGGAAACACCTATATGGAATCTTGAAGCTTTAAGATTTGATAAGATTGGACAACCACATGTTGAAGATCAAGTTGATCCA
>MNCI01037540.1:17986-32096 GCA_015680685.1 Gnetum montanum
TTGTCATTATAATATATGATTTCTCATTGGACATCGGTGTGATGGACCTCATAAAATCAATTCCCTAGATGTCGAATGGCTTTAATGGCTACTTCTAACCCTTCATTTCTGGCCATTGTTCCCTTGTCTTGTTGGCATCTTTCACAAGATTCAGCAAATTTGTGTGTATCCCTAAACATGTTGGGAAAAAAGTAGCCTGGCATCATCAACTTCAATGTTGTTTTGCATCCTACATGGTGACCACCACATGATCCCTCATTTGCATCTTGCAAGATTCTTTACTGGTTCTTTACTAGAACACACCATCTAACTAATCCATCAACATAGATCTTGTAAAGAATTCCATTAATTTCTATATACTATTTAACTCTATGGAGGAACTACTTCTTTAGTTTCTTATTCTACTAAATAGGAAGCTCTTGTGTAGTGAAATAAGTCATGTAGTCAGTAATCCATGACTTGTTTGTTGAGTTGACAACCATTGTTTTCTTTGTAAACAAATTTTCATTAAGAAATTGGTTTGATAATGGTTCATCTTGTTCTTGTGGTGATGAGCTGCGATATCGCATATGTGATATCACGTAATGGGATATCGTAGCCTACTGCAATGTCTATAAATAAGAGGTGGCTTTCCTTGTTTTAGGCACTTAGACTTAGACCCTTACCCAAACTATAGTAGTTTTACCATTCCAGAGTTAGAATAATTTCCATGTGCCTGCAGTAGTAGTCTTAAAGTGAACAGATCTTTATTCGAGAAAATTGTACCTAAGCACACATTTGTGTATGGTAATAAAGATGAACTTTTTGATAAACCTTGCAGCATGTGGACTAAGATAAATAGGAATTAATTATTGCTAAATGTTTAAATGCTTTCCTAGATGATGAGTGGTGAGGTACCTCTACACACAACCATACGAATACAAGCGTTTCACGCATGTTTTGGTCAAACTCCAAGGACTAAGTGCTTACGTGCCCTAATGGAATACTTAAGGTTAATCAATCGCTGTCTTTCCAGACTTACTTGTATTGTCATAGTTATATGGTTAAGTAAGTTTGAGGTATATGATTTTTATGCCTTTTATCACCTATGCTAAGAGGGGAAAGGGTGAAGAGGCTAAGTAACTAACTTTCACTAACTAAGCTTTAATCGTCCTAGCATCAGTATTTGTTCCCACTTATCGTACACACCCTGAATCAGTGCAATGCAACTAGGATTATCAAACGCTACTTATTATTGGGTTACCAAGCGTTACACATGTGCTCGAAGTGGTTGTACTAAATGCACTTTACTAGGAAAGTTGAGGGTTGAGAGAGATTAATTATCTAAGAAAGCATTTAAGAATTTAACAGTAATTACGTCCTATTTAGCTTAGTCCACATGCTACAAGGTTTATCAGAAATTTCATCTTTATTTTCGTACACAAATGTGTGCTCAGGTACAAGTTGCTCGAATAAACATCCATTCACTTTAAGACTCCTACTGCGGGCACATGGAAATTATTCTAACTCTGGAATGGTAAAATTTCTAGAGTTTGGCTAAGGGTCTAGATCTAGATGGGGAAACAAGGGAAAGCCACCTCTTATTGATAGACATGACAACATGTTGCGATATTGCGTACGCGATATTACAGGGGATGATGTGATATCCTGGACATGATATCGTGACCCATTGCTATATCACAGATCAACATACCCCCATGATTGAATGAAAACTTGTCCTCAAGTTCCTTACAAAATATTGGGAAGGTATGGGATTATTGACTTGAATGAAACTAATGGTGAATGGGGTGACATGTGAATGGATCATCATTACAGTACATGACAAAATTAGTGTTCATGACAACAAGAGTGAACACTAAACACATTTGACATCCAGCCTTATTTGGTATTTGAGAGAGAAGAGAGAAGAGAAAGAGAGAAGAAGAAGTCTACTGCTTCCAATGCCAAGATTGCACCTTTCGTTGTTCATCCATAAGCATGCCATCGATCTCATTCCTTGTAAAACTACTTCAGCACCGATCCATTCCAAGTGTTCCCTCTAGATCCAATCCATTGGTGTATGATTACCATCTGCACATACAACATAGTATTATATTAGCTAGGGTAAATGAATCATAATGCAGTTGATACCTTCCCTCAGTGTAAGATCCATTGGTTGAGTTGTGATATGGCTGATGTGGATTCTGGAGATATAATAATGGTGACTACCCAAGGTGTAGGGGTTAGGAAAAAATCAAAAAAATTGGACCAGGACCCCCATGACTAATCACAAACCTCCGGTAGCGAGAGAATGGAAAAAGATAAGGAATAAGAAAGATGGAGAAAAAGAGACAATGGTGACGCTGATGAAATGGACGTTAGAGATGGAAATGAACAAAATAAATGGTGATTGTGGAAATTTTTAACGGAAAGAATTTAATAGATGCACCAAATAGGAATGCTAGTGGGTCCTCCCCAAAGCAGGATCATGCCCTTAATGCCCCGAAAATCCCACATTCAAAGAGTTTGTAGGCTCTAGAAATGTCATTTGGAAGCAAGAGTTAAATTCTTAACCACAAGAGTTTACCAAAAACAAAACAATGTATCTACCAAAATATAGACTACTGATACAACTGACAATGAGGTGAAAAATGGAGAAAGAAGGGTGGAAAGAAGAGAATGGAATGGAGTCTTAAGAACAAGGTGATGTACAACCCCTTGCGTGTTAATGGTTAATGTGACTTAGTAGGTCTCATTCCAAATCCAGCCTCAAACAAACCACATTTAGTGACTTTGGAAACATACATTTGGCCGATCCATCCACTTGAAGTAAAAAGAATGCTTCCACCAAAGAGCCACCACCATTCTGACGAAACAAAAGAGGAGAAGGTAGGAAGCGAGAAGGGCCTTAGTTAGAGGGAACATGTTTATTTTATTTCCATAACTAGTTCTTGTAGCCCAAATGATTATTTCGTCTAAGGGGTGTGCTTTGAATTCTCATTTGGTTTTTTTTTTGTGTTTTTGCATGAGAACCACACCATGAAAAGACTTATTATTTTTATTTGCTCAGCTTCCCGATAATGGGGTGACGTTAGAATGGTAAGAAAACTAAAGAAGAAAACATCCAAGCACCCAAGAGAATGGCTAGCAAAAATGCATCAAATCCCCTTGAAGTCACACCCCTTTCAATCCTTGAGTGTTTCCTTAGTTTGAGAAATGCCCAGTCATTGGTTCATTGATAGTTCTTATTAGTTAAAGGAATGGACTATATAGTTCCAAGCCAAGAGAGACCTTAGAAATTTATGGATGCATGGATGATGTGGACTCATTACTTGCTATATCAAAAGAACCATACCTTAGTATCAACATTATAACTTAAAGGTAAAAACCAAACATTAGCAACCAATAGAATGCAGTTCATACCATCATCAGGAGCACTTATTAGGTGACAAATCAAACAAAATAAACAAACACACAAAGAAATGAAAGAGTATGAATGATGTTGTAAAACAAAAACAAGAAAAGTTAAAGAAATTTGTAAAACAAAAATGTGTAAAACAAAAACTTAAAAAAAAATTGAGGGCCTCAATTGATTAGCATAGGTGGCCATCTCCCCCATGATTGAATTGAAAGGGAGAGATCCAAAATAATGAGCATTTTTTTGAATTTTTTAGAAGTGTCCAACTTATCTCAATTCATGTTTTCAGGTTAAGGGCTGGAAGTTGGCAACGCTTTTGCTCCAGTGTATCTATGCTTTCGATGTGAGCGCAAGTTGTTTCCCTAGTTAGTTCCATGCATGTTGGTGAGTTGCTCTTCTTATTAGATATCAACCACTAGGTGTTCTCTTATTATGTGGTTGCTACATATAGGAACTTTTGTATGTTAACTTCTTAGGCACACTGATTGCCTGCAAGAAATGCTAAACATTCTTGTACGATATCACCCTTAGTATCACTGTATGTGATGCATGGAACCTTCTTCTTCTCAATCTTTCCATAAGTGTTTTCCTTAGATATTTTGAAGAAAAGATTGTGGATTCCTAGGCATGCATTTATGGTACTTAGCCATGCCCTTCGCATTATTATTGGGAAGTCCCCTTTGTCATTATTGACTTGTATCACTAGGAAATCAGCTAGGTATGACCAACCACACATAGTGGTAACGATGTCCTCTACCAGTCCCAAGGGAAAAATGATGGACTGGTTAGATAGCTCTAAGAAAATATTTTTCTTCTTTAGTGGAGGTAGGTTCCAGGCTTTATACATTTCTTGGGATATTAAGTTGAGTTCAGAACCTGAGTCAAGAAGAGCTTTACATGGTTCATTCCCAGCAACTTGGAGGTAGATTAAGGGACTCCCAGGGTTAGAAAATTTCCTAGGAAGGTGGCCCACATTTATCCAGTCAATGATGGTATGTGTTAACATAACCATGTGTGTTAAGCTCTCTTTTTGGTTTGAAGGGAGCTTCAAAGCTTTATTTGATGGAGAGACGTTTAGAGACTCAACCGCTTGTGGTTGTGAGAGCCTATTTGGATTGTTGGTTCTGGAGAAAGGTCTTCTCTTTGTATGGTTGTTAGAACCAGTAGTGGGTTGGATATTTATAGCTTTCGTAGCATATCGTTGCTACGATTGAGTGGGGAGTTCCCCTTACATCGCTGGAGTGGGTGGTAGTGGAGCTATCGGTGTAAGAGATGCAGATGGATTTGGAGGATGGTGCATATGTGGTGTGTCTCCCCTAGAAGAAGGAGTCCTATAATACTCCCAAGCTTGGTAGTGATGTTGTGGGGTCACGTGATCGATAGATTCACTTGGAGAGATCGACTACTGCATGTAAGAGCCATATAAATCCGGTTGCTGGTAAGGGTATTGTTGCCTTGGCAGTGGCATCCGCCATGACTGTGGGTATTGCCACTGTTGGTGTTGCTCGAAAGGTTGTGGTGGAGTTCCACTTGGATAATACGTTAATGGTTGGTGGAACTGCCTTGGGTTACCTTGGGAATAAGGTAACCTTCAAGGTGCTTGCCATTTGTTAAGTTTTGGGTTGAGTGCATACACCCCAAACTCTTGCAAATGTGAGATTATTGGGCAACATCCCTTAGGATGGTCATATTGGCATATCTCACATCCACTGTCATTATCTGTATCAGAATCCACAACCTCCTCAGAGATAGTCATTTTACCCTTACCTTTGTTACGTGCATGGTCCAAATCTCTCTTCTTCTTTTTATCATAGTCACTACTTCGCTCCTTAGACTCCTCTAGGATTTTGAGAATGGTTTCAAATCTACTATCCAAGGAGTCCCCACATTTATCCACCTTAGCCAACACTTTTGTTGTTAATTTTTGAAGTAGCAAGATTTTTCTTTTCACCAACTCTTCAAGTGGTGACTCTTCCTCCTCCTCACAGAATCTTACTCCCCTTTTTTGGAGGGAAGGATCACAGTTGTACTCTTCCATGCTTTCTCTCTTACGTAGCTCTCCTTCTTCCTTAGCTACTTGCTCCAACAATCTATGAACCTGATGGGACCTAAGTTTAGATAATCTCCCTTGGGCATATGTTCCAGGGTTCTCCTAGTTTCATGTCTTAGCCCATCTACGAGATGGCGTAGTTGATCCCGTTGTGCGTAACCATGGCCCAGGAAACAATGTAACAGTGCATAACATCGGTCTATGGCAGCATCCAAGGGTTCATGATTACCCTTCTTCCATCCTTAGATCTATTTTCATAGGTTGGACACTCGGGAGTATGTTTGATATTTATCATTAAACAATTCTAGCATCGTACTCCACTTTTGAATGGATTCTGGTTCTAAGGACCAATACCAACTTTCTGCTTCTTTTATAAGTGTCCTTGGGAATAATTTAATTTTTTCCACTCATTTTCAATATTCTGCAAGGCACATGCATTGTGAAATTCCTCTAAGTGGTTTTGAGAATTAACATTGTATCCCCCTTCAAATCGTGCGATATTATTCATGTATAGTCTCTTGATCCTGCTATCGTTTTGGTGCCTTGTAGGTATTATTATGGCCTCCATGATGTCTAACATTATTTGGGTTGCTAGGGGTTCTTCATGGTCATTTCTCTCATGGAGTCTGTGATGCCTACGTGGTTCCCTATTTTCCCTTCTATGCCTTGATTCTCTCGAATGCCCTCGTCCTCACTCTCGACTCTCTTGTCAAGGTTTCTCACTCTATTTACCCTTATCCTCATGGTGAGGTTCCTTATGATTGCATCCTAATGTTGAAGGAGAGGGTGAATGTGATGATGAAGGGGAAGAGGAAGGAGAACCCTTACCATGATAATGTTTCTTACCTTCTCTTTAGTGGTCCTAGCCTTGATCATGATGACTATCAGAATGCCCACCCTGATTATGTGTTTGTGTTCCCTCATTGAACACTTGGTGTTCGTGGTGATCAGAACCAGGGTTGTGAATCATGCAATGAAGGTTCTGATACACCACCTCCTCACTATCATTAGGAGGGGGGACATCATTTTGTGGAGAACCTATGGAAATAAGTTCACCACCCTCAATTTTTCCTAAGACGGATGGAGCGTTACGGGGTCCTTTGCCCTTCAACGATGTATGGTAACTCTCCTTCCATAAGTCCCATTGATGTTGCGCTTCTATGGGATGGTAGTCCCTTGTATGGTAATCTTATGAAATGTACTCTACGTATAATTGTGACATGCCTATCCATGCAAGGACACAAAGGAACATGTTGGGGGCTGCTTTGTCAGGAGGAAACACTATGTTACCCTCCAAGTCTCTCCAACACAGTTGTTCGTCTTGATGGAAGATAAAGGTAAAGTTGGGTATATATTCATCATGATGAATATATACCACACAGAATTGTTGAGGAACTGGTAGATTTTGGTTATGTGTGTTGTGCCGCCGACTGTTTCTAGTGTTGGTCCTGGGCAGTGAAGTGCTTTTGTGTGGAGAAGAAGACATTTTTGTCTTGTTTAGTATGTTGTTTATCGTTATCTTATATTTTTTGTTTGATCAACCCTAAGGATTTTCTCTAGCTCCCAATGATGTAAATGATTTCCTATGTTCTACATAGCACACAAACAACTAAAACCCCGGTAATGGCACCAATGATGAGTGGGGAGGTACCCCTACACTCAACCATACGAATACGAGAGTTTCACGCACAAGCTAGTCGAACTCCAAGGACTAAGTGCTTACACGCCCTAATGGAACACTTAAGGTTAATTAATCGTTGTCTTTCCAGACTTACTTGTATTGTCACGATTGTATGGTTAAGTAAGTCTGAGGTATATGATTTTTTATCACCTATGCTAAGAGGGGAAAGGGTGAAGAGACTAAGTAACTAACTTTCACTAACTAAGCTTTAATCGTCCTAGCATCAGTATGCATTCCCACTTACCATACACACCCTGAACTAGTGCAATGCTACTGGGATTACCAAATGCTACTTGTTACTTAGTTACAAAGCATTACACACGTGCTCAAAGCGGTCGTACTGAATGCACTTAACTAGGAGAGTTGAGGGTTGAGAGAGATTAATTATCTAAGAAATAATTTACACATTTAATGGTAATTAAATCCTATTTAGCTTAGTCCACATGTTGCAAGGTTTATCAGAAAGTTCATTGTTATTTCTGTACACAAATGTGTGCTTAGGTACAGTTTGCTCGAATAAAGATTCATTCACTTTGAGACTCCTACTACGAGCACATGGAAATTATTCTAACTTTTGAATGGTAAAACTGCTAGAGTTTAGCTAAGCGTCTAGATCTAGATGGGGAAACAAGGGAAAGCTACCTCTTATTTATAGACATGATGGCAGGCTGTGATATCACGTACAGGATATCGTAGGGAATGATGCAATATCACGGCCCATGCAATATCGTGGCTCATCACTAGATAATTAAATCTCTCTCAACCCTTGACTCTCCTAGTTAAGTGCATTTAGTACAACTGCTTCGAGCATGTGTGTAATGCTTGGTAACTTAGTAATGAGTAGTGTTTGGTAATCCAAGCAACATTGCACTAGTTCAGGGTGTGTGCAGAAAGTGAGAACAGATATTGGTGCTAGGAAACTTAGAACTTAGTTAGTGAATAGTTAATGAAAGCTAGTCACTTAGTTCTCTTTACCTTCCCCTATTAGCATAAGACATTAAGAAGATAAATGATATAAAAATCATATACATCAAGCTTACTTAACCATACAACCATGACAATACAAGTAAGTTTGGGAAGACAATGGTTGATTAACCTTAAGTGTTCCATTAGGGTGCGTAAGCACATAGTCCTAGGAGTTCGATCGGATCACACATGAGATGCTTGTATTCGTATGGTTGAGTGTAGGGGTACCTCGCCACTCATCATTGGCATCGTTGCTAAGGACTTAGTTGTTTGTGCAGTACGTAGAACATAGGAGATCATTCATATTGTTGGGAAGCTAGAACAAACTCTTAGGGTTGATCAAAAGAAAAATAAGACAATGGTAAAAAACACACCAAATAAGACAAAAATGTCTTCTTCTTCACACAAAAGCACTTCATCGCCTTGGACTCACACAAAAGACAGTCAATGGCAAAACACACGTAACCAAGATCTGCCAGTCCCTCAACAGTTCCGTGTGGTATATATTCATCATGATGAATATGTACTCAACTTTACCTTTATTCTCCATCAAGATGAACAACTGCGTTGGAGAGACTTGGAGGGTAACATAGTGTTGCCTCCAGACTGAGCAGTCCCCAACATGCTCCTTCGTGCTCTTGCACGAATAGGCATGTCACCGTTGTATGTAGAGTACATTGCATGCGACCATGACACAAGGGACTGCCATCCCATAGAAGCGCAATGTCAAAGGGCCTTGCAACAGGAGATATATCACACATCTTTGAAGGGTAAATGACCCCATAATATCCCACACATTTTAAGTGAAGTTGGAGATGGTGAACTGGTTCCAATAGGTTCCCCATCAAATGATGTTCCCCCTCCTAACTATGGTGAGGACGTGGTTTATTAAAACCTTCACTCCATAGTTCACAACCTTGGTTCTAATCCCCATGAACACCAAGTGTTCAAAGAGGGAAAACAAACACATGATAAGGATGGGCAGTCTGATCGTAATCATGATTGGGGCTGAGACCACCAAAGAGAAGGTAGGAAACATCGTCATGAAGATGGTTCTCCTTCTTCTTCACCTTCATCATCACATTCACCCTCTCCTTCAGTATCAGGATGTAGTCATAAGGAACCTAACCATGAAGATAAAGGTAAACAAAGTGAGAAACCTCGATGAGAGAGTTAAGAGCGAGGACGAGGGAACTCTAGAGAATCACAGCATGGAAGAAGGAAGAGTAGGGAACCACATAGACATCATAGATGCTATGAACGAAATGACCACGAAGAACCCCTACTCGCAACCCGAAGCATGTTAGATATCACGGAGGCTATAAGAATTCCCACAAGGCACCAAAAAGATAGAAGGATTAAGAGGTTAGCCATGAATAATATCCCATGATTTGAGGGGGGATACAACACTAATCCTCAGGACCACTTACAAGAATTTCACGATGCATGTGCCTTGTAGAACATCGAGAACAAATGGAAGAAACTAAAGTTGTTCCCAAGGACACTAGTAAAAGAAGCAGAGAGTTGGTATCAATCCTTAGAACTGAAATCCATTCGAAGGTGGAGTACAATACTAGAACTGTTTAATGATAAGTATCAAACGTACTCCCAGGTGTCCAATCTACAAAAGAAAATCCAAGGATGGAAGTAAGGAAGTCACAAACCCTTAGATGCTACCATGGGCCAATATTATGCACTGTTACATTGTTGCTTGGGCCATTGTTACTCACAGCAGGATCAACTACGTCATCTTGTAGATGGACTTAGGCATGAAACCAGGAGAACCCTTGGAATGTATGCTGAAGGGAGATTATTAGAGCTTAGGTTGCATCAGGTCCATACATTGTTGGAGCAAGTAGCTAAGAAAGAAGGGGAGCTACATAAGAGAGAAAGTTCAGAAGAATACAACCAGGATCTTTCCCTCCAGAAAAGGGAAGTGAGATTCTATGAGGAGGAGAAAGAGTCACCACTCAAGAAGATGGTGAATAGGAAAACCTTGCTGCTCCAAGAATTAACAACAAAAGTGTCAACAAAGGTAGACCAAATGTGAGACTCCTTGGATAGTAGATTTAAAACTGTTCTTAAAATTGTACAGGAGTCTAAGGAATGAGGTAGTGACTATGACAAAAAGAAAAAGAGGGATTTGGACCATGCACGTAACAAAGGTAAGGGTAAAATGGCCATCATCAAAGAGGTTGTAGATTCTGATATGGAAAATGATGATGGATGTGAGATATGCTAATATGACTATCCTAAGGGATGTTGCCTAGTAATCTCACACCTACAAGAGTTTGGGGTGTATGCACTCAACCCACGACTTAACAAATGGAAAGCACCCCGATGGTTACCTTATCCCCAAGGTAACCCAAGGTAGTTCCACCAACCTTTAACGTATTACCCAAGTGGAACTCTGCCACAACCTATTGAGCAACACCAGCAGTGGCAATACCCACAATCATGGGGGATGCCACCACCAAGGCAACAATACCCTTACCAAAAACTGGATCCATATGGCTATTACGTGTAGTAGCTAATCTCTCCACATGACTCTATCAGTGATGTGACCCCACAACATTACTAACAAGCTTGGGAGTATTATAGAACTCCTTCTCTTGGAGAGACAACCCATAGACATACCATCCTCCGAATCCATCCATGACTCTCACAACGATAGCTCCATTACCACCTGCTCTAGCAATGCAAGGGAAACTCCCCACTCAACTGTAGCAACGTAATGCTACGAGAGCTATAAACCTTCAACCCACTATTGGTTCTAAGAACCATACAAAGAGAAGGCCTTTCTTTAGAACCAACAGTCCAACCAAGCTCTCACAACCACAAGTGGCTAAGTCTCTAAACACTTCTCCATCAAATAAGGCTTCAGAGCCTCCTTCAACCCAAAAACCAAGCTTAACGCACATAGTTATGTTAACACATGTCATTACTAATTGGATTAAGGTGGGACACCTTTCCAAGAAATTCTTTAATCCTGGAAGTTCTCTAATCTATCTCCAAGTTGCTGGAAATGAACCATGTAAAGCTCTTCTGGACTCAGGTTCTAGTGTCAACTTAATATCACAAGAGATGTACAAAGCTTGGAACTAGCCTCCATTAAGGAAGAGTGATATTCGAGTGGAGCTGGCTGACCAGTCCATCACTATCCCCTTAGGACTGGTGGAGGACATCATTACCATTATGTCTGGATGGTGATACCTAGCTGATTTCTTAGTGATACAAGTAAATAATGACAAAGGGGACTTCCCAATAATAATGGGAAGGGCATGGCTAAGTACCATAAATGCATGCCTAGGAATCTATGATCTTTCCAAAGAAATATCTAAGGAAAACACTTTTGGGAAGATTGAGAGGAAGAATGTTCCATGCATCACATATAGTGATATAAGGTGTGATTGCATATAGAAATGTTCAACATTGCCTGCATGCAACTGATGTATCCAAGAAATTAACATACACAAGTGTCTGTATGTAGCAACCACACAATAAGAAGACACCCAGTGGTTGATAGCTGATCAGAAGAGAAACTCACCAACATGCATTGGAGAAAGAGTGTCACCAACTTCTAACCCTTAACCTGAAAAAATCAATAGGTGGAAGCTGGAAATTCCTAAAAACTTCAAACAAGCACTCCGATAAAAGATTACTAGTTAATGTGCAACAAAGACAGAGCAAACCTTACCATGAATCTAGAACAATCAATGCACATTACACATCGAAGAGAGAATGACCTTGCTCATTATTTCAGTTCTCCTCCTTTCAACTCAGTCATGGGGGAGATGGCCAGCTATGCTGATCATTCAAGGCCTTTAGTTCCTTTTTAAGTTTTTTTTACACATTTTTTTCTTAAAAATTCCTTTAACTTCTCTTGTTTTTTTTACAACATCATTTATACTCTTTCATTTCTTTGTGTGTTTGATTTATTTTTTCGATTCGTCACCTAATAAGTGCTCCTGATGGTGGTATGAACGATATTCTATTGATTGCAAATGTTTGATTTTTACCTTTGAGTTATGATGTTGATACTAAGGTATGGTTCTTTGATATAATAGGCAATGAGTCCATGTCATCCATACATCCATGAAATTCTATGGTCTCTCTTGGCTTGGAACTGTATAGTCCCTTTCCTTCAATAATAAGAACTATCAATGAATTGGTGACTGGGTATTTCTCGAACTAAGGAAGGACTCAAGAATTGAAAAGTGTGTGACTTCAAGGGGATTTGATGCATTTGTGCTGGCCATTCTCTTGGGTGCTTGGATGTTTCCTTCTTAGGTCTTCTGTACCATTCTAAAGCTACTCCATTATTGAGAAGCTGAGCTAATAAAAATAATAATTCTTTGCATGGTGTGGTTCTCATAAAAAAAAATAGTGAGAATTCAAAGCACACCCCGTAGACGAAATAATCATCTAGGCTACAAGAACTAGTTATGGAACTAAATAAACATGTTCCCTCTAACTAAGGCCCCTTCTCGCTTCCTACTTGATTCTTTTTCATTTCGTTGGAATGGTGGTGACTCTTTGGTGGAAGCATTTTTGTTACTTCAAGTGGATGAATTAGCCAAATGTACTAATGCGAAGTCATTGGATATGGATTTTTTGAGGCTGGATTTGGAATGAGATCTACTAAGTCACATTAACCATTAATACACAAGGGGCTATACACCACCTTATTCTTGAGACTCCATTCCATTCTCTTCTTTTCATCCTTCTTTCTCCATTTTTCATCTCATTGCCAGTTATATCAATAGTTTATATTTTGGTTGATGCATTGTTTTCTTTTTGGTAAACTCTTGTGGTTAAGAATTTAACTCTTAGTTCCAAATGGCATTTCCAAAGACTACAGAATCTTTGAATGCGGGCTTGTCAGGGCATTAAGGGCATGAGCCTACTTTGGGGAGGATCCATTGGCATTCCTATTTCATCCATCGGTTAATTTCTTTCCCTTAAACATTTTTTGGAATCAACTTTTATTTTGTTCATTTCCATCCTTAATATCCATTTTATTGGTGTTACCATTATTTCTTTTTTTCCATATTACTTATTCCTTATCCTTTTTCTCCATTTTCTCACTACCAAAGGTTCGCTCTCAGTCATGGGGGTCCTGGTCCATTTTTTTTGATTTTCTCCTAACCCCTACACCTTGGGTAGTCACTAGTATTATATCTCCAGAATCTGCATAAGCCATATCACAATTCAACCAATGGACCTTACACTGAGGCAAGGTATCAACTACATTGTGATTCATTTACCCTTGCTAGTATAAGATTGTGTTGTGTGTGCAGATGGAAATCATACACTAATGGATTGGATCTGGTGGGAACACTTGGAATGGGCTGGTGCTAAAGTAGTTATGCAAGGAACAAGATTAATGGCATAGTTATGGATGGACAATGGAAGACGCAATCTTGGCATTGGAAGCAACAGACTTCTTTTTTTCTCTCTCTCTCTCTTCTCTCTCAGCCACCAAATAAGGCTGGATGTCAAATGTGTATAGTGTTCACTCTTCTTGTCATGAACACTAATATTTTCATGTGTTGTAATGATGATCCATTCACATGTCACCCCATTCACCATTAGTATCATTCAAGTAAATAGTCCCATACCTTCCTAATATTTTGTAAGGAACACGAGAATGAGTTTTCATTCAGTCATGGGGGTATGATGAGCCGCGATATCGTGTCCGCCCCTACGATATTGCATACACGATATCGCAGCCTGCTACAATGTCTATAAATAAGAGGTGGCTTTTCTTGTTTTAGGCACTTAGACTTAGACCCTTAGGCAAACTATAGCAGTTTTACCATTCCAGAGTTAGAATAATTTTCATGTGCCTACAGTAGGAGTCTTAAAGTGAATGGATCTTTATTCGAGCAAATTGTACCTGAGCACACATTTTTGTACGACAATAAAGATAGACTTTCTGATAAACCTTGCAGCATGTGGACTAAGCTAAATAGGAATTAATTATTATTAAATATTTAAATTCTTTCCTAGATAA
>MNCI01037540.1:32197-51975 GCA_015680685.1 Gnetum montanum
AGTGACAATACAAGTAAGTTTGGAAAGACAACAATTGATTAACCTTAAGTGTTCCATTAGGGTGCGTAAGCACTTAGTCCTTGCAGTTCGACCAGATCACCTGTGAGACACTCATATTTGTATGGTTGAGTGTAGGGGTACCTCGCTACTTATCATGTGGTTTCCATCTTAGCCTTGAAAAATGATATACTACAACATTTTCTATTCCTTTCTTTTCTATCATTGTGATGTCAAACTCTTGTAGTATGACAGGCCATTGTATCATTTTTGGACTAACCACTGGTTCATTCATCAAAAAGTGTATGTCAATAGGATTTGTGTGGATGTAAATAGGATACCCAAGCATATAATGTTTGAATTTTTCAAGTGCATACACCATGGCCATAAGCTACGTTTTTTTAGTGTTATGGTTGAGTTGTGCTCCAATGATGCTTTGACTAGCACAGTGTATGTAATATGATCTTTTATGATCATTGAGCTGAGTAAGTACTACACTAAATGCATAGTTTAAAGCATTTCTCATAATGTGGAAGGGCTTAGATCAATTTTTAGCTCAAAGTATTGGCATTATAATCAACTTTTGTTTTAATGTTTTGAATGCCTTCTCACATTGTTTTGTTCATTAGAATGGTGCATCTTTCCTTGTTAGTTTCACTATCAACTTTGCTATCTTTAAAAAATTTTCAATGAATATTTTGTAGTATCTTATATGACTAAGAAATGATCTAACATTCTTAATAGTTTGTGGAATTTGATGATATTTTGAATAACTCTTCTCTTATTTGGATCTACCTCTATTGCTTTTTGAGATACTTTATGTCCCATAACAATACCATCTTGGAACATTAGATGGCTCTTTTTCCAATTGATCTTTAAATTAGTTTCAACAGATATTTTCAAAACCTACTCTAGTTGGTGAAATGGTTGTTTGATGTCTAACCCATAAGTGGAAAAATCATCCATGAATACCTCTACTCCATTACCAATATGCTTTTGGAACATGCTTAGTACTAGTCTTTGGAAAGTAGTGGAAGCATTACAAAAGCCAAAAGAAATATGCTTGTAGGTAAATCTCTCCCATGGGTTGGTGAATGTAGTCTTCTCTTGATCTTGTGGTGTAATGCAGATTTGATTATACCTACTGTACCCATCAAGGAAATTGTAGTACTAGTTTCCTACAATGTTATTGAGGACTTGGTCAACAAAAGGTAGAGAAAAATTATCCTTGAATGTTGCTGAATTCAATAACTGAAATTTAATGTAGATCCTTCACTTGCCACATTTGCTTGAGATAATGACTAAGGGACTAACCCATTTACTATTTTCTATTGGATAGATGAATTTTACTTTTAATAGTTTCTACAATTCTTATTTTACCACTTCTTTAAGTTTAGTTTTCAATCTTTTTTGAGGTTGGTAGCATGGTTTGATAGCTAGATCTATATAAATTCAGTGTTGGTAGATGCATGGATCAATGCCTATCATTTCATCATAGGATCATGCAAATGCTATTGGTCATTTATTCACTAGTTCCAATGATCTTCTCTTCTATCCTTTATGAAGATTGACATTAATAATTACCAATTTCTTATTATTCAAAAAAACATATTTAGTACTTTGGTAGGGCTTTCAACTCTAAAGGTTATTATTCAAATTTATTTGGTATTTCTAGTTATCCCCACTCGATATCTTCTTCCTGATGTGAGTGTACATAGGGGTGCTTCTTCCTTAACTACCCTAACTCATCAACTTCTCCAACTAGGAACTTATAATTTGATTAAATGGTTCTATTTATATTTTGGACTCTATCTCCCTTTCAATAATCACCCATTGGGTGCCTTCTTGTTTGGTGGCTACTACATATAGGCATTGATGCACACTTATATCTTCTACACATTAATTGCATGTTGTATCGATTTCTTGTTTGATGGCCTAGATTTTCCTCATGCAATTGCACTTGTTATCATTGTATGCAACACATGGAAGTTAACTACTTTGTATGATTCTAACCTCATTTTCCTTGAAAATTTGCAAGGACAAGTCCGTAATTCCTAGCTTAGTGTCCATAGTGCTAAGCCATGCTCTTCCCATGATTATAGGAAATTCTCCTTTATTTTTTTTCACATGTATTTCTATGAAGTCAATACGGTAAGACCAGCTACTTATGGTGGTAATGACATCATTCACGTATCCAAGTGGAATAGTGATTGACCAGTTTGTAAGCTCTAATTAGATGTTGCACTTTTTAAGTAGAGAAAGATTCTAGGCTTTGTACATATCTTGTAAAATCATGTTCAATCCACATCCAAAATCTAATAGAGCTTTTCATGGTTTATGTCATGATATTTGGAGATATACTAAGGGACTTCTAGGATCTATCCTCTTCTTGGGAATTGCTTATTCCTTGATTAATTATGTAATAGTTTGAGTGAGCATGATTGTGGTCAAATTTGGAATTGTAGAATGTAAAAACTTAGTATTCCATTGAGGAGTATGTGTAGATGGGGTTGATGTTGGTGAAGTTTCCATCCTTTGAACCTTTTCCAGACTTGTTATGAAAAATGAACATTTCTTGTATCTAGGTTCTTTTATTATTACATCATCTTATGTATTTACTATCCTAGTAGCACTCTTTTGCTGTGGTTGTGTTGGTATTCCTCCTTGCATAACTAGTGGTGGTATTGATGGTAGAGAGTTAGGAGTTGGAACTAATGCACTAGCTATTGGTTAATGTGTATAAGAATTAGGATCCATTCGTGGAGAAATGGGTTTGTGATATTTTGGTGGATAGTAATGAGAGAAAGTAAGGATTGAAGCATTTCCTAGAGATATTGAACATTGAACATAATGTCCATAAGGATTAGCTTACCTATATGGATATTGATTCCTTGGTGATGGCATTTCCCATGCTGGTCATTGTTGCCATTGTTGTTGGTATTTTTCTTGTAGTTGAGAATAGGCTCCGCTTTGATAGTATCATGGTTAGAAGGATAGTTTGAGATTACCCTATGGGTAAGGTAGTCATTTTGGCATTTGTTTCTTGATAAATCTCAGGTTAAGTGCATATGGCCTAAACTCTTGCAAGTGGCCATGACAGGATAATATCCCTTAGGATGTTCATATTGGTACACTTTGTCTTCTTCATCTTTTAAAATGGAGTCTTTAAATTCCTTAATTGTAGCAACATTTTCTTTATGTTTGTAATTCTCTTGTCCATTATCTCTTCTTTTCTGTATTATTGTTTAGTGCTTGTTTAGTCTTCTTATCTACTATCTTAGGTGTAGTAATAAATTTCTCATCTGTTGAGTCCCACATTTTCTCTACCTTGTTTGCAATTTCATTGAATAATTTCTAGATAGGTAGAGTCTTTTTTTAATGACATCCCCTAAATTTTCATCTTCTTGTCTATCACACATTCTAATATCTCTTTTTCTTATTGTAGGATCATAGTTGTATTCTTCAACTGATTTCCTCTTCTTCAATTCTTTTTCTTCTTTGAGCACCTAGGCTATTAGTCTTTGAATTTGGTAGGCTATCATTTTTGATAATCTTGCTTTGGCATGTACCCCAAGGGTTTCTCTAGTCTTTTTTCTTAACCCATTAATAATATACCTTAGTTATTCCCTTTATGAAAATCCATGGCCTATGCATTTATGTAGTAGAGAATAATATTTGTCCATTGCTACGTTAAAGGATTTATGTGTCCCCTGCCTCCATCCTTGGATTTATTTTGTTAAATTGGATAGTCTCAAATAGGTTTGATACTTAACATTGAAGAGATCTAGCATGGTGCTCCATCTTCAGATTGATTCTGGTTCTAAGGATTGGTACAAGCTTTCTGCTTCCTTGATGAGAGTCTTGTGAAACAACTTTAACTTTTGTCAATCTCTCTCAATATTCTAAAGGGCATAGACATCATGTAATTCTCAAATAATATGCTATGAATCCACATTATATCCACCTTCAAATTTGAGAATGTTGTTCATGTCCAATTACTTAACGTGACTATCCCTTACTACTTTAATATTAATCATGCTACAAGTGGTTAGTGGGAGTTCTTCATGATTATCAGGCTTGTAGGCTTGGTTGTAGTTACAATTCCTTTGATGCTCATAGTGTTGTTCTCTTTCTTCATGCTTGATTCTATCTCTTTGGTGTTTATAATCATCTTCTTCTTCATCAAGATACTTTCTTCAATATTCATATCTCTCATTCTTCTTACATCTTTTCATGTCATAGTCTCTAGGTATTCATTTCTTCTTGTTAGATTCTACTGATGATCATGAGGAAGAAGAGGAAGCATATGGAGAACAATGTTCACTAGTTCTTCTTCTATGATTTTATGATTCATTCTCTTATGATTCTACAAAATTTCTAGACCTTGAGCTTTGCTTACGTTTGGAGTCTTCTACATCTCTCCTAGGAGTTCTCGCAAGGGTTGAGTGAAATTGTATTTGTACAAGCTCAACTAGATGAATGATAGGTATTTATGAATGAGATTCATGGTTTTGGTGAAGTTTTTCCATCATGAATGTATCATCATTGATGTCTTCTAGGAAAACACTATGGATTACTTTCTTTCTTTTGTTGTTCTCATGTCTTTTCTTCATGGAAACATCCCTTCTTACTTATGCTTTCATGGGGTGATATGACTTGGTAATGTGTTTAGTAATATGATATACTTCTTGTACATGGCCAAGGTTCAACCTCATCAAGGTTTTCTATAGCATTGATGGTGTTGAATGTTTAGGAGGCAAAACTATGTTACCCTACAAATCTCTCCATCTTAGTTGTTCATTCTGATGAAAGATAAATGTGAAGTCAAAATAATATAAATCTATATGTGCATATAAAATTCTAGTTTACATGGGAACACTCCAGTCTTCTTCATCATGTCTTTTTTCATAACTCCTTTGAGTTTCTTTAGGAGGTGGTGACTTTTCCTTAAGTTTCGAAGCCATGTTATATGTTTGAGGCTCTTTAGTGTGTGTGTATATTAAAAGATTAATTAAAAATATGTAGGGTGAACTTTATGATTCTTGATACAACAAACTTTGTAATATAAATTATTAAGAAAACATTGATACATCCTCAGTAGTGGCACTAATGATAATTAGTAGGGTATCCCAACACTTCACCATACAAGTGATGAGTGCACATGCATGACCAAATCATAATCCATGGATGCATAATCTAAGTATTATAGAAGTTGTTAATTAGTTCATGATCATTGTCTTTCCACTTCAAGCTAGTGAATTTCAAGTTTATGGTTAAACTCTAAGTAAAGCATATGATATCTTGATGTTGTCAACTCATATTACTCCTAAGTGCACACATAATGAAACTAAGAATAAAGGTTAAATCTAAGTGATAATAGAAATTCAATTTTATTCTATCCTATGGTAATGAGCAGTCATTCCTAGCTTTCCATACACATTTTGTGCTCATCTAACTATCACTAGGTTACCAAGTGTTATGCTACTAGGCAAACCAAGCAATAACACTACTAGGATTGCCAAATGATTACACTTATATGCTCAAAACTAGTCATACTCATTTGACCTTACAAGTAAACATGAAAAGTAAAGTATTTCAAAAATGTAAAGAGCTATACTAAAGTAAGCATATTAAAGAAATTACAATTAAAGTAAGTAAATAAAATAGCTACGTAAAATAAAGAAACTAAGTGGATGATGCAATGATGATAAGTAATCTTGATCTTTTTTGTCATTCATGACCTGTGCCTAAGTACAACCACTAAAATAAAGATTCTATTCAATTTCTCAACATCACACTATAGGCATTCACACTATCGCTAAGTGTAAACTACGAAAACAAATTGTAAGTGTTTCCCTAAAATTGTAATGAAAGTTTTGCCAATGTGACCAAGTGTCAATATTTATAGGGCCACACAACTTCGAATACATCATATCAATGATGAGGTAAGTAGAGTTTTGATATTGTAGATATGATATCATGGCCCATCAAAAAATGGTTTTATTAGTAGAGTACATAAACCCCAACCCAATCTTGGTCCAAGCTACCAAATCATCCAATTGATTGTGAAAACCTAAAATTGTATTGAACATGACACCAAATTAAACTGGTTAACCAAATGACAAATTTTGCATGATGATTATAACTTTGTAAACTATGAATCTATAATGTGTGAGAAAGATGTCAAATTAACTAGAAACCTTATGAATGGTATAAATAAGTTATGACCTAGTAAACTTGATGTCTAATTATGAATTGGCAAGAACGAATAATGTAACTCCCCCAACTAGAGTTGTGAAATGGTATGTTAAAATTGTACAAAATGATAAAAATGATAAAATAAGAATGTATGAGGCCTAGATGATGAATAGTCTTGATGGGTCACAATTATTGCATAAATGGTAAAATAGTTCTGATGACCTGGAATTGCTACCTAGATAGTTAACTAGTTGTGATAGCCTAGAAATTATTGCCTAGATAGTGAGATATTTTTTATGACTTAGAATGGCTACTTATATGATGAAATAGTCCTAATGGATCAAAAATTATTGCCTAGATTGTGTAATAGTCTCAATAGCCTAGAAATTGCTACTTAGATGTTGAAATAGTTCTCTTGACAAATTATAAAAATGAAACTATAATTAATTTCTAAAAATAAGAACTAAGAATCAACATATTAAAACTAAAACTTTTGAAGCATGTATCTAATAATGTTGAAGTTTTAGATAATTAATGTATAGAATAGGTATTAAGGTAAGATAACTATTTAAACCTTGTAAGTATTACTATTAGGTTTGGTTGTGGTATGATGTATGGGAATATTATGTTGTGACTAAGTTGATAAATGATTGGAATATTTACTATGATGAGTTATGTGTTTTAATGCTAACTTCTTGTACAGGATGCTTATCCAATAGTATGATGACTTCCAACCCCATGATGCTTGCTTATAAGTCCATTAGGAAGCTTTTATGGTTTTCTTTTACTTAGTTAATTAGTGATGAGTTGCATTGTTTGGTCATCTTGATGGGATGCCATCGACAAGATCTTGTCAGCATGATCATATCGACATGGGATTGGATGCATTGACGTGTACCTGTTGATGGGGCACCATGTCTTTCCCTATAAATGTACACCTATCCCTTGCATTTATGGCGATCTTTTAATAGTTGTAGCAAAGTGCTTGTAGTTTTTTCATTTGAGAGTTAGAATATTTTCTGAGTGCCCATAGTAGGAGTCAAAGAGTATATAGATCTTTATTCGAGCACTATTGTACTTGAGCACTTCATTGTGGATGACAATAAAGATGAGCTTTTCTAATAAAACCTTACAACACTTGGAATAAATTAATTTTTTTCTTTATTCATTTAATACCCATGCAATTAACTTTAATGTTTTTAAGTAATTAATTAATATTTATTAAATAGCACACATAAGTACAACCACTTCAAGCATACACTAAATGCTTGGTAATCGTAGTAGTGCTTAATGCTTCGTAACCTAGTAGCACTATAGTGTGTTCAAGATGTGCATGGAAAGTGGGAATGGATGCTTATATTAGGATTAGTTAGATATTGGCTAATTATTAGATTAATTAAAAATTTAATTACTTTATTCTTGTTCATTAGGTGACTTAATTTATGAAAGATAAAATGATAAAAATCATATACCTTAGTTACACTTAACCATACACTTGCACTTTACAAGTGGAACTGGGAAGACAACAATTACAATGTTTATTTTCACCTCCTAGAACTAGTGTACTTAGAAACCTAAAGTCTTCAAAATTTGACTAGATTGCTTAGTGGATGCTAGTGATTCATAAGATTAGGCATAGGGTTTACTCATTGCTCATCATTAGTGCCATTACTAGGGACTTTAGTTAGCTATGTGTGCTTTCTAGGACCTAGTGAAAATTATTCAACATTGTTGGATCAAACCTTAAAGTTGCAATCATTAAAATAATAATAATAATTGTAAAAAGCAAATTTTTATTTTTGTTTAATCCAAAATGTCTTCTTCTCATAGGGATCATTCTCTACCAAAATTTGAGCACATATCGAATCAAAGGAATGAATGATCAAATCAATTAGTGCCCCAACAATGCCAAGTGATATATACTTATCCCGATGAATATGTGCTTGACTTCACCTCCATCCTAAATTAGGATGAACATATGTAGTGGAGGGACATGAAGGATAATATTGTGTTGTTGCCTTATCGATTAGTTCATGCAATGCTTGACTAAAATCTTATGAGGTTGGGCATCTAGGGGCTTCATGTTAAATATGTTGTGTAGGACCATGACTTCAAGGATAATCATCACACTAAGGCATAATGTAAAAGAGATCGGTAACAAGAGAGGCACTATGATGCCACAAATGGGAAATGATTCAATAACCCCTTGTTCCTGTTGGACCAAAAAGATAATGAGGATTCCTTCTCTAGGGGTTCTCATTTCATGGACTCTCCTCCCATTAGTTTCAATGAAGGGGAATTGAATTAGAATTTATAGTCCACTATAAACAATCCTAGTTTAGGCAAGAATGGATCTCATGATCACGAGGGATCTAAAGGTGGGTGTCATGGCAAGGATGAAGATAGGCATCATGATGATGATTGTGGCTGTGACCATAGAAGAGGGGATGGTAGGCATTGTGATGGTGCTAGTCTTCCTTCGTTTTCACCTTTGCAATTCTCTTATTCCTCCTCTAGCTTTGATCGAAGCCATAGAGGATGTGACCATGACAGAGGTGATTGGTGGGATAGAGATGATCATAGGGCCCACTAGAATAGGTGAGATTAAGGGTGTGGGTAGTCAAGGGAGGCCCACCACGATGAAAGAAGGGATAACAAAGGGCATCATAGGCATCATGGCCATCATAGAGGCTATGACTATGATGAGACTTTGCTTGAAATGTAAAATATGTTGAACATCGTAGACATAGTAAGAATTACAAGGCATGTGAAAGATAGCTGGATCAAGCAATTGGATATGAACAACATCCCCAAGTTTATAGGGGGATACAAAATTACATTTGCAAACCCATCTTTAAGCCTTTCATGATGCCTATGGCTTGTAGAACGTGAAGAAAAAATGGTATAAATTCAAGGTTTTCCCATAGACACTCATCAAAGAAGCTAAAAGCTGGTACTAGTCTTTGGAGCTTTAATCAATTCGTAGATGGAGTACAATGCTTAAGCTCTTCAATAACAAGTATCAAATGTACTCCCAAGTGTCCAACCTAAGAAACCAAATCCAATGTTAGAAATAAGGAACACATGAACCCTTGGATGTAGCCATGGGTAGGTACTATTTGCTTTTGCACTAATGTCCTAGCCATGGTTATTCTCAAAGGGAGAAACTTTAGCATATCATATATGGGCTCTACATAGAAACATGAAGAACTCTTTGGATCTATGACCAATGTAGCTTTCAGAATAAAGGATCCATCAAATCCAAAGGCTAATATAGCATGTTTCCAAAGGAAGAAGAAGAGTTGAGAAAAAGGAAAAGTGATGAGGAGTACAAGTAGGATTCTTCCATTAGAAAAAGGAACGTTTGGTTCTATGAAAATGAGGTGGAGGCACCACTTGATGAGGTGATGCAATGAAAGACCTTGCCAATTCATAAATCTATCTCTAAATTTTTACCTAATGTAGATAAAATGTGGGACTCTTTGGATGAAAAGTTCAAAACCACTTGGAAAATAGAAGAGGAATCCAAAGAGGAAAGTAGTGATTGTGATCATGGGAGAAGAAAGGAATGTGAACATGCCCATTAAAGGGGTAAGGGCAAGGTTGCTACAATAGAAGAGGTTGTGGAGACCAAAATAGATGATGATGGTGGTTGTGACATCTACCAACATGGACATCATAAGGGATGTTGCCCTATTGTGTCACACTTGTAGGATTCTAGGGTGTATGCTCTAAATCCTAGATTGGCCATAAGGAAAGCACCCAAAAGATTGTCTTATCCTTAAGGAAATCCTAGGCAATTCCACCAGCAATAAGCCTAATATCCAAGTAGAGCTCCACCAAAACCTTATGAGAATTACCATTATTTGCATTACCCACAGTCATGGGGGATGCCACCACCAAGGCCTTAATACCTTTATTGGTAGCATGATTCATATGAATACTATGTTTAGTAGCCCATTTCTCCATGTGACTCTTCTAGTCATGCTTTATTCCAACATCACTACTACCTTCCTAAGTACTACAAAGCCTAATATCCCAAAGGGAAATCCCCATTTGTTCATTACCCTTCTTATCCTTTTACACATGTCCCTCCATCCTTAACTCAATTACCACTTTCTTCTTTAATGTAGGGAAAAATCCCAACTCAAACACAATAATGTAATGCTACTAGGGTTGTTAACTTACAGCTGGCTCCTCAGCTGAGTGGTTCAGAAACCAAATCTCAAAAAAGATCATTCTTTTGAACCAATAGTTCTACAAAGCCCTTATAGACTCATGCAGTTGATAGCCCTGCTTCTTCCTCATCCTTTGCATCCACTCCATTCAAGTTCCCTTCAAACCAAATGTCTTCCAAAGTACATACTATCATGTTAACCAACATTGTAATTGATTAGATAAAGGTTGGCCACCTTCCTAGTAAAAAGATTGATCTTGGAAGTCCCCTCATCTACCTACAAATTATTCAAAATGAGCCTTGCAAAGCTCTTCTAAACTCAGGTCCTAGTGTAAATTTAATTGTTCATGATATGTACAAATCATGGAACCTACCTTCACTCAAGAAGAGTAACATCCATCTTGAGTTGGTAGACTAGTCCATCACTATTCCCTTGGAGGACATTGTAACCACCATGTGTGGGTGATCCTATCTTACTAATTTGCTAGTGATCCAAGTTGATAACTCCAAGGAGGACTTCCCAATCATCATGGGAAGGTCTTGGATAGGTATCATTGACGCATGACTGGGCATCAAAGACCTTTCCTTAGAGATTTCCAAGGAAGATGCATTTGGAAAGATAGAGAAGAAGAGAGTTCCATGCATCACGTATAGTGATATAGGATGCAACTATGTGTAGAAATCATGATCTATAAAAAGTACATCAATCACAACATGTAGATAGTGTGTTGATGAGATAGAAATTCAAAGGTGCTTGCATGCAACAACCACAAAATAGAATGACACCTAGTGGCTAACAACTGATCTTCAAAGTAGGTCAATGGTTTGCATGGAACAAACTGAGAGCTTGATGAGTTCATATGTTGAAGGCATTTCTGAACTAGAGAAAGTTCATCACCAACTCTCTATTTATGAACCTGATGACACTTATTAGGGATAGTTGGAAATTTCTAAAATCTTTAAACAAGAGCCCCTAGAGTTGAAAACTCTATCTACTATCATGGAATATGCTTTTTTGAAAAATGACAAGCTGGTAATAATCGATGCCAATCTATCTCTTGAATAGAGAGAGAAGCTATTGAAGGGGGTTAATAAATGGCCAATAGCCTTTGCTTGATCATATCCTAAACTCACTAGGATTGATCCTAGGATATTCTAGCATCACATTTACACTAATCCTTCCATAAAGCCAAAGAGCTAGCTGCAGTGACGGTTGAACCCCAAACTCAAACAGATCATCAAGGAAATTGAACAACCTCAAGGCAAGTTTCATTTATCCCATTGCAAATAGTAAGTGGATTAGCCCACTTGTGATTGTGCTAAAGAAATATGGCAAGTGGAGTTTCTATATTGACTTCAGGTTATTAAACATGGCAATGTACAAAGATCATTTTCTATTACCATTTATGGACCAAGTATTGGACACTCTCTCTAGGCATTGCTACTACAGCTTTTTAGATGATTATAGTGGCTATAACCAAATTCATATTGCATCCAAAGATTAGGCCAAAATAACATTCACAAATCCCTGGGGGACTTTTTCATACAGAAAGATGCCATGTCATCTATCCAATGTCCATGTAACCTTTCAATGCCTTATTCTTGAGCATCTTTTAATAGTAGATTAGTAACAGGATGGAAGTCTTCATGGATGACTTCTTCACCTATGGAATTACATTTGTGCAAGCATTGAACCACCTTGAACAAGTGCTAAAAGGGTGTGTGTATACCAACCTTTAGCTCAATTGGCAAAAGAGTCATCTAATGATCTAGGAGGGCATTATTTTGGGGTACAGAATATCATAAAGTGGGGATTGAGGTGGACCTTGAAAAAATAAGAGTCATCTAAGGAATAACTCACCAAATAGAAATCATCAAAGATGTTTGGTCATTCCTTCATCCAATTGGCTACTACCAAAAATTCATAGAAAAATTTCTCTAAGATCACTAAACCATTGGTGAAGTTGAAAAAGAAGGATGCTTTGTTTATTTTCATTGAGGAATGGGAGAATGCATTCTAGCAGCTTAAGAATAAGCTTGTAGAAACTCAAATTCTATGATCACCTAATTAGTCTGGACCATTTCATATCATGACAGATGCATCAAACTATGCCTTTGGAGTTGTGCTCATGTAGTTGGATGATCAAAAATGTTCATACTACATTCATTGTGCGAGGTGCAACATTGTGGGTGCACAACTAAACTACACTACAATAGGAAAGAATTAATGGTGGTGGTGTATGCTTTGAAAAAGTTCAAGCACCATGTGCTTGGGTACAACATATGTATGCACATAGATCACAGTGCAATCTAGCTCTTGATAAACAAATTTATGATGAGCCCCTATGTCATACGGTGGCTCTTGATCTTGCAAGAATTTGATCTGACCATGGTAGATCAAAAGGAAACTGAGAATGTGGTTGTTGATCACTCGTCTCAAGTGAGATGGAATAACAAAGAGGAGGAGAGCCCATTGTTTGATTAATTTTTTGATGACCTCTTTGCTAGTGCTATAAATTAACAAGTTGTTGGTGAACCTAATTGGTATGATGGCATCCTCACTTATCTTCTCACTCAGAAGATGCCATAAGAGATGGACCACAGGAAGAAATAATAGTTTCTTCATTAGGTCAAATGCTTCATTGGAGATCAACGAACACCTTTACAAGGTGTGTATTGATGGCCTGGTTTGTTGGTATGTTCTTGATGCTGATCAACTATGCATTCTCCAAGATGCTCATGAGGATCCTTGTGGGGGCCACTATGCTAGGAGATGCGTGGTCATTAAGATCCTGATGGTAGCGTATTATTGGCCAACACTCTTCAGGGATTCTCACTAATTCATCTGCTCTTATGAACACTATCAATGCAATGGTGGGATGGTTTCTCCAATGGAGGAACCTTAGCAATGGATCCAACCATTGGAACCCTTTAACATATGGCACATTATCTTCATGGATCCCATCACATCCATGTTGAATAGAAAGGCATACATCATAGTCACTATTGACTCTTGTACAAAATGAGTGAGAAGTAGCAACTTTCACGAAATGTACATTCTCTATAGTAGCTTAGTTGATGCAAAAAAATGTTGTAAATAGGTTTGGATTTCCACATGCACTAATTTTTGACAATGGTACTCATTTTACAAGTACCACCATTCAAAAGCTCATGCAACACTTAGGGGTAGAAAAGAAATTAACAAGACTGATGGGATGCAATATCGCATGGGCCACGATATTGCGTATGCGATATCAAGTCCGCTGCGATATCGCGTCTTCCCCTGCTATATCGCGTACGTGATATCGCAATGCGTCTTCATATATATAAATAAGAGGAAACTCTTCCTTGTTTCTCAATTCTAGGCCTAGACCTTAGCAAAACTCTAGCAATTTGATCCCTCCAGAGATAACATATTTTCCATGCGCCCACAGTAGGAGCTCCAAAGTGAAAAAATCTTTATTCGAGGAAATATTGTACCTGAACACATGTTTGTGTAAAAAAATAAAGATGAATGTTTTGGATAAACTTTGCAATGCATGGGATAGGATAATTAGGACTTTGTTTACTGTTATTTACTATTTATTCTTTAAATTATTTATTAGTCATTAAATATCTCTCAACCCTTCTCTCCTAGTTAAGTGCCTCAGTACAACTACTTCGAGCATGTGCGTTACGCTTGGTGATCCCAGCAATGACTAGTGTTTGGTAATCAAGGTTTCATAGGTTCAGGGCGTGAATGGTAAGTGGGAATGGATGCTAACGCTAGGTTAATTAAGGCTTAGCTAGTTAGTTAAATTTAGTCAATTAATCTCTTCATCCTTCATCTTGTCAGCATAGGAGATAAAACTGAAAAGACATAAAAATCATATACCTTGGACTTACTTAACCATACAACCGTGACAAATACAAGTAAGTTTGGGAAGACAACAAATAATTAACCTTAGGTGTTCCATGAGGCGTGTAGTCACTTAGTCTATGGAGTTCAACCAGATCATGTGTGTAACACTCGTATTCAGATGGTTGAGTGTAGGGGTACCTCGCCACTCATCATTGGCACCATTGCCACGAACTAAGTGTTTGTGTGCTAAGTAGAACATAGGAAATTACTCACATTGTTGGAAGATTAAATGAACCTTAGGGTTAATTCAATGAAAATTTATATAATGGTTAATTATCACACCTATAAGACACAATGTCTTCTTCTTCTTCTCATAAGACCATTACACCACCTAGGGATCATACAAGAAACAGTCGGCAGTCTAAAACACATAACTAAAATCAGCCAATTCCTCAACAATATAGGGTGGTATATACTCATCCCGATGAGTATATACCTAATTTTACTTTTATCCTTCAATAGGATGAACATATGCATTGGAAAGACTTGCAAGGTAACATAGTGTTACCTCCAGATCATGCAATCCCCAGCATGCTTCTCTATGCTTTGGCACAAATCAGCATGACTCAGCTCTATGCTGAATACGTTATAGGTGATTTTGACACAAGGGATTACCATCCCACAACTGCACAATGTATAAGGGACTCAAGGAAAGAGAGCCAACATACATTTTTGAAGGACAAATAAGTCCCACACATCCTAAGTGAAATTGGAGATGGTGAACCACTTATAACCAGTTCTCTATCGAAAGATGTTCCCCTTCCTAACACTAGTGAGGAGGTAGGGTATTAGAACCTACACTCCATGATTCATAACCCTGGTTCTAATCCCCATGAATGCCAACTATTCACCGAGGGAACAACAACACATGACAAGGACGGGCACTTAGATTGTCATCATGATTGGGGCCGAAGCCACAGAAGAGAAGGTAAGAAACATTGTCATGGCAATGGTTCTCCTTCTTCTTCACCTTCATCACATCACTCACCCTCTCCTTCCACATTAGGGAAAAATCATCAAGAGCATAATAGTGAGGATATAGGTAGGAAACATGAGATACCTCCACGAGAGAGTCGAGAGTGAGGACAAGGGCATGAACTAAGGAAAAGTAGGGAACAACATAGACATCATAGACGTCATGAAAGAGATGATCATGAAGAACCCCTACTTTCCACCAGAAGCATGCTAGATATAACGAAGGCTGTGAGAATCCCAATAAGGCATCAAAAGGATAGCTGAATCAAGCGCTTAGACATGAACAATATCCCACTATTTGAAGGGGGATACAACGTGGATCCACAAAATCATTTACAGGAATTCCACAATGCTTGTGCCTTGCAAAACATAGAGAACGAGTGGCAAAAACTAAAGTTGTTTCCCAGGACACTCATAAAGGAAGTAGAGAGTTGGTACCAGTCCTTAGAACTAGAAACCATTAGGAGGTGGAGTACGATGTTAGAACTCTTGAATGATAAATATCAGACATACTCTAGAGTGTCTAATTTGTGTAAGCAGATCCAAGGATGGAAGAAAGGTACTCATGAACCCTTGGATGCTACCATGGGCCACTACTATGCACTATTACATCATTGCACGGGCCATGATCACACACAATGGGATCAACTTCGCCATCTCGTAGATGGGCTAAGATATGAAACTAGGAGAACCCTTGGGAATTATGCCCAAGGGAGACTATTAGAACTTAGATCCCATGAAATTCATCGCTTGTTGGAACAAGTAGCCAAAGAAGAATGCGAGCTCTGAAAAAGAGGAAGTGTGGAAGAATATAACCGTGATCCCTCTCTTCAAAAGAAGGGAGTGAGATTCTACAATGAAGAGGATGAGTCACCACTTGAAGAGTTGGTGAACAGAAAGACCTTGTCACTTCAGAAGCTAACAACGGAAGTGGCAGCTAAGATAGATCAAATACAAGATTCCTTGGATAGTAGACTTAAACTTGTCCTAAAAATTGTAGAGGAGTCCAAGGAGGAACGACGTAGTGACAAGGACAAGAAAAAACAAAGAGATCTAGGCCCTACACGTGACAAGGGTAAGGGAAAAATGAACATCTCTGATGAGGTTGTGGATTCAGACATAGACAATGATAGTGGATGTGAGATTTGCCACTATGACCATCCTAAGGGATGTTGTCCAATCATCTCACATCTACAAGAGTCTGCGGTGTATGCACTCAACCCGAGACTTAACAGATGGTAGACACCCTGAAGGCTACCTTATCCTCAAGGTAATCCAAGGTAGTTCCACCAACCATTAATGTACTATCAAGTGGAATTCTACCACAACCCATCGAGCAACATCAATAGTGGCAATACCCATAGTCATGTGGGATGCCACCATCGAGATAATAGTACCCTTACCAGCAGCCAGATCCATATGGTTACTACATGTAGTAGCCAATTTCTCCAAGTGACTCCATGGGTCACACAACTCCCCAACATCACTACCAAGTTCAGGAGTACTTTAGAAGAACTCCTTCTCCTCCAGGAGATGCTCCACATCCATACCATCCTCCTAATCCATCTGCACCTCTTCCACTGGTAGCTCCACTACCTCCTGCTCCAACAATGCAAGGGGAACTCCCTACTCAACCACAACAACATAATGCTACGAGAGCTGTGAATCTTCAACTCGTTGCTGGTTCTGACAACTACAAAAAGAGGAGACCCTTCTTCATAACCAAACGCCCAGACATGCTCTCACAAGCACAAGTGGTTGAGTCTATGATCACTCCTCTAACACACAAGGCTTCGGAGCTCTCTTTAGTCCAACATCAGAGCTCAATGTAGACAGTTATGTTAACACATACCGTAATCGACTAGATCAAGGTAGGACACCTTCCCAAGAAACTATTTGACCTTGGAAGTCCCTTAATCTACATAGAAGTCACTAGGAATGAACCTCAAAAGGCTCTTCTTGACTCAGGTTCCGGAGTCAACTTAATATCACGAGAAATGTATCAAGCCTGGAACCTACCCCAACTTAAGAAGAGAAACATTCAACTAGAGCTGGTTAACCAGTCCATCACCATTCCCTTGGGATTTGTGGAGGACATCATTACCACTGTTTGTGGTTGGTCATACCCAGCTGATTTCTGGGTGATAGAGACCAACAGTAACGAAAGGGACTTTCCAATTATAATGGGAACGGCATGGTTAAGCACAATAGATGCATGCCTAGGGATTCTTGATATTTCCTTGCAAATATCAAAGGTAAAAATTTATGAAAAGATCAAGAAGAAGAAAGTTCCATGCATCACATAAAGTGACTCATCGGGTGATGACATGGAGGAATGTTCTGCATCACCTCCATGCAACAAGTGTTCTCTCAAAACTTTGAGATCAAGATGCTTGTATGTAGCAACCACACAAGTAGATACCCCGTGGTTGATAGCTAATCGTAAGAGAAAGAGCAACCAACCAACATGCATGGAACAAACTAGGGAAACAACTCATGCTAATAATGAAGGCATAGATACATTGGAATATGAGCGTCGTCGACTTTCACCCCTTAATATAAGAACATCAAATGGGAGAAGTTGGACACTTCTAAGAAATTCAAACAGACACTCATTATTTTGGATCTCTCCCTTTCCATTCAGTCATGGGGGAGATGGCCACCTATGCTACTCATTTGGGGCCCTCAGTTCTTTTTAGATTTTTGTTTTACACATTTTTATTTTGCATGTTTTTGTTTTACAAATTTCTTTAAATTTTCTTGTTTTTTTTCTACAACATCATTCATACTTTTCCATTTCTTGTGTGTGTGTGTGTGCATGCTATCCATCCTATAAGTTTTTCACCAATAAGTGTTCTTCATGATGGTATGAATGGTTTTTATAGTAATTGCTAATGTTTGGTTTTTACCTTTAAGTCATGATGTTGATACTAAGGTATGGTTCTTTTGATATAGTAGGCAATGAGTTCGCTTCATCCATTCATCCACAAATTTCTATGGTCTCTCTGAGCTTGGAAATGTACAGTCCCTTTCTAATAAGAACTATTAATGAATCGTTGACTGGGCATTTCTCAAACTAAGGAAGGACTCTAGGATTGAAAAGGGTGTGACTTCAAGGGAACTTGATGCTTGTGTGTTGGCCATTCTCTTGGGCACTTGGATATTTTCTTCTTGACTTTTCTTACCATTTTGATGATTACTCCATAATCAGGAAGCTGAGCAAATAAAAATAATAAAGTCTTTGCATGGTGTGGTTCTCATGCATAAATAAATAAAACAAAAAAAATCCTGTGAGAATTCAAAGCATACCCCTTAGAAGAAATAACCATTTAGGCTACAAGCATTTGTTATGGAACTAAAATAAAAAGGTTCCCTCTAACTAAGGCCCTTCTCACTTCCCATTCTCTCCTCCTTGTTTTGTCAGAATGGTAGTGGCTCTTGGGTGAAGGCATTCTTATTACTTCAAGAGGATGGATTGGCCAAATCCATTAATGCGAAGTCACTAGAAGTGGTTTGTTTAAGGCTCGACTAAGAATGGAATCTACTAAGTCACATTAATCATGAAGCACACAAGGGTTTGTACACCACCTTGTTCTTGGGACTCCATTCCATTCTCTTCTCTCCATCCTTCTCTCCATTGTTCACCTCATTGTCGGTGGTATCATTAGTGTATATTTTAGTTGATGCATTGTTTTCTTTTTGGTAAATTCTTGTGGTTAAGACTTTAACTCTTTTTTCAAATGACATTCCCAGAGCCTACGGATTCTTTGAATGTGGGTTTGTCAAAGCATTAAGGGCATGAGCCTACTTTGGGGAGGACCCATTGGCATTCCTATTTGGTGCACCAATTAAATTCTTTCCCTAACATTTTTGCAATCAGTTATATTTTTTTCATTTCCATCGTGACATCCATTTCATCGATGTTATAGTTTTCTCTTTTTATCCCTCTTTCTTGTTCTTTATTCTTTCTCCATTATATTGCTACTAGAGGTTTGCTCTTAGTCATGGGGGTCTAGACCCAAATTTTTTCAATTTTCTCCTAACCCCTACACCTTTGGTAGTCCTCATTATTATATCTCTAGATCAGCATTAGCCATACCACAACTCAGCCGATGGACTTTTCATCAAAGAAAGGTATAAACTACATTGAAATTCATTTACCCTTGCTAATATAAAGACTGTGTTATGTGTGCAGATGGCAATCATGTGACAACAGATTGGATATGGAGAGAACACATGGAATGGAGTGGTGAAAAAGTAGCTATGCAAGGAGCAAGACTGATGGTGTGCTTATAGATGGACACCGAAAGGAGAAATCTTGGCATTGGTAGTAGCAAAACTTCTTTCTTTCTCTCTTTCTTAGCTACCAAATGAGGCCTGATGTGAAATGTAATAAGCTATTTACTCTTGTTGTCATGAACACTAGTTTTTTCTTATCTTGTGATGATGATCCGCTCACATGTCATCCCATTAGTTCCATTTAAGTCAGTAATCCCATACCATCCCAATATTTTGTAAGGAACTCAAGGA
>MNCI01037540.1:52085-69104 GCA_015680685.1 Gnetum montanum
GACGCAATATTGTGGCCCATGTGATATCGTGTCCCATCATACCCCCATGACTNGGGACACGATATCACATGGGCCACAATATTGCGTCTATCGTGATATCACAGTGCTCCATCATATCTATAAATAAGAGGCGGCTCTCCCTTGTTTCTCAATTATAGGCCTAGACCTTAGCAAAATTTTGGTAGTTTGATCCCTCCAGAGATAGAATATTTTCCATGTGCCCATAGTAGGAGCTCCAAAGTGAATGAATCTTTATTCAAGCAAATATTGTACCTGAACACATGTTTGTGTACAACAATAAAGATAAACTTCTTGGATAAACCTTGTAGTGCATGGAATAGGCTAATTAGGACTTTATTTACTGTTATTTACTATTTATTATTTAAATGCTTTATTAGTCATTAAATCTCTCTCAACCCTTCTCTCCTAGTTATGTGCCTCAGTACGACTGCTTTGAGCACGTTTGTTACGCTTGGTGATCCCAGCAATGATTAACGTTTGGTAACCAAGGTTGCATAGGTTTAGGATGTGAATAGTAAGTGGGAACGGATGCTAACGCTAGGTTAATTAAGGCTTAGCTAGTTAGTTAAAGTTAGTTAATTAATCTCTTCACCCTTCATCTTGTCAGCATAGGAGATAAAACCAAAAAGACATAAAAATCATATACCTCAAACTTACTTAACCATACAATCATGAAAAATACAAGTAAATTTGGGAAGACAATGAATAATTAACCTTAAGTGTTCCATGAGGCGTGTAGGCACTTAGTCTATGGATTTCGACCGGATCGCACGTGTAACGCTTGTATTCATATGGTTGACTGTAGGGGTACCTTGCCACTCATCAAAGACCTTACCACCCCCAATCTAACAATCAAGCTGAGGATACAAATAGGGAGATCAATAAGATATTCCTTTGAGCCAGTGTATGGAAAACTTCCAACTCTTTTTATTCAATTTAATTTTTGTATACTTTCAACAACCAATGACCTTGATATTAACATTATTTTAGCATAGAAAGAAAGATTATTCAACCTAAATGTGTTAGATAAGACTCAATTGGTGGCCCTATCTTTGAATGAAGTGCACAAGGCATTCAATAAACAATGCCATGACCTAAAAATAAGGAAGATAAAATTTCAAATAGAAGACAAGGTCCTTTACTAGAATCCCACACATGTGCCACAATGAACTAAGTTCCAAAGATTGTGGGAAGGACCTTATATCATTTGTGAAACTTTTTCTTCATAGGCCATGCTGATCTATAAATCTGAAAGTCGAAATAAGAAACTACTGGTCAACATGTTGATCTCCTCCTTCCAAATTAGTCATGGGGGAGATGGCCATCCATTCTAATCATATAAGTGGCTCCTTAGTTTTTTACACCTTTTTGTTATACACTATTTTATTTTACACCATGTTGTTTTTACACTTTTTTTACATCTTTTTTTTTTGTTTTACAACATCATTAGTATGTTTTAGCTTTCTTAAGTATTTTCCAATTTATTTTATATTTTACTTTATTTTGGTGTGTTTTTATAATGTTCTTCTCTCCTTTATTGCCAATAGGACATAGTAATGCTATAACTATTTGCTAATGGTGATTTGTACTTAATGTTATTTGATTGCTAATGCCTAGATTATAGCTTAGAATTTTGATGATTCATAACTAAGACATGGTTTCTTTTTCATGAAACAAGTAGTGAGCCCACATTATGGACCCATCCATATAATTCTATAGTATTCCTAGTTTTGGAAGTATGAGGTTTCTTTCCTTAATGAAACTTTAATGAACTTGTATCCTTGGTAGTTCCAAACTTGGGAAAGATTAAATAGATTAACAAGGGTGTGACTTCAATGAGGACTCGATGAGTTTTATACTTTTCTACTCTCTTGAATGCATGAGTGTTTTCATGGATTTCTCATTATTCTATTGTCAACTAATAACAGGAAGTTAAAGTCTTTGCATGATGTGGTTCTTATCCAAAAATCCATAAAAACATAAAATCAAAAAAAAATCAATGGAAATTCAAAGCACACCCCTTAGAAAAAATAACAAGCTACAAGGACTAGTTATGGGACTAGAAAGACATGTTACCCATGCTTGAAGGTTCCCTCTAACTAAGGTCCTTTCTCACTTCCTGCTTCTCTTTTCTTCTAAATAAGAAATGGTGATTGATCTATGAGAGCATTCGTGTGTCTTGAGAAGGTGGATTGATCTTAGAGTATTGATGTGAAGTAACTAAAAGTTAGTTTTGATCTGGACAAAGGATGGACTTTATTGGGTCATATAACCATAAAATCCACAAAGAACTTCATGTGACCAAGAGAAAGGACTCCATTCCACCTTCTCTTTCATCTACCTCTACTTCTCATAATTCATGTCACTACCAATTTTTCATGATTTTGTTTAATGTCTTAGTTTGATGTGTTGAATTTATTAGGTAAATTCCTTTGGATTAGGTCCTTAACTTTTCATAACCATTAATCAATCGTAGGCTCCACGAACTCCTTGGTTTGAGGATATGCAAGGGCAAAAAGCGCATGAGCTTGCTATGGGGAGGATCCATTTGCATCTTTCTTGGTTGGATTAGTTAATTTCCTTATCCTTAGGAATTTTTCCAATCAAATCATTCTGCATTTCCCATTGATTGCATCCAACTATGTACTCCTTAATGACATTTCTCCAACCATAAACTTCACTATTCAACCCAAAACTCCAATTTTGTGAATATCTAAGCCCTCTTCAAGCATTTCATTGTGTTCACGAACTTTTTTTGGCTCTCAAAGGATCCAAATTTCATGCTTAAACTCCTCTTATTTTTTGAATTTTCAAATGTGAAAAATTTTCTCTATAACACATAGAAGAGATTTTGTTGACACGACCCCATCGATGCAACACAAAAAATCTATAAATATGCAAAAAAAAAATTAGAAATTTTTCACATTTGAGGTCAAACAAGGGAGAAGTTTTTGAACATTTTAGAGCCTAGAAACTTCCAAGAGCCATAATTTCCTAACTGTTTGTCTAATTAACTCCATTCTTTAGCCTTACAAGTATTAGAAGTAAGCTGTTTGTCATGGGGTTCATAAACCTTAGGTCTTTGATGGAAATTTTTTTGAATTTTTTCTAACTCCCACAAAGGTTTAATCAATAAACTAACATTAAAGCATCAATTTGAAGAAGTTAAACCCTTCCAACAAATTCTGGTGATCTTCTAAGTCAAATAATATTAAAATATTGAATCTACCCTGGTCATAACTTAGCCAAAGTGAAATTGCCCAATGAGATAAGGTACTTAAATATTATAAGTTACATATTAGACACTAATCCTTGGTATTGTTATGACCACATATGGTACCTAAGGGAAAGCATGTGTAGGAGGATCATCCCAACCAAGGGATAAATGACCAAGAATCAAAATGGGCCAAGAAAAACCCTAGGGCTAGGTAGTAGAAACCCATGCAATGGGACCTATTTGGAAGGAACCCAAAGTGGAATATGTTATATAGATTTTCAAAGAAGTGGCCATGATTGAATAGTCTCACTAAGATGAGGCACCTAAGCTAAGACTGAACATTGAGGTCATCTTGACGGAGGCCTGCCTCACGTAGATTTCATCCAAGGAGATTCAGAAATCTATGCTTTAAGAGCTAAACTTTGGATCCTTCTTGAAGTTTTTTCTTTTAGAAGTTAAAGCTAAATTACAAAACTCTTCCATGTGGCCCACCATCATTTCCAATTAGAAGTGGTACATGGAAGAGACATACCATTTTTGCAAAAATTAACAAGCTGCTTCAATGGCCAAAATCAAGGACATTTCTATGTCCTACTTAGTGAAAGCAATCTCTCAGGCCCTTGGGTTGCCTAAGACTAGGGTCAATCTTGCAGAAATTTCAATGTAGGTAGATCTAAATGTTAGGAAAAAATGAACACAATGGTGTTATGGAATGGACTGCAAGTAGTTTGGTGCACTCATCACAATAAAACATGCATACTTTAAAATTTTAGCCTTTCACCTCAATCCAATGGTGAGGCCCAGCAAGATCAGAACTTTTTCTATTTATGTGTGTGTTGCTCTAAGTTGTAGATTACTAGTCAATCTTCCAGAATTAATCTATCTTAAGATAGAAAAGCACTTCAAGGAGAACAAATGTGGAAGGAAGGCACTCCCCTTTCAGTGCCTCATCAGAAAATTATGCAAGAGGGGAAGCATAACCCACTACATAAATGATGTTGTTTGACATTCTGTAACCACCTGTTCGGGGGAAATGATGAACAACAAAGTGCCTACAAATGTGATGCAAGAAGAGGAACACCAACCATCACCTCCACCACCCACTCATGAGACAACATTGGAGACCCACGTTGCCATTGAGTGCATGCACAAACTCTAAGATCAGCTCTTGCAACAACAATAGAAAAAAGTAGGAATGAGTGGTAGTGACCCATATGTGTACAAATCATCCATGAGCCACCTTAATGAAGTGGCCCAAACCTTAAGCTAGATAGAGGGTGGGGTGCTACTTTTCTCAGTCAAACAAGTGTAGGTGCCTACAAGGTCAAATTTATGTGCCTAAGAGGTAACATTAACTCTGCCATAATAGTAGTAATTCTTAGACATTTTTTGGAATGTCATTACCTTTTTGGTGCATTTGGAAGAGGTTGAGGGGGTAACTACCATGATGATGCAGTGCCATGGGAAGGAGACAATGACTAAAATGGTTATTGGCAAAGTGGTCGAAGCACTTAATGCACCAACGACATCTATACTAGACATTTCTGCACTTAATGCAAATAGTTGTAGGAAATCTTAGTAAAAGATTGAGCATAGCCTAGCATGAGGAATTACTAGACTGACTAGTGGAAATTAGGAAACTAATTCTAGATGTATTTGATCTTTCAAATACCATCACTGCAACCTAGTCAGAGTTGCTGAAGATAAGTGATAAATACATAATCATGGAGGGGAAAATTAAAATATCCTATAAGCTGAGAACCAATGCTTAGCTATGGAAGTTGCTGAATTAAGAGCCCACCTTATTGATCTCACATTACTCAACCAAGTAATCACACAAGATGAAGCTTTTCAACAGCTTCAAGCCAAACTAAAAGAGGTTGAGTATGCAAAAAAGGCAACAATCTTTGACCAATCCTTAGTCAATGCCATGACACATAACATTTAGAAGGACTTGGTCTAGATTCGCTAAGAAATTTAGGTCCTAACCATAGAAAATCATTACTTACAAAATGTTAATTTGTAGAAGTAGCAAATGTTAGAATTTATCCATCAATAGTAGGATTAGCTAGCCATGGCGAATGTAGAATTGTGGAGGTTGATAGTAGAGAATGAAAACCTCTCAATGGAGGAAGTTTGTGCCTTACAACAGAAATCTACAATCAAGATAGAAGCCTAGAAAAATGAGGCCCTTAAGTTTGAAAGGGTTAAAAATCATTACAGGGACTAGGTAGGATTGAAAAAAAAATCAATGAGAAGTACATCCAATTGGCAAAGGAAAAGTTAATGAGGCCCTCTAGCAGCTCTAGCAAGGAGGCAATGTCTAGCAACTTATCTTTAATGGGCTAAATGCATACAACAAGGCTAAAATCTGCCTAAAGGAGTTGTAGACTAAGGAAATGACAAAGTACATGAAGCTTTCCAACCTCAAATATGCAAACTTAATGATGATGATGCCCAAAAGATTGTGGTTAGAATTGGAGAAATAAGTGCCTATCTCATACTTGTTGTATGTGGTAGAGTTCAAGAAACATAAAGAGACCAAGTAGAATCTTGAGATAGAAAAAGCATAACTTGAGGTTCCCAAGGCAAGGTTCATTGATCAAAGATTAATTCTTGAGAACTTGGCCAAGAGCATGAATGACTACCAAGAGTAGAAAAATGCACTTAGTGCATTCAAAATCAAACGTAAGTAGTTCACTACTTGGTTTATCAATGTGAAGGAGTTGTTCCTGACAATGGCCTATCAGTGGGATATTTCCATTTTGGCCCATATTAGTGAAGCAACATGGACCGTGAATGATCCTTGAAGTAAGGAGGAGAAGATGAAGACATTATTGGATGCCTTCCATCTTCGGCCAAAAGTTTTAGCTACCATAGCATAATCACAACAACCACCTCAACAAATGCAAGCACCCAAAGCATGAGAAGGTCCTTTGGAAACTTAGGAGCCTCCACCGCTTAGGACTATTTGAACTTCTTCATTATCTTCATGCTATCATAGGAGTTGTGTTTGTCATTTTTGTCTTGGTGTTCAATTTTGTTGTCCTAAATACCAATTTTAATAATAATTGTAAAATCATACACTTGGGTTCTTATTTTTTGTTATGTTAGTTTTGTGTGTCTATAGGTAGTCAATAATCCCATACCTTTCCAAATTTTGTGAAGAAATCGATGNGGGGGGGGGGGGGGGGGGGGGGGGGGGGGGGTGGTGTATGATGAGTTACATTGTTGGACCACATTGACATGGGGTTTGATCCATCAACATGTACCCATCGATGGGACATCCTATCTTCTCCTATAAATGTTCGCCTACTCATCTCAATTATGGTAATATTTTTATAGTTGTAGTGAAGCACTTGCAATGTTTTCATTTGAAAGTTAAAATATTTTCTAAGTGCCTACAATAGGAGTCAAAGAGTGTGTGGATATTTATTTGAGCACTATTGTATGTGAGCACTTCAGTGTGGATGGTAATAAAGATGAGCTTTTCTAATAAAACCTTGTAGCACTTGGTATATATTAATTGTTTTCTTTATGCATTTAATACCCATGGAATTCACTTTAATGTTCTCAAGTAATTAATTAATATTGATTAAATAGCACACATAAGTACAACCACCTCGAGCATACGCTTAATGCTTGGTAACCCAATAATGCTATAGTGTGTTGAGGATGTGTACGACAAATGGGAACAGATGCTTATGTTAGGAATAGTTAGATATTAGCTAGTTATTAGATTAATTAAACATTTAATTAATTTATTTTTGTTCATTAGGTGACTTAATTCAGAAAATATAAAATGATAAAAATCATATGCCTAAATTAAATTTAACCATATACTTGCACTTCACAAGTGAAATTGGGAAGACAATAATTGTAGTGGTTAGATTCATCTCCTAGGACCAATGTACTTAGAAAACTAAAGTCTTTGGAATTTGACCAAATCACTTAGTGGATGCTAGTGATTTGTATGGTTAGGCATAGGGTTTACTCCCTGATCATCAATTAAATTAACATTTCTCCCTCTTTTTCAAGTAAAGTTAGAGTATCTAGAGCTCATGGAAATGCATAGTTTGGCTAGAGCATAGAATGGTATGATATTTAAATATAACCTCTTTAATGTTGTGACTTAATAGCCTTGTTCATAGTTAGCTATATTTATTAGATATGTTCATGGATTGTTTCAATGTTGTGGAGACCTAGATATTTATAAACTATTTCTGTTAACATTAATGTTAACTCCCATCAATGGTTTAATTGCATGTATTTGATTACATTATTCATATTTTTAAGTAGATAAGTTAAGCATGTAATCAAGCTGCTTGTCTTTGTCGTTCAAACATGTTAGTATTTTGATATCCCTTGAATTAACATTAACAAGAGGTATTACTTTGTTAAATTAAGCTTATAATATGATTCACTAATGTTTAGACATATCTTAGTTGCACATTTTTTTTGTTTTGCAATTGTTCCATTGATTTATCCCTTCACATAATTCCTTGCTACTTGATGCGTGGCAAGGTACCCCTCCACTCAACCATACAAATACAAGCATTCACGCATGATTTGGTCAAATTCTATAGACGAACTAGTTATGGCATCTAGATAGTTACACGTTGATCATAGTTTGTTGTCTCCCCACCTGGACTAGTATTTTTTTTTGTCACGCATGGTTTAGTTCAGAGTGAGGTGTATGATGTGTTTCCTATCACTATGATACTCCTAAGAGAAATAGAGAATAACTTTGATTAAGTTAATGAGAAATACGAGAAGAGAATCTAAGCTAGCCTAAGTGCTATGAGCATCGATCCTTAAGCATCTGTACACATCTTGGACCTCGTGTACTACTTCTAGGATTACCAAGCACATGTTACTTAAGCACTCCTAGATATGCTCGTGATTAATTCATACTCATGCTGCATTTAATAATAGGGATAGTAAAGGAAGGTAAAGAAATATTAATTAAGAAAACAATAAATAAAAAAAATAGTTAAGCAATTAAAACTAAGTGAATGCTGCAATGATGAAGTAATTTTGATCTTTATTGCTGGTCATGTGCATGTCCAAGTACGTCACACTCAAATAAAGGTTCTGTACAATTATAATCATCACATTGCGGGCATGCACTGGGGAAAGAGTTGAGATGAACTAAAAATCAACAAAAAGACTCTACTTCTACACCTATTGACTCTCCTTTTTGTGCACCCAAAGGTGTATTTATTGGCTTACACAGGAATCACGATATCGTGTATCTAATATTGTCATCCAAGCCATGATATCACGTATGCGATATCGTGGATCCAATATCGAGGGTCCGATATCAAGGATCCAATATTAGGGGTCTGATATCGAGGATCTAATATCAATATCAAGGGTTTGATATCAGCACCTGACAAACCATGATTCATCACTAGCCTATTGCGAAACACTCATGGAAATGAAAATAGTGATAATCATTTCATATTACATGGTTGAAAGACTTAGAAGAGTTTACAAGTAAAATTTATCCTCTATAGCACATTTTGACAAGGTATACACTGTTGATAAGATTCAATAAAGATATGAGTTTGAACTTTGAACCAAAGGAAATGGTGAACTTTGAACTGATGGAAATGGCAATTGACCACATTATATTACATGATTATAGATTTTATCCTCTATAACATGTTTTGACCTAGTCTATAGTGTTGAGAAGATTCAATAAAGACATAAGTTTGAACCTTAAATCAATGGAAATGTTAAGGACTATGTTGTATTACATGCTTGAACGACTTGGAAGAGTTTACCATTAAAATTTATCCTGTTTAGAATGTTTTGACCAAGTCCACACAGTGTTGATAAGAGACATACATAATTTTGAAATTTGAATCAAGCCTAGGAGATGGCCTTGGAATGAACATTTAAAAATGGACAAAAGAGTTCTTCCTCCGAAACATTTGAACAAAGACCTTCGAAAACATGGCTTGCAATTGGTGTTAGGTTTATCAAAGATAGTCAGGGACGTCTGGACAAAATTACTTTCGAGTGGCTATTGAGTGGGTTGTTGGCAGCTAGAATTTAGAGGCTAGATAGTGTCCCTACATTCAAACCTCTGAAAGTGACTATTTAAGTTGCATAAACATAACCTTATGCTATGTTCTAGGTTCTATCTACTTAGATGTTTAAGTTTTGCATTGATATGGGGTGAGAAGAGTTTCTGCAGATCTCTACGGCAAAACAACATAATCCTTCAAACAGATTCATGGCTACCACTAATGCTACGGTTGTTCTGTGTGTTGTGTTATTAACAACAATTTCGATGGTAAATGGCTGCTGATCCGTTATGGCTTTGTAGGATAGAAAAAATCTTCATGGAAAGAAGCTTGAGCCATTTCTAGCTTATGGAGGAAATGAGATGGATTCTCAGTGTTTTGATTCTCATGGTTTTGGGCTGCTGTTTGAAGGTTTTGTCGTTGGACAGACTATTTTTTAGGTTTTTCCAAAATATGGTCATGAGCCATCTCAACCTTCTCCAATCTACAACTAAATGACAAATGTATATCGTTTCTTTATCCAGGTTCCTCGATTCCTTGAATTCTTGAAATTCTGCTTGAAACCACCACAAAAATTTTGGCCTAGCACTTTCAAACAAGATTCAAGCTAAGTCATGTAGCTACCCAAGCATGAATACAGCATGACCAAACTTGGAGGCCTCTGAAACAGCCCTAGATGCTACACGATTCAATAGCCAAGGTTCCCCCAGGGCCCACAGGTAGCTGCATCAACTTTTTCCATCCATAATTAAAAGTTTCATGCTCAAAATGCTTGGTTTTGGCTAAAGTACACTTTGGTTATATTTTCTTATGCTACATAGTGTGAGGATTAGCGCTACCAATTTTTGGAGCACAAAAACTGAGCCAAAATATGCCGAAATTGAGCATAAGGACCTCCCATGACCTTCACCAAGGCACCCAACAGCTCCTAACCTCTAGAAAATCAAAATTTGGGTCTCAAATATGCAATTTTGACTTGGTGACGCTGGGGCTACATTTTCTTACACTGCAAAGCGTAAGGATCAGCGTCACCAACTTTTGGAGTTGCAAAACTGAGCCAAAATAGGTTGAAATCAAGCACAAAGACCCCCCATAGCCTTCACCAAGGCCCCCAATAGCTCCTAGCATCTAGAAAATCAAAATTTTGGCCTTAAATGAGGTGTTTTCAGTTGGTGACGCTGGGGTTACTTTTTCAGATGCTGCACAGCGTGACCAAACAAGACTAGCTCAATTCAGGCACCTCCAGGTAGAATCTCAACATGAATTCAACTCCCAGGGGCCTGGGAGGAAATTGTGTATGATCACAGGCTTCAAAAACTCCAAATTTGGGCCTCAAATATGCCATTTTAACTTGGTGATGCTGGGGTTACTTTTTAGACGCTACACAGCGTAATGCCCAACATCATCAACCAAAAGAGGGCAAAAATGACATCTAAATTAGCCCAAATTTGGTACAAAAAACCCTCATGTCCCATTGCATGCAGATTCACTCAGAGAATGGGTCTCACAGGTCAAAAATTTGTTCAAAATGCACTATTTTCAGGTCATATATTGTTAGTCATGCTAACATGCTTCCAGCAGTGTAAACCCAGCATAAACACTTTCATATGTTGGACGTTGGAAGTTGGACACTAGACATTGATGCCAAGACACACTACACACATGCCAAAGCTAGATCCATGCATGATGGAGGCCTTGGAAGAGAAAAAATAGCACAGATCTATAGATCCGGAGGCTAGACATCCAGATCCACTCTTGTACTTTAACATTCTTTGTACATTTTGCATTTTTCAGTGTATCAAGCTCTTACACTGTGGATAACACAAATTAGCGTAAGAGATCTTGGTCACATTGCATGCTATACATTGTAACATTTCATTCATCCAGTCAATGCACATACCTGTCACTTGATTCGAATGTTTCTCACCCTGTAGCCATGGATCTTCACACAGATCCGCATCCCATGCATCAAAACCGTATAAATACCTTGATTTTCCACTAGATCGGGGTTTCAAAATTTAGTCATAGAGCATCCCATATACTTTGTACACTAAATATTCTATGCAACATTTCATACACTGGGCATCAAACTTAGTCACGTTGAGCATGGGAAATCTTGGTCACACTACAGAACCTACAACCAGAAACCTGTATTCCCCAGCATCCATTCACATCAAGGCTAAACCTCTGCCTTGCAATCATTCTACAACTACGTTTTCACCGGTGCACTTCTTTGTAATTTTCAATCAATACAAATAGTTACATTTTTTTGCCAATCATATTTACAGTTTACATTATTTTTTGTTTACGCTATTTACATCTTTTTTACGCTTGTCCACGTTTACGTTTGCATTTGTTTACAATAACCCGACGCATTGCCATTGCGTACGCTAGGGGAAGTCCTTGTTTGATCTGTGTACAAACCATTCAAGGCACTCTGCCTTCATTTATTTCCAGCTTGCCCTCACGTGAAGGTATGGTCTATTGTATCTCTCCGGAGATCTTTAGGTGTTCGTTTTCTTCCAGCCTTATGCTGACGATTTTGGACAGTATAGTAAAATGGTGCTAAAAGGAGGGCATTTCTCTATTAGATCTGCCTCTTAGCATCCCATATCTAGCGTTCACATGCTACTGTGATTGTCAGCATTCCTACGCTACCTTGTTCCCAGCGTTCAGGCATTGTTTCTTACTCATAAATCCTGTTATCAAGTCCAGATGCTATTTCAAAGTTTTCCAGGAACATTCCTGCTTAAATCACAACATCCTGCACCTTCCTCTCTTAGATCCAGAAACTGCCCACAGCGTCCTACACCCTATGCCAATTTCAGACATTGTTTATAGCATCCATAATCCTTATCTCTCTTTTCTGATGCTATTCATAGCGTCCAGATCTAAGTTTTCTTCTCAGACACAGTGTCCAACACTTAGTTTTCTAACCCAAACGTTGGTCACGCTGACATTGGTCAAGATGATGTTGGTCATGCTAACGTTGGTCAAGCTGATGTTGGTCATGCTAACGTTGGTCAAACTGACACTGGTCATGCTAACGTTGGTCACGCTGCTCCTCACCCTACCTCACATGCTATTCCTTAAGCTCAAACTTTGTCCATAGCACTCCAATGCTGCCCTTGACTTCTTATGCTACAGTTCATACGCTATCAGTTTTACACTTAGAAAATGTTTTTCACACATTGCCAGGTTCTTATGTTGGATACTTAGACAAATTTTCAGTGTTCACATGCTAGAAACTTGAATAAATTTTTAGTGTTCACACGCTGGACACTTAGACAAATTTTTAGTGTTCACATGCCAGACACTTAGACAAATTTTTAATATTCACACGCTGGACACTTAGACAAATTTTTAGTGTTCACACACTACAGTTGGTCATGCTGGATAGTTAGTCATGCTGCAGACTTGTCACACTACACATGTTGCATCCTTATCTAGGACCACATATTGCACTTGTTGCCTTGTTGCCTTGTCTGTACACTACCCCATCACACATCACCATGCAGTCATCTTAGAACTCTAATGCATGCACCTTCGTAATCCTTACACAAGAAGAGTATAACTACATTTGTGTGAATATTTAGGCCAACCTTCTCATTGACCACACAGAGAAGGAAGAGAAACAAACCTTTGAGTGCATATACATGGGGGGTCATGAATTCACTCCCTCTGTATATGACATCATCCCCCTTTCTGAGCCTCACCACCGACTCATCTCTCAGCTCCTTCTAGCAAGGAGCCAAAAAACATGGCGACCCACAGAGGAGCCCCAAAACTCGAGGCATAATCTGAACCTGAGGATTCATACCACATCCTTAGTTCCCATGCCTATGTGAACCCATCATTCCACCCTTGCATGGGACAGATGGTCACTCACTAGGTATCAAGAAGCACAAAAGCATCGGTATCCCAATAGAGATTACCCACATCCATCTCCACCCAATACATACCGCACATGCAAACACATGGAGCCCATTTCATCACTTCATCTCTGCACATCCAAGGTGTCACTTCACAGTTTGTGGCTAGGGAAGGAACCATACCCCTTGTTCAAAAACCCACTCACTTCAATGTGTCACACCTTGCAACCACAACTTTGAACATTGCTCCACAACAACAAATGACAACCCAACAATCTCCCCAAACAACTGATCTTCGTACCACCGAAGAGTGGGTAGAAGCTAAACAAATGATGCAAGTCTTATCTAAAGAGGTAAAGCACCTCAAAAAGGAAAAATCTGAACAAGTTAAAGTACTAGACTTCTATCAAGATGATCCAATTAGCTCTTTAGTGCCATTGTTAGCTTTACCCAACGGAATCACACTCCCATAGTTAACCAAGTACAATGGGAAGGGAGACCCGAACGCTCACTTGGTAACATTCCGATTAGAGATCCTATTGCTTCAAGCTTGGCCCCACGTAATCCTATGTGTGTTCACCATGTCTCTAATAGAAAATGCCTTATACTGGTACTGAGCCTTACCACCTAACTCCATATCCTCTCTAGAGGGTCTATTACATCAGTTCATCACCCATTTTAAGTACAACCTCAAGCCTGAGGCCACACTAGACACTCTGATACAGGTGAAATAAGCACCACTAAAGCCTATGCAGAAATTCATTCAACGATGGAGCATAGCCCTTAACGAACTTCATGAGCCCATCCCGGAAACGTATTTGCTTACAATTTTGAAGGGATCCGTGAATGACTTTGTTAAGTCAAAGTTGTACTATCTAAGCACTCAAACATTGAGCCAAGCATTCACATAGATCAAGAACATTGAACAAGCTGCACAAACCAGTAATGATCCCACCTATGTGGCTTACAAGAACCAACACATTCCCAAAAAAAAGACAACAACAGAAACTATAGCCGCAAGCACAAAAAAAAAACACCAGTACCAACCCACCCGCAACGATAGGGGCCACCCAAAAGCTGAACTTTCAGCGCAAGGATCACTCTAAGTACATGCCGCTACCCACGCTACCCTCTGAACTACTAGAGAAACTCCTTAAAGCCAAGAAAATCCAATACAAACATGTAGCGGAGAATGTTCACCGCCAACACGATAGGTACTACGAGCTACTATGGAATCCCACCTTAGCAGCACCAAACGATCCCTTGGTTCCACGATATTTTAAGTTAGACCAATTCTATCACTAGCACCAGATGTCTGGTCACAACACTGAAACCTACCATGCCTTACAAGATGATCTTCAAGTAATGATAAAATGGGGCCAACTCAACATCAACAGCCTGAGTCAACCCAGAACAGATGATGCCTCCTATGTTATAAACTCCATTGGAAAAGATAGTAAGCCTAAACCTATGCGGAAACCTTTTGTGATCTGTATGCCTCTTAGCAAGGCAATGATCCCCTCGCCTCCACAAGCAAGAGACCTCCCATTGTCATCCAAGTGCCACCTCGAGTACCTGCAAAACCTTTCATGGTCAAAGTACCACTACAATCGATAGCTAAGACGTTAAACTGGCATGATGCACCGACCACAACCACAAAGAAACCTTTTGTCATCAAGGTGCCACAAAAAGCTAGTCAAACACCAACGACTCCTCCCAAACTACCATTTGTTATAAAGGTGCCACCACGCGATGGCCCCTCACCTACCCAGAGCCCAACTATAGGCAATGTCTCAACCTCTTCTCCCTTAAGAGTCAACCTTGCCAACAACATGGGTAAGCCTACCAAATGGTAGCAGAAGAGGAAAAATGAACAACGAACAACCTCCACACCCAAAAAAAAACAATACCAAGCAAGAAACAATTGAACGCTAGGGCCCCTACTCCTAATCTCAAGCAAACCAGGCCCAATCCCTCTACGCAAGAGGCACATCCCTCAACCCACACAAAGGAAGCCAAAGCCAACACAATGACCGACAACACAAACTTTGTAGCTGCACTAGCCTAGGTAAAACAAATTCTTAAACAAAAGAACACAACGATGAGCTTTTACGACCTGGTCATGACTTCAACTGCTCACTGCAAAGCCTTGGCTCAAACATTAGCATCCATTTCTATTACGGAGGACATCCGTGCAAACAAGGAATCCATCCATGCAATGATTTCACAACATACACCACAAGGATTAGGTTCAAACACCTTATTCTTCCGCAACGATGTACTTAAAGTCAACTCCAAATGAGAGGAGGTCACAATAGCTCCATTGTCGATTAGTGTACATGTTGGACAATGTACCATTCGCAGAGTGCACGTTGATGACAGTGCGACAACAAACATAGCTTTATACTCCTTCATCATCAAACTAGGCATGACAGACGAGATCATGCCAACAAAAATCATGTATTTAAAATCCTTCAACGGATCATGTGTCACAATTAAGGGCACAATCAACTTAGCCTTTGTGGCAGGAGAATAATTTCCCACCAGCGCAGAGTTCACTGTCATAGAAGAGATGCCAAGTTTCAACATGATTCTTGGTAGACCTTGGCTAGCCCCAACAATGGGCCGTTTCCTCACGAATACATCAAGAAATATGCCTTCCATACAAAGGTGGACAAGTCATCATACATGGCGATAACACTCCCTTTCTAGCCATCCACAACATAGACTTGCCACAAGTCTTGAAAGAAGAGTCTCTTGATGGAACACCCATGGCAACAAATGCAACATCTAAAGCTAAAATACCCAAACAAGTGGTAAAAATCAAAAGCCTCCTAGAGCAACCAAAACCTAGCATGCCTCCTAGACCATGTCTGGCTAGGAAACAACCACATGATCAAGACTCCCCTACGACCAAAAACATGTCTGATCCCCGCCCACTCTTCACCTTTGTTTATATTGTACTAGCTTATGCATTTACATGAGACCTGAAAAGGCCTTAAAATAGGCTGTGGCCTGAAAAGGCCTTAAACTAACACACTGTCTAGTACGGCTTTAAACTGCCACGCATGGCCCGAAAAGGCCTTAAACTGCCACGCATGGCCCGAAAAGGCCTTAAACTACCACTTTTTGCATTGTTTTCTATTTTGCTTGTGCATTTAAGTTCTATTTTCAACAGTTACTACTTGACATTATGTTATCCAGTTTCTTGTTTTGCAGGATCACCTAGACATACGTGCATGCATCCAGACATCGTCCTGGCATCATGACGATAAACTAATACCATAGATTCGTCCAGGCATCATGACGATAAACTGATACCACAAATTCGTCCTAGCATCATGACGATAAACTGATACCACAAATTCATCCTAGAATCATGACGATAAACTGATACCACATAATGGTTCTAGCATCATGACCTAAAATTGATACCATAGATCATCCTGAATGACAATAAACTACCACATTCTCATCTGCCAGAGTCTGCTAAGACTATAAACTAGCTCGCCTCTCCATAGTCCACCACAACTATAAACTAGCATTGCATTGTCCGCTATGACACTAAAATGGCAACGTCCAATAGGTTATGACGTAAAACTAATCCATGATAGTCCGTCGAGACTATAAACTGACAACTTCTTCACTGACCTACTAATCTGTTACTGAAATCAAACGCCATGTCTTCATCAATCTACTGCATGAATTCATCACATAGACTCTGACAACATTGTTGTTGCTCAATTTTGTTTGCTTGCGGTTGCATGCGGTGTCTCCATCCCATCGGTTGCATCCATGTTTAAAGTGTTAAGCTAACTCATTCACTCATGGTTTTCTTGTCTTCTTGGAGTTGTGTTTGCAGGTTGACACCCAG
>MNCI01037548.1:2938-29134 GCA_015680685.1 Gnetum montanum
TGTAAAACAAAAACTTAAAAGAACTGAGGACCTCAAATGATCAGCATAGGTGGCCATCTCCCCCATGACTGAATTGAAAGGGAGAAATCCAAAATAATGAGCACCTATTTAAATTTTTCAGAAGTGTCCAACTTCTCCCGATTGATGTTCTTAGATTAAGGGGTGGAAGATGGTAACGCTCATACTCCAATGTGTCTATGCCTTCATTATGGACGTGAGTTGTTCCCCTAGTTTGTTCCATGCATGTTGGTGGGCTGCTTTCTTGATCAGCTATCAACCACTGGGTGTTCTCTTGTTGTGTGGTTGCTACATACAGGCACCGTTGTATTTGTGTTTCTTGGGCAAACCAGTTGCATGCAGGAGATGCTGAGCATTCCTCCATGTCATCACCCTCTGAGTCATTGTATGTGATGCATGGAACTTTCTTCTTCTCGATCTTTCCATAAATATTTTCCTTAGATATTTCCAAGGAAATATCATGGATCCCTAGGCACATGTTGATGGTGCTGATCCATGCCCTCACCATTATAATTGGGAAGTCTCCTTTGTTACTGTTGACTTCTATCACTAGGAAATCAACTGGGTATGACCAACCACACATAGTGGTAATGATGTCCTCCACTAATCCCAAGGGAATGGTGATGAACTGGTCAGCTAGCTCTAATTGAATATTGCTCTTCTTGAGTGGAGGTAGGTTCTAGGCTTTATACATTTCTCATGAGATTAAGTTAACTCTAGAACCTGAGTTAAGAAGAGCCTTATGTGGTTCGTTCCTAGCGACTTGAAGGTAGATTAAAGGACTTCCAGGGTCAAAGAGTTTCCTAGGAAGGTGGCCCACCTTGATCCAGTTGATAATGGTATGTGTTAACATAACCGTATACGTTAAGCCTTGTTGTTGTTTGAAGGAAGCTCCGAAGCCTTGTATCTTGGAGGAGCGTGCACAGACTCAACCGCTTGTGGTTGTGAGAGCTTGTTTGGGCTTTTGGTTCTAAAGAAAGGTCTTCTCTTCTTCTGGTTGTCAGAACCAGTAGCAGGCTAAAGGTTTATAGCTCTTGTAGAATTACATTGCTGTGGTTGAGTGGGGAGTTCCCCTTGCATTGTTGGAGCGGCTGGTAGTGGAATTATCGACGGATGAGTGACGACTGGATTCGGAGGATGGTACGCATGTGGTATGTCTTCCATAGGAGAAGGAGTCCTAGAATACTCCCAAACTTGGTAGTGACATTGTGGGGTTGCGTGACCCATAGAGTCACTTGGAGAAACCGGTTGCTGCACGTAATAGCCATATGGGTCTGGTTGCCGGTAAGGGTATTGTTGTCAAGGCGGTGGCATCCCCTATGACTATGGGTGTTGCCACTGCTGATGTTGCCCGATAGGTTGTGGTGGAGTTCCACTTGGATAATATGTTAATGGTTGGTGGAACTACCTTGGGTTACCTTGGGGATAAGGTAACCTTTGGGGTGCTTTCCGTCTATTAAGTCTTAGGTTGAGCGCATACACCCCAGACTCTTGCAAATGTGAGATTATTAGACAATATTCCTTAGGATGGTCATATTGGCAGATCCCACATCCACCGTTATTGTCTATGTTAGAATCCACAACCTCATCGGAGATAGTCATTTTTCCCTTACCCTTGTCACGTGCATGGCTTGAATCTCTCCGCATTTTCTTACCATGGTCACTACTTCATTCCTCCTTAGACTCCTCTATGATTTTTTGGACCGTTTTAATTTTGCTATCTAAGGAGCTCCATATTTCATCTACCTTAGCCAACACTTCTGTTGTTAGCTTTTGAAGAGGCAAGGTTTTTCTATTCACCAACTCTTCAAGTGGTGACTCATCCTCTTCATTGCAGAATCTCACTCCCTTCTTTCGAAGGGAAGGATCACGGTTATATTCTTCCATGCTCTCTATTTTCTATAGCTCCCCTTCATAGGATCTAAGCTCAGATAATCTCCCTTGGATATAAGTCCCAAGGGTTCTCCTAGTTTCATGTCTTAACCCATCTATGAGGTGGCGTAGTTAATCCCGTTGTGCATAACCATGGCCTGGGCAACGATGTAGCAATACATAGTATCGGCCCATGGCAGCATCCAAGGGTTCGTGATTACCTTGCTTCCATCCTTGGATCTATTTACGTAAGTTAGATACTCTAGAGTATGTTTGGTATTTATCATTGAACAACTCTAACATCGTACTTCATCTCCTAATGGTTTCTAGCTCTAAGGACTGGTACCAACTCTCTACTTCCTTTATGAGTGTCCTAGGAAATAACTTTAATATTTGCAACTTATTCTCAATATTTTGCAAGGTGCAAGCATCATGGAATGCCTATAAATGATTTTTTGGATTAGCATTGTATCCCCCTTCGAAGCGTTGGATATTATTCATATCTAATCTTTTGATCTGACTATTTTTCTGATGCCTTGTAGGTATTCTAACTACCTTCGTAATATCTAGCATACTTCGGGTGGCAAGTAGGGGTTCATCATGATCATCTCTCTCATGACATCTACAATGTCTATGTTGTTCCCTACTTTCCCTTCTTTCATGCCTTGATTCTCTTGACTGTCCTCGTCCTCGCTCTCGACTCTCTCGTTGAGGTCTCTCATTTCTTTTACCTTTATCATCACCGTTAAGCTCTCTATGACTGCATCTTGATGTGGAAGGAGAGGGCGAATGGTGTGATGAAGGAGAAGAAGAAGGGAAACCGTCACCATGATGATGTTTCTTACCTTATCTTCTATGGCTACGGCCCCGATCATGATGATGATCAGAATGCCTGTCCTTGTCATGTGTTTTTATTCCCTCAGTGAACACTTGGTGCTCATGGGCATTAGAACCAAGGTTGTGTATCATGGAGCATAGGTTTTGATACCCCACCTCTGCACCATCATTAGGAGGGGGAACATCATCTTGTGGAGAACCTATTGAGATAGGTTCGCCACCCTTAACTTCTCTTATGACGGGCGAAGCATTACGGGGGCCTTTTCCCTTCAACGATGTGTGGCAACTCTCCTATCGCAAGTCCTGTTGACGTTGCGCTTCTATGGGATGGTAGTTGCTTGTGTTATAATCTTCTACAACATATTCGACATATAGCTACGTCATGTCTATCTGTGCCAGAGCATGAAGGAGCATGTTAAGGACTACCCGATCTGGGGGTAACACTATGTTACCTTGCAGATCATGCCAACACAGTTTTTCATCTTGATGGAGGATAAAAGTAAAACTGGGTATATACTCATCAAGATGAATATATACCACACTAAATTCCTATGGAACTGGTGAATTTTGGTTATGTGTGTTAGATCGCCAACTGTCTCTTGTATGATCCCTAGGTGGGGAAGTGCTTTTATGAGAAGAAGAAGAAGACATTATGTCTTATTCGGTGTGCTGATTAACTATTATATAATTTTTTTGTCTAATTAACCCTAAGGGTTCATTTAAGCTCCGAGCGATGTGGATAATTTCCTATGTTCTACTTAGCGCACAAACACTTAGTTCCTAGCAACAGTGCTAATGATGAGTGGCGAGGTACCCCGACACTCAACCATACGAATACGAGCCTTACACGTGCAATCCGGTTGAACTCTGCAGACTAAGTTCCTACACACCTCATGGAACACTTAAGGTTAATCATTCATTGTATTCCTAGACTTACTTATATTTGTGACGGTTGTCTGGTTAAGTAAGTCTGAGGTATGTGATTTTTATAGTTTTTATGTTTTATCTCCTATGCTAATGAGGTGAAGGGTGAAGAAACTAATTAACTAACTTTAACTAACTAACTAAGCCTTAATTAACCTAGCATCAGCATCTGTTCCCACTTACCATTCATACCTTGAACCAATGCAACCTTGGTTACCAAACGCTATTCGTTACTGGGATTACCAAGCATAACGCATGTGCTCTAAGCGGTCGTACTGAATGCACTTAATTATGGGAGAAGGGTTGAGAGAGATTTAATTAATTAATAAGCATTTAATGGTAAACAATAAATAACAATAAGTAAAATCCTAATTATCCTATGCCATGCACTGCAAGGTTTATCCAAAAGTTCGTCTTTATTTCCGTACACAAACTTGTGTTTAGGTACAATATTTGCTCAAATAAAGATCCGTTCACTTTGGAGCTCCTACTGCGGGCATATGGAAATTATTCTATCTTTGGAGAGGTAAAACTTCTAGAGTTTCGCTAAGGGTCTAGATCTAGATTGAGAAACAAGGGAGAGCCACCTCTTATTTATAGACTTGATGGTGCACCACGAGATCACGTATGCAATATTGCAGGGGACGATGCGATATCGCGTACGCGATATCGCGTCCCATCAGATAGGCCCACAAACACGTCTTCTTATCACTAATAGTCTTAACAATAAATGGTGTTATTTTTTCAAAGATAGACATGTTTGATTGAAATCTTCTATCCAATTTGCAAGTGGATATAGAATCAACGCATCATCCAATTTGCATAGAACAAATACATTATTCAATTTGCAAATGAATATATAAGAAACATGTTAGCAATCGTAAATGAATTTCTTTGCATATGCTACATGTGAATGCAAAAAACCATTTAAAAAATCAGTGATGGTAGAGTAATTATAAATGTGAAGATTTATTGATAAACAAAGGTGAATCCTGGGGAGATCATAGTTGGGTTTAAGAGGCCCTTCTATATCCAAAAGGGGAACAAGCCTTATCCATGGGTTTAGCAACTTCTACAACATAGTTTTTGTTAGGAGTTATTTGATGGCTATTATGTGTAGGTTTTGGTCCTAATTGTTCTATGATTGCTGTATTTTGGCAATAAATATTTTTTAATGGTTTTGAATAAGTTGTTGTATCTTTAGTGGTTAATTCAAAATCTTCTATTTTAAATATTTGGATGTTACCACGGTTTAATATGATGTAGATTTTCCTTGAAATTAAATAATATTCCCTTTGGAGATGTATTCAAATAAAATTATGGTTAAAATTGTTGAAAGATTTTATACAAAAGCTTCCTAGGTGATTTATGTTTAAAACCATTAGTTTTAGTAAGACACTAGAAGGATGAGGATAAGTGTTAAGGTTTCTTTGGTCAAACTTATTTCTCTCAATATAATTATCACCTTCTTTTGCTAGAATCAAGCTCTTCTTTGTGTGCTAAATCCAAGCTTCTTTTCAACAAAGTCATTACAACATCTTTATTTATTTATTCTTCCCTCATTCATTCCAATCCCCAGCATCAAATGGGCAATAGAAAGGAATCAATGTCAAATAATGTGTCTAGGCATTTATAGCACATCAACACATGTCAAAAATGAATTAATCAATTCGATATTTCTTTACACCATAAGCTAAAGAAGAACAATATAGGATAGCATTCAAGCAAAACATGGAAGAAAAATGCCTAACCAAAGTTGAGCAAGAGAAAAATGTTGAAAAATGGCTGAACTCATTGTAATTTCCTCCAAATATATCATCCATGTAGCACTGGCTATGTCATGAAAATGATTTTTTAACTATTTAACAAAGTAACTCATTTAATTAGTTACTGATAATTACTAAACTAGTTATTAGCAATGACAAGTTCCTACCCCCTATTGTTCAATTTTCCCTTGCAAATGATTTGAAAAAACTATAAGCTACCAAAAAATATTAACTCGTGTCTTGATCCTTTTTAAGCTAAGCATTCATTTAGTTTATTTTTTAAAAACAAATGATCTCAAAGAAACATAATTCACTACCATCAGGTATTCTCCATAGGTTTTGACTTGAAATAAAGTTGCAGCTATAAGCGAAGAGATAGATTCGTTGTCACACAAAAGTCAGAGGCCAAAATGGAGAAGCATAGAAATAAGGATCGAGCTACTTGAAAAAACAATGTTTGTAGATAAGAGAACTCCAACCAACAAAGGAAACAATAAAACAATTTTCCAACATTCCAAAAATAACATCTAATTTACAAACATCATCCTTTAAATAATAAAGTAAGGTTTTTATCTATTTTATTTGAAACTTTTGTGCATTTTTCTATACATTATTTCAACTAGTGTACTACTAACACATATCTTTTTTATTCACAAATAAATTCTTCTCCTTGCTATAAGCTCTTTTGAATTCTACATAATATTTGAAAGCTACATTGTATTAATACAAATTTTGTTAAAGCAAGCATTTGTATTTTGTGACATTTACAACTGTGATTGAAATGTTTTATATCAAACTTTAGATTTGGAAAAAATATGATTATGAAAATTGTTGCTATCTCATTGAATAAATGAATTTTTCAATAGCATTTATTATTATTACTATTATCAATGAAATGTTATATTTATCAGTGTATGCATATTTAGAACCAAAGTTGCTAAATAAGAATATAGTTTTAACAAACAAAAATCAAATAATTATTGAATGTGATACATTATTATTAAAGGTGCTATTTGTAGTAACAAGTAATGCATCTCCTTCTAAAATTATTCCAAGATTCTTTGCAACAAAGTCATTACATCATCTTTATTTATTTATTCTTCCCTCACTCATTATGATCCCGAGCATACAACAACATCAAATGGGCAATAGAAAGGAAACAATGTTGAATAATATTTTTCTAGGCATCTATAGCACATCAGCAACAAAAAATGTCTAAAATGAATCAATCAATTTAATATTTCTTTATACCATAAGCTAAAGAAGAATGGTTGAGGTCAACATTCAAGTAAAACATGAAAGAAAAATCCCTAACAAAAGCCAAGTAAGAAAAAAGTGCTAAAAAATGGCTAAAACCACTGTAATTTTCTCCAAATATATCATCCTCATAGCACTAGCCGTGTCATGAAAATAATTTATTAAAAATTTAACAAAGTAACTCATTTAATTGGTTATTGATAATTACTAAACCAGTTATTATCAATGGCAAGTTCCTACCCCTTATTGTTCAACCTTCCCATGTAAATGATTTGAAAAAATTATAAGCTACCAAAAAATATTAACCTGTGTCCTAATCCTTTTTAAGTTGAGCATTCATTTTGCTTATTTTTGAAAAATAAATGACCTCAAAGAAACATAATTCACTACCATATGTGCTTTGGTATTCTCCATAGGTTTTGACTTGAAATAAAGTTGCAACTATAAACCAAGAAATAGATTCATCATCATAGAAAAGTCAAAGGCCAAAACAGAGAAGCATAGAAACAAGGATTGAGCTACTTGAAAAAAATAAGAAGAAGAGTAATAGTACTAACCATGAACATCTTTATATCTAGATCCTAATGCATAAAGAACTTGTTCATTGATTTATCTATCTCTGTAGTTAAAATAAATTTATATTAACACACTTCTCAATCAAGCATAGAAATATTTAACTACTCTACTATGAAAAACAATGATTATAATATAACATAGATGAGTAACAAGTTTATATGTAAGCATGGAATCAATAAATGATTTTTTTTCATGGGGTGGAAAAGAGAGAAATGGTTGGACAAGGAGAATTGATAAAATACCATTGAATATTAAGCTTTTCAACTTGCAAGACATTGTAAATAAAACTAATAGACCAAGGTTCTTGCAAACCAACCAAAATATCATTACTTAACATATTTATATGATATAATAATTTTTATTCAAAATAATATAATTTATCAATACATTTAACTTCTAACAATATGAGTATTTGTTTCTACATAGATTAAATAACAAAAAAACATCAAAATCATCTAGATAGTCTATACAACAAATCCATTCATAAGCTTATAAAAATTTACAAAATTAATCTATATTGACATATTCAAAATCACTAATTCCAAATGTAAACTTTTGCCCCTCATCCTTCCATAACTTACTATAATCTTAAAACCTAGCTTTTCCATTTCCATAAAAAGCTTGAAAGTTTGCATTTCAACATTAAAAACTCCTAATAATATCTTGATCATTGTCATTATCAACCATAGTAGCCTTAGCATCATACAAAGATTCTTTTTTGCTTTCGAATGCATTTGAAAAATGTTGAATTCCATCATGGTGATAAAAATAATATCTTTGATCAACATTTTTATTTGACAAGTCATACCATGTTTGATATACCATCCGCAACAATATTGCCATAATGTTTGGAACATAATTTCAGAAAAGAGTCATCATTTCCTAATTTTAACTGTTAAGGAAAAACACAATATCTCTCAACATCTCTACAATCTAAATTCAAACTTTTTTCCCCTTTCAATGTTAAGTAATATTTTTACATATTTTAAAAAAAATTATGCTCAATAAAACTACAAAACTTATATATAAACACATGCTTTTAATAACACTTCATTTCATATATTTTTACCTAAAGAATACGGTTTTGCTTCTACACAAGTAGGCTTATTGCTATTACTTCCATGTATTATTTTTTTTTTGAGTCTCATTTGACAATTGTCCTAAATAAAGATAACATATTATTGTTTCCTAGAAAACACCTATACATATAAAATAATCATAGTGTACATCTAATATAACATCCTCACCATTATACAATGATTCTTTATTATTTTTATATGCATTTGGCAAATGCTGATTTCCATCACAGCTATAAAAATGATAAATCTTATCAACATTTCTATTTGATAAGTCATACTCTATATGACTATTTGATGTAGCACCAACAACAAATTTGCCATGCTATCTCATACATGATTTCTTCAAAGAGTTGTTGTTTCCTAATGTTACTTGTTCATGAGAAATACTATTTCCATCAACATTTGTGGAATCAGAATGCAAATTCCTTTGTCTGTTCAATGATAAGCAACATTTTTGCACAATTTCCAGTGATTATATTAGTTAAACTACAAAATTTACATAAAAATATGTACCTTTTATAACACTTTGTTTTTTATAGTATGCTTACCTGAACATTATATTGTACATCTACATAAGTAGGTTAAGTACTATCATGTTCATGTATTATTTCTTTTGAAGTCTCACCAAATAATAACCCAAAATAAAGAAAACATATTACTTAATGTAAAACAAAAACTATCTATATAAAATAAATAAAACAAATTACCATCTATTTGAAGCTTTTTCCCACTTGTTATAAACCTTTGTTCAATTTTACTACCTTCAATTCTTTTTTAATCTTTGCTCTTATTTTTCTATTGCTTCTTCTTTAGCATTTTTCTCTTGTTTTTGCTCACTTTATTTCCACCACAAAAAAAATATACTATGAATAATTTTTTGTCTGATCATATGTTGCCACACAGTTTTCACATCTTTCAAAGTATAGATTTTAAAAGATAATGACATGCTCTAACTATAACTGGTGTGTTGATAGTATCTTTATCTTCAACAACAAACATTACTAAGCAACAAAAGGAATATTAAAATATATAAATATAACTACATCAAATTATTTGACCTGAAACATATCAAAGAACTTACCTATTAAAGGAATTTCTATTTTTTTATAACATACTTTGCTATTTTAAATCTATGTTGAAAAACTATGTGCTCATCAATAACGATGAGACTAAACATATTTCATTCTTTCTTTAATACATTCAAATCATTTATCCACTTAGAGAAAATTGTAACTAATAGGTAAACAAAAGTTAATGGTAAACATTTTTAAGAGAAAATTCATACTATAAACTTAACAAAACAACACATAAACATACATTTATAATTACAAGATTCAAACATTTCTTTTGATACCAGTAAACATAAACCATCATGATCAATAATAAGAACATGAACTCCATGTAAACCATCATTATATTTTTGTGCTAATGCCATGGAATTCTAATATTCACTACATCTGCAATCAAGTGCAACTCTTTTATATACACAATCCAGGCAACAACTTTGAAGAAACATAACAAAGAAATATCTTCAAATCATAAATGGTTATCGCAATTCATAGACTACATAGTATGTGTCCACTTATTCATTATTTTATGTCAGTTGAATTGTTACTTTACAATTAATACATCCAAATCTTCCATTATCAACATTATTATCAAAACAATAGATTTGTATCCCTTATGCAACCTAGCATGCTGAAAATTTTCAAATTAAATCTTCTATTGATGATTCTAAAACCACCTTTTCGTACACTCATTATACTAAAAATATGATGGTTATAGCAACACACTTAACGAGAATATAAAATCTACCAACTGTATGTCACAATTATTTTTTCATGTTACATCATTGTTTTGCAACATTACCATAATGCAAACCTAATGTATACTTTGTTGAATAGGTTATAACCTACCTTGAATAAAAACAAACATGTCAAAATTCAATTATAGGATCCTGTTCTTTTTTTCATTTGGCAACATAACCATACTATGCATACTAAATACACACACTCTACAATAAAAAGCATAATTTAAGTAGTGTAGATCTAGAAGGCTCCTACAAAGAAGAACTCAACATAAGAGTAGACTAATTTCTAAATTCATGTTTTACTACAGAAACTCTTACAAAATCTATCTTATGCTTATTTTGATTTTTTTAGTTTTATAGTTATTATTTAAAAACATCATCAAATTTTAGCATTCTTTTAAGTTCAATATCAATAAAATTTCTATGTCCTAACTTGTATATTTTTGCTTTATTTGGATAGATTTAAAAAAAGAATAAAATGAGATCATATCTAATTAGGGAAGGTTGGCAAGAGTGATCTTCCCATCTGATAATGAACTATGACATTGGAGATCTAGATGAATGCATGCCACCAGTTGCAATGGAGGCTCATTCTCAATGATATGGAGCTACTTTTAGAAACTTTGTCTATGAATCCAGGTTATGTTAGTAGAATGCAATATACAAGTATAAGTAAATCAAGTCATCAAGAAATTATTTCCACATGTTATTTGTTCAAATTCAAAACACAAGCAACATGACAAATAATTGGTGGCTATGACCATTTTACAAATTTGAAAATTCATGTTTCTATTATGAATTTGAGATTATTCCATTTAATATACCTAACAATACATGGTTTGAATGGTGGAAATATTTTTTTCATAATCCATATTTGATGATAAAAAATTCTTCCTCTTTTGTTGAAGGTGCAAATCATAGTGATTATTTCTTCTATATAGATCCCAAAGTGAAAAATATATACATAGATAGGTTTGGTTGGACAAGCATGAGTTATTATCTATTTTCCACTATAGAAAGAAGACTTGTCACTTGTAGTCCATCAGGATTTACTTTCTAAGTAGTGTATACAACAAACATGTGGGATATAGGTTACTTTTGGAAAAAAATGTGCAGGCTGAGAATACAACTTTACCTTTCATGTATGATTTATGCATCTTGAATATTTAACTTAACGATGGACTAACATTGTAAGACTTGCAACATCCACTCCATCAAGTATTGTTGGCAAGTCCTTATGCTAGAGATTCTAAGTGATGAAGATCCATAAACTTTAGCATATATTTTATCTTGTAATGTTAATAAAGAAAGTGGAACTTTCTCTTTATGATTATGTTCTATTTGTAATACTTACACTTGTTTCATGTGGCACTACATATCCTTAATGAATAAGGAACACATATTATCTTTTTTTGGGGGAATTACTGATGAGTCCCGATAGTGGACGCCTAATATCATATCCCCAATATTGGATACATGATATCGGGATCGACGAAGTGATATCGGACATGCGATGTTGAAGCCTGTCTTGTTGCCTATAAATAAGAGACAAAGGCACTTAGTTTTGGATAGTTTTTCTTAGTCCTTTAGCCGAACTCTTGCAATTTTTACCTTCCAAAGTTAGAATTATTTCTAAGTTCTTGCAGTAGGAGTCATAAAGTAAATGGATCTTTATTCGAGCATTGTGTACCTGAGCACACCTTGTGTCTGAAAATAAAGATGAACTTTGTGATAAACCTTGCAACACTCAGAATAGCTTAATTATTGCATTTAATGTTATTTACTATTATTTGATGCTCTCATTACTTAATCAATATTATTTCTATTGAATTGTTAATTATCAACGAATTAGCACACTCAGCACGACCACTTCAAGCATACGTGGAACACTTGGTAGCCTAGTAAAGACTAGTGTTTAGTAATCCCAGTAGTGTTACACTAGTTCAGGATGTGTCCAGAGAGTGGGAACAGATGCTAGTTTTAGGATTTGATTCACATTAGAGTTACAAGAACCCATTAGTTAATTAAATCTTTTCATTGCACACATTAAGAGACCAAGATAGAAAATGTAAAAAACATAAAAGTCATATACCTCGAGTTTACGTAACCATACAATTATGCCTTACAAGTAAGCATGGGAAGACAATGACTGCATAACTCATCCTTGTTCTGTGTAGGCACATAAGCACTTAATCCTTGGAGTTCAACTAAATTGCGCATGAACACTTGTATTCGTATGGTTGGGCGTAGGGGTACCTCGCCACTCATCAATTACTAATAAATATACATAGGTCTTTACATTATCAATAATATAATGACACTAACTACTAAGAAAATAGTCACTTTTCCTTATGAATAATTCTTCCCTTTTGCTAATATCTTTAAGCTACATTCACAACTGCTTCTAATCATTAAGTTCAACTAATGCAAGAGCCTAGCTTGAGCTTTGTTTAGATGGTTCCAATCCAGTTTCTAGTAAAGATGGTGGATGCTTTGGCTGACACAGGAGCCAGCCACAATTATCTTCAACCAAAATATTTTTTTTAATCCAAGTTATTATCTTTTCATTCTTGAAAAAATTTATCAGATGCATTACTTATAAGATCAATGAAAATTTAGAAGAAAAACCAAAAATATATGCAATTTGTTAGTACTATTTCCATACGAGAAGCTTATTTATTAACTTTCTTGGACAAGCCTCTACAAGAAATATATTACGATCTTAATTACTAATAAAATCATCATTTACTGCATGATCTAAAAATGTCAATAGAAAGTCATAATAGCCTTCAACATTTAACAATCCAACCTGAAAATCAATAACAAAAATTATTAGCTAATTATTAACATTAATACTAATGAATTATGCCTAATGTTACAACATCATCAAACATATTGGCTTGTTATGAATTCCAAGTTGTCTCCAACTAAAAGCCTCCATAACTTCTTCCATGGTTCCAAAACCACCTAGTAATAAGAAAATAAAATTATTTCAACTACAACAGTATATATTAAATATTACAAAATGAATTGCGAATATGATAACTACCTGGTAAAGTAATAAAGCCATCTAAATACTCTGTCATCATTGCCTTCCTCTCATGTATAGTATTTACAATATGAACATTGCCAATTTTTTTACCAATGATCTATGTGTAGTAAAAATCACAAGAAAATACTTAAACTATTAGTATGATATGTACAAGTATACTACACTAATAAAAGATTGTTTTTATTGGAATAGTACTTGCTCAGATGCATGAAGTTTTGGTACCACTCTATTATTCAAGATACAAATAATAATCAAATAAAAAATTTAGGAGGAAAATACCTTAATAAGAATCTAAAGTCATAATCTTATTCAAGAACATTTCTTCCCCTACTAAAAATAGTGCTAGGTACAAGACCCATTAGCCTAATGCTTTCTCCTCCATATATTAATTCTATCATTCTTCCAACCTTCGTACTAAAATAACTAAGTTAAATAAACAAAAACATATAAATTTATTATATATATCTTAAAAATTAGAAACAACTAACATTACCATTCCTAATACAAGTTGTTTTGCAACATTTTGAAATCTATTATGCTTGCCTAAGTTACTTCCATAAAAAGCATAAATTCTTGGAATTCTATTGATTTAGACTTGTCGACACACATCATTCACTTGATTGAAATGCATCTTACCATTTATAATCTATCAAGAGGACCAGCTACTAGAGCATGTTCTTCCCATTGTAATATATATATATATATATGTGTGTGTGTGTGTGTGTGTGTGTGTGAAATNATATATATATATATAACATAATGTATTGCTTTCTATCATATCATCACTATCCTCATATCCTCATAATGATTTCTTCTTCTTTTCAACCATGACTATATCTCGTAACAAAAGATTCGATCTTCTTCTTGAGGACAACAATAACACTATATCGATACATTCCAAACTTCAATAATTTAACCACTTATTAGTCATGACCACATCAATGACAATAATAACATTGTATCCATGCATGCCATAGTAAAAGCCCTTTAATNTACAATATGAACATTGCCAATTTTTTTACCAATGATCTATGTGTAGTAAAAATCACAAGAAAATACTTAAACTATTAGTATGATATGTACAAGTATACTACACTAATAAAAGATTGTTTTTATTGGAATAGTACCTGTTTAGATGCATGAAGTTTTGGTACCACTCTATTATTCAAGATACAAATAATAATCAAATAAAAAATTTAGGAGGAAAATACCTTAATAAGAATCTAAAGTCATAATCTTATTAAAGAACATTTCTTCCCCTACTAAAAATAGTGCTAGGTACAAGACCCATTAGCCTAATGCTTTCTCCTCCATATATTAATTCTATCATTCTTCCAACCTTCGTACTAAAATAACTAAGTTAAATAAACAAAAACAAAATTTGTTATATATATCTTAAAAATTAGAAACAACTAACATTACCATTCCTAATACAAGTTGTTTTGCAGCATTTTGAAATCTATTATGCTTGCCTAACTTACTTCCATAAAAAGCATAAATTCTTGGCATTCTATTGATTTAGACTAGTCAACACACATCATTCACTTGATTGAAATGCATCTTACCATTTATAATCTATCAAGAGGACCAGCTACTAGAGCATGTTCTTCTCAATGTAATATATATATATATAACATAATGTATTGCTTTCTATCATATCATCACTATCCTCATATCCTCATAATTATTTCTTCTTCTTTTCAACCATGACTATATCTCGTAACAAAAGATTCAATCTTCTTCTTGAGGACAACAATAACACTGTATTGATACATTCCAAACTTCAATAATGTAACCACTTATTAGTCATGACCACCTCGATGATAATAATAACATTGTATCCATGCATGCCATAGTAAAAGCCCTTTAATAATGTTACAAATTTTCAAGCATATGATTAATTCAAATCAAAGCATTTTTGCATGGAATATATTTGTCTATCTTTTTCGTACTTTGCATGACAGCTTTATGCAAACATTTCTCCCTCTTCCATCCTCTGAACAGAAACCAAGCTACAAATTTCTTAAGGAAACTTTTGATGCAATCCTTGACTGTAGCAATGCTATTTTTAGTAATGAATGTTGTGCATGCCTTCCACCCCCTTTTGATGCTTTATGTGTGTTATTGGAACTCCAAAATAATTGTAATATAGGTATACTATAAGATATATAGTCTAATTAACTAAACATTGTCCATCAGAATTGAACCCATGCCTTGGAGTTTTCAAATCAAAAGTCTTACCACTAGACTAACACCTCATTATTGTTTTATCAATCCATGTATGTGTTACATCCACCCACTTTTGTCACAGATACATAGATGGGTTTTTCTCTTTTTCTTGCATTGCTTTATTAATGAATGCTATGTGCATCTTCTACAAACTAGCATAGCAAACTACTTAGAGTGTTATTAATGTATGCAAATGCAAAAAACAACAATGCCTTCATGGTGGCACGGATAGGTTGTCCATATGAGGCTTTGAACATAGTACCTTTGTGCAAGAGAATGTGAACTAAAAATAATCTAACCCTAGCAAACGTTTGTTCATGTCTAGTAAAGAAACATACTTTTACAAAAAAAACTTAAGTAGTACTATAACCTTTACATAGTATGATAGATCTTAAGAATGAGCAACATGTTTTTATTAGTTTTCTTTAGACTAAACATTTGAGAAAAAAATATAATATTACAACAAAAGATATATATGATCTTTTCTTGTTACATCCAATATTAGTTAATCATTTTGTTGAGTCAATATTTGATTTTCATAATAAAAATGTAAAGTCTATCCAATATATCCTTTAGGTCTTTAAAGGTAATACAACTTCAGTTTTAGTTTCATAAAAAAAATATTAATATTAATTTATGTAGTATGTACATGCAAATAAGTTATTAAAGGAAAGTGTTTATAGTGTTCTTTGACTTACATTTATTATAGACATGTAACTATGCATGGTAAGCGTGCATACATCATTATATATATATCTATATATACACACATCATTAATACCCATTGTCATCTTGGTACTTTTATCCATCTATGATAAACTCATGATGAGTCCCAATATTGGATCCTTGATATCGAACCCCCGATATCGAATATGCGATATTGGAGATGCTAAAGCGATATCAGACATGCAATGTTGGAACTTGTCTCATTGCCTATAAATAAGAGACAAGGGCACTTGGTTTCGCATTACTTTTCTTAGTCCCTTAGCTGAACTCTTATAGTTTTCCCTTTCCAGAGTTAGAATTATTTCTAAGTATCCATGGTAGGAGTCATAAAGTGAATGGATCTTTATTTGAGCATTGTGTACCTAAGCACACCTTATGTCTGGAAATAAAGACGAACTTTGTGATAAACCTTGAAACATTTAGAATATCTTATTTATTGCATTTAATGTTATTTATAGTTATATAATGATTTCATTAGTTAATTGATGTTGTTTCTATAGAATTACTAATTTTCAACAAGTAAGCACACTCAGTACAACCACTTCGAGCCTACGTGGAACACTTGGTAACCCAGTAACAACTAGCGTTTGGTAATTCCAGTAGTGTTGCACTAGTTTAGGATGTGTTCAACAAGTGGGAATGGATGTTGGTGTTAGGACTAGTTAGAGCATAGTTGATTAGTTAAATTAAATTAGTTACTCAATTATTTCATTTCTCCATTTTAAGCACCAGGAACATAAAACATAAAAAGCATAAAAATCATATACCTCAAGTTTACTTAACCATACAATTGTGCCTTACAAGTAAGCTTGGGAAGACAACGATCACATAACCCATCCTTGTTCTATGTAAGCGCATAAGCACTTAATCCTTTGATTTCGACCAGATTGTGCATGAATGCTCGTCTTTGTATGGTTGGGTGTCAGGGTACCTTACCACTCATCATTGGCACTGTTGCCAGGGATTTTGTTGGTTGTGCGCTAATTAGAACTTAGGAAATTATTCCATCATTGGAATGAATCCTTAGGGTTAGTGACCCTACAATCATAAAAAAAGAGTATTACACATTGAATAATCAATCATGCCTCCTTCTTCTTATGAGAGTGCTTCACCACCTCAGTCCAACACAATGAACAATCAAAGGCATGATACACATGATGATCCACCAGTGCCCCAACAATTTCACTTAGTATACACTCATCCCAATGAGTATGTACCAAACTTTACCTTTATCCTCCACCAAGATGAACAGTTGCAATGGCATGATTTAGAAGGTAACATAGTGTTACCTCTTGATCACTCAATCCCAAGCATGCTTCTTCATGCTCTCACATAAATTGGTATGCATCACTTACAATCGGAGTACATTGTGCATGAACAAGATTTGAGAGATTATCGACCCATGGAGGCACAACGTCAAAGGGACTTACAACAAGAGAGACATTACAAATCCATGAATGGGAAGTGGTCTCAAGATGTCCCGTATGTCCTAAGTGAAAATGAGGGTGGTGAACTTGCCTCAGGAGGTTTTCCACAAAACAATGTTCCTCTCATTGACTTTGGTCAAGGAGTTGAGTATCATAATCTTCATTAAACTATTCATAACCTAGGTTCTGGTACCAAAAAATACAAAGGGTCTGAAAAAGGAACATGAACACATGACAATGATGAAAATTCTAATTGTGACCATGACCGAGGTCGCGACTACCAAAGAGAAGATGATAGGCACCATCATGGAGCCAATCCTCCTTCCTCTTCACCTGCATCATCTCCTTCCCCCTCTCCTTCAAGATCTGAATGCAGTCGCAAAGGGAAAGACCATGAGGATAAGGGTAAGTGAAATAGATATCATAGAAAAAATAGTCGAGAAAGGGGATGAGGACATTTTAAATAGACACATCACGAAAGAAGAGAGAGTAGGGAACAACATAGGCATCATAGACTCCATAGACAGTATGATCACGATGAACCCCTACTCACCACCTGAAATATGTTAGATATAACTGAGGCCATTAGGATCCCAAAAAGGCATAAGAAAGATAGTAAGATTAAAATACTAGACATGAATAACATCCCATGATTTGGAGGATACAATGCTGATCCTCAAAACCATCTACAAGCATTTCACGATGCATGTGCCTTGCAAAAAATAGAAAATGATTGGCAAAAACTCAAGTTGTTTTCACGGATATTGATCAAGGAAGTGGAAAGCTAGTACCAGTTCTTAGAACTAGAATCCATTCACCAATGGAGTACCATGTTAGAGCTATGCAACGATAAGTATCAAACATACTCTTGAGTGTCCAACCTGCGTAAGAAAATTCAAGGATGAAAACAGGAAAAACATGAACCCTTGGATGCTACCATGGGCCGATATTATGAATTATTACATCAATGCCCTGGCCATGGTTACTCGCAAAGGGAACAAATATGTCATCTCATAGATGGGCTTAGGTACGAAACATAAAGAACCCTTGGGACTTATGCCCAAGGAAGGCTATCTAAGCTCATAGCCCATCAAATACAAAGATTGTTGGAGCAAGTTGTCAACGAGGAAGGTGAGTTAAGGAAAAGAAAAAGTGTGGAGGAATACAATAGAGATCCTTCCCTCTGAAAGAAAGAAGTTATATTTTGTGAAGATGAAGAAGAGTCACCACTCGAAGAGATGGTGAGTAGGAAGACTTTGCCCATTCAAAAATTTGCATCATAAGTATTGGCAAAGGTAGATCAAATGTGGAACTCCCTAGATGATAAATTTCAAACCGTTCTAAGAATAGTAGAGGAGTCTAGAGAGCAAAGTAGTGACCGAGAGAGAAGGAAAAAGAAAGAAGTTGAGTATGCACATAACAAGGGTAAGCACAAAGTTGCCGTCATTAAAGAAGTTATGGATTAAGACACAAATAATGATGGCAGATTTGAGATATGCCAATATGACCATCCTAAAGGATGTTGCCGAATAGTGTCACATATACAAGAGTTTTGGGTGTATGCACTAAACCCACGATTAAACAGATGGCAAACACCTCAAAGGTTACCTTAACCTCAAGGTAATCCAAAGCAGTTTCACCAACCCTTGACATATTATTTGAGTGGAGCTCCACCACAACCAAATGAATAGTATCAATAATGGAAACATCCACAATCATAGGGAATGCCACTACCACATCAACAATACCCTTACCATCAACCTAACCCATACGGGTATTATGTTTAGCAGCTGAGCTCTCCACATGACTCTACTAGTCACGTTACTCCTCAACCTCACTACCAGACCCATGAGTACTATAGAACTCCTTCTCCTAGGGGTGATGTTTCACAAACTTACTATCCTTCTCATTCAACTGCATCTCTTTTGCCCTTAGCTCCATTACCACCTGCTCCAACTATGCAGGGTGAGCTTCTTGCCCAGCCATAGCTACGTAACACTATAAGGGCTGTCAACCCTCAACCTACAGTTAGTTTAGACATTTGCATAAATAAGAAACCTTTCTTTAGAACCAATAGTCCAACCAAGTCCTTACAACCACAAGTGGTTAATTCTTCAAACACCTCACCACCATTCTAATCTTTGAATTTTCCTTCAAGCCAAGAATCACACCCAACACACATGGTCATGTTGACTCATGCCATCACTGATTGGATCAAAGCTGGCCATCTTCCTAGGAAATTTTCTAATCCTAGAAGTCCTCTTATTTATTTATAGATCATGAGAAATGAGCCTTGCAAAGCTCTTTTGGATTCAAGTTCTGGTGTTAACTTAATCTCTCAAGAAATGTATAAACCCTGGAACCTGCCTCCACTAAAGAAGAGTAACATCCATTTAAAGTTGGTTGAAGAGTCCATAATTGTTCTATTAGGACTAGTGGAGGACATTTCCACCACTATTTATGGGTGGTCGTATCCAATTGATTTCCTAGTGATCCAAGTCAACAACTGCAAGGGGGACATCCCAATCATTATGGGAACAACATGACTAAGCACGATTGATGCACACCTAGGAATACGTAATCTTTCCCTAGAAATATCAAAAGAAAATATGTTTGGAAATATTGAGAAGAAGAAATTTCCATGCATTGGATACAATGACATAGGGTGCAACTGTGTGTAGAAGTCTTGGTTTGTACAACGCTTAACATTGCATGCATGCAACTAGTGTGCACAAGTGACTAACATACAAAGATGCCTGTATGCAACAACCATAAGACAGGAAGGCAAGCAGTGGCTAACAATTGACCAAGATAGTAATTCAACTATATGCATGGAACCAACTAAGAGCTTGACTTGCGTCTATATCGATAGCATAGATGCATTCGAGCAAGTGCACCACCAACTCCCAAGTACTGACACCCAAAATATCAACTAGGGGAAGTTGGAAATCCCTAAAAAGTTTAAATAAGAGCCCCATGAATTAAAACTATTGCCCATCGGTATGAAGTATACATTTCTCAAGAATGGAAAACTGGTAATCAAACTATTGAAAATGGTAAAAAAATGGTTGAAAGCCTTTGCTTGGTCATATCCTGAATTAACTAGAATAGATCCTAGGATATGCCAACATAGAATCTACACTGACCCCTCTATGAAGCCTTGATGACAACCGCAAAGGTGATTGAACCCAAAGCTTAAGCAAGTGATTAAAGAAGAAATTGAACAACTTCTAAAAGTTAGGTTCATCCACCCCATTGTTGACAGTGAATGGGCTAGCCCATTAGTCATTGTGCCTAAAAAGGAAGGCAAATGGAGGGTGTGTATAGACTTTAGGCTACGAAACATGGCAAAATTTAAGGACCATTTCCCATTGCCATTCATTAACCAAGTTTTAGATACCATTTCAAGGCATTACTATTATAGTTTTATGGATGGTTACAGTGGATACAATCAAATTCAAATAGCACTAGAAGACCAAGCCAAGACAACATCACAAGTCCTTGGAGGACATTTGCATATAGGCAGATGTCGTTTGGCTTGTGCAATGCCCCAACAACATTTCAACATTTGGTTCAAAGTATATTTTAGTAGTAAATAGGAAATGGTGTGGATGTTTTCATGGATGATTTCTCCACCTATAGAGTGGACTTTGAACATGCATTGGATCGATTAGAGCAAGTACTGAAAGGATGTATTGAAACCAACTTAATTGGCAAAAAAAGACATTTAATGGTCCAAAAAGGTGTTGTATTAGGGCATAATATTTCACAAACAGGGATAGAGGTAGATCCTAAAAAGATTAAAGTCATCCAAGGAATCACTTGTCAACCTGAAACTGTAAAAGATATCCAATCATTCCCTGGACATACTAGCTATTATAGATGCTTCATTGAGAACTTTTCAAAGATTGAAAAATCATTGGTAGAATTAATGAAGAAGGATGTGCCCTTTGAATGGACCAAGGAATGTGAGCTAGCTTTCCAAAACTTAAAATAGAAGCTCATAGAAACACCCATTCTACAAGCTCTTGACTGGTCTAGATCATTTTATATAATGACTGACACATCCAATTTTGCTTTAGGAGCCGTACTTACATAGTTAGATGACCAAAAACATCGTTATTGCATTCACTATGCAAGTAGAAGTATTGTTGGTGCACAACTCAACTACACCACCATAGAAAAAGAGTTAATTATTATAGTGTTTGCACTAGAAAAATTTAGGCACTATATATTGGGCTATAAGATATTTGTACACATAGATCATAGTGTAATATGGTTCCTAATGAATAAACCAATGGTAAGCCCTCACATCATACAATGGCTCATGATCTTACAAGAGTTCAATCTTACAATGATCGATCATAAAGGCACCGAGAATGTTGTTGCTGATCATTTATCTCGATTACGATGGGACAACAAAGATGATGAATATCCAATTTTTGACTATTTCCCTGATGAACTCCTCTTTGCAGTTGTAATAAACAATCAATTAACCAAAAATACAAATTGGTATAGTAGCATTCTTACCTATCTTCTCACACAAGAAACACCACAAGGGCTAGACGTTAAAAAGAAACAATAGTTTCTTCATCGAGCCAAATATTTCATGGAAATCAGTGGATACCTTTATAAGGTATGTTCTAATGGCTTGGTCTGATGGTGTGTTCCAAATCTAGATCAATTACAAATTCTCCAAGATGCTCATGAGGGCCCTTGTTGGGGTTATTACACTGGGAGATGAATAGCCATTAAAATCTTGCTTGTAGGATATTATTGGCCTACATTGTTCTAGGATGCTCATCATTTCGTCTAATCTCGTGAGTGCTGCCAACGTGATGGGGGAATGACTGCTAGAATGGAGGGTCCACAACAATGGATTCAACCTTTAGAACCCTTCAACATATGGGGTATTGATTTTATGGGGCCTATCACACAAATGTCTAATGGAAAAGCCTACATTGTTGTTGTTGTTGACTATTTTACAAAGTAGATAGAAGCAGCCGCTATTATTGACTATACATCATCTACCACTACATGATTTTTTCAACAACAAATCGTAAACATGTTTGGCATGCCTAATGCACTTATTTTTAATAATGGTTCCTATTTTACAGATACGACTTTTCAAAAGTTGATGTAACACTTAGAAGTTGAGCATAAACTAACTACACCATATCATCCCCAAGCAGATCGTTAAGCCAAAGTCACCAATATGGAGATCACAAAAATATTAACATGGACCATTAGCAAATATAGGTGAGACTAGAGCACCAAACTAAATGATGCTCTTTGGGCTTACCGCTCCACATGGAAACTCCCTATAGGCTATTCTCCCTATGAGTTAGTGTATGGTAAACTTCTAACGCTTCCTATCCAAGCTAAGCTTCGTACACTATCTATAGCATGTGACCTCAACCTTGACCTCAGTCTAGCATAGAAAGAATAGTTATTGAACTTTAACTTGCTAGATGAAAATCGATTAGCCACCCTATCATCCAACGAATTACACAAGGTCTTCAACAAGCAACATCATGACCTAAGAATTAGGAAAGTTACATACCAACCAGGAGATAAGGTTCTTTATTGGAATCCTACACATGTGCCACAACAAACTAAATTTCAAATGTTATAGGAAGAACCTTATATTATTCATGAAACTTTTCCTTTAGGGGCCATGATGATCTATAAACTTGAAAGCCCAGGTAGAAAATTATTAGTCAACATCCAGCAAACCAAACCCTTCCATGAACCTAAAATAGCTAGTACTAACACTACCTCTGTTAATGGATCACCTTGCTCATTATTTTGGATCTCCTCCTTCCAATTCAATCATGGGGGAGATGGCCACCAATGCTAATCATTCTAGGCCCTCAGTCCCTTTGTTTTTTTATTTTTTTTTTACAAATTTTTCATATTTATTTGTTTTTTGTTTTACACCATTGTTAACATTTTTACTATTTCTTTCTCTATTACATTTTGTTTGCTTTATTCTCACTCATCACATAATAAGTACTCATGATGGTGGATTGTACTATAATGGTGTTCATTGCTAATGTTTGGTTTTCACCCTTGACTTTCAATGTTAATACTAAGATGTGGTTTCTTTTGATAAAATAGGCAATGAGTCCATGTCATTCGTTCATCCATTCAACTCTATGGTCTTCCTTTGTTTTGGAAATGTGCTATCCCTTTTTCTAAGAAAACTTATTAAAGAATTTGTGGCTTAGTATTCTTCAAACCAAAGAAGGATTCAAATGGATTGAAAAGGGTGTGACTTTAAGGAGATTTGACGCATTTGTGCTAGTTATTCTCTTTGGTACTTGGATGTTTTTCATAAGTTTTCTACCATTCCGCTATCAACTAATATCAGGAAGTTGCATAAATCAAATAAGTCTTTGCATGGTGTGGTTCACACTTTGTAAAAAAAAAACATCTAGTGGGAATTCGAAACATGCCTTTTAGACATAATAAAGGAACATGGGCTACAAGCACTAGTTACAGTACTAGAAAGACATGTTACCCATGCGTGAAGGCTCCCTCTAACTAAGGCCCTTTCTCACTTCCTGCTTCTCTATTCTTCTCTTGTTGGAATGGTGGTTGCTTTGTAGAAGCATTCTTGCTACTTTAGGAGGATGGATTGGTCAAATGTGTTGATGTAAGGTCATTGGATGTGGTTATTTTTAATCTAGATTTGGGTGGAATTTTATTAAGTCACCTTAATCACATATTACACAAGGGACTTTACACAACCTTAATTTTGGGATTCCATTCCATTCTCTCCTCTCTTTCCATATTTCTTTCCATATTCCACCTCATTAACAGTTTTATGATTAGTCTATATCTTGGTCGAAGCATTGTTATTCTTTAGTGAATTCTTGTGGGAGAATTCGTAACTATTGTTTCCATCAGTCATTCCTAGAGCCTATAGACTCTTTGGTTTATGGGTATGTCAGGGCATAAGGGGCATGAGCCTACTTTGGGGAGGACCTAATGGCATTCCTTTTTGGTGCAATTGTTAAGTTCTTTTCCCTTAAACATTTCTTGTGATCAAATATTTCTCATTTCACCCTATCCATGACATCCATTTTTGTTTTTGTTTTATTAGCTTTCCCATTGTTATTTAGCTAATATTTCTTGTTCTTTCTTTTTCCATCCTATTGCTACTGAAGGTTTGCTCTTAGTCATAGGGATGTGTCACAAATTTTTTCATTTCATTACTTATCTCACCCCTACACCTTAGGTAGTTATCAATTACAAACCTCTAATCCAGTGTCTGCCATACGCACAACCTAGCCAATGTGCTTCATATCGAGGCAAGGTATCATCTACATCCTATCTAATCTATCCTTGCTAATTTGTGATTGTGTTATGTGTGCAGAAGGTGATTACATGAATAATGGACTAGGATAGGAGGGAGCACTCAGGATGGACTGGAGCTAGAGCATTTATGCAAGGAACATGCTTCATCATATGGCCATGGATGAACAACGGTGTGCACAATTTTGACATTGGCAGCAATGCACCTCATTTTTTTTCTCTCTCTCTATCTCTCTTTTCAAGCTATCAAATGAAGTTCTGGATGTCATCTATGTACAGTGTTCACCACAATGGTTATGAATACCAATGTTGTAATATGTTTTTTGATCCATTCACCAGGCACTTTGAGTCTATCATTCCATGTCACTGTCAGTTGTTGTTTAGTCAATAATCCCATACCTTCCTAATATTTTGTAAAGAACTCAAGGATGAGTTTTCATTTAGTCATGGGGGTATGATGAGTCCCAATATCGAATCCTCAGTATTGGACCCTCGATATTGGATACATGATATCGGAGATGCCGAAGCGATATTGGACATGCAATGTTAGAACCTATCTCATTGCCTATGAATAAGAGATAGGGCCACTTGGTTTCGCATTAGTTTTCATAGTCCCTTAGCCAAACTCTTGTAATTTTCCCTTTCTAGAGTTAGAATTATTTCTGAGTGTCCATAGTAGGAGTCATAAAGTGAATAGATCTTTATTTGAGCATTGTGTACCTGAGCACACCTTGCGTCTGGAAATAAAGACAAACTTTGTGATAAACCTTGCAACATTTAGAATAGCTTATTTATTGCATTTAATGTTATTTACAGTTATTTAACGCTTTCATTAGTTAATTGACATTGTTTCTATAGAATTATTAATTTTCAACAAGTAAGCACACTCAATACAACCACTTCAAGCATACATGGAACACTTGGTAACCCAGTAATGACTAGCGTTTGGTAATCCCAGTAGTGTTGCACTGGTCCAGGATGTGTCCAACAAGTGGGAACGGATGTTGGTGTTAGGACTAGTTAGAACATAGTTGATTAGTTAAATTAAATTAGTTACTCAATTATTTCATTTCTCCGTTTTAAGCACCAAGAACATAAAACATAAAAAGCATAAAAAAAACATATACCTTAAGTTTACTTAACCATACAATTTTGCCTTACAAGTAAGCTTGGGAAGACAACGATTGCATAACCCATCCTTGTTCTATGTAAGTGCATAAGCACTTAATCCTTGGAGTTCAACTGGATCATGCATGAATGCTCATATTCGTATGGTTGGGCGTAAGGGTACCTCACCACTCAT
>MNCI01037548.1:50459-77895 GCA_015680685.1 Gnetum montanum
GCTGTTTTACCTTTAGAATTGCAGGTACCATCTCTAAGGATCACGATCTCCGGACTCCTCGACGACGAGCAAAATAATGATTTACGCATCATCGACCTGGACTTGGTGGAGGAGGAACGCATACGTACACTCGATCAGATCGAATGGTATCAGAAACAACAACGGCAATGACATCGACATGACATTCATAAGCGTCCCATCAAAGAAGGAGACCTCGTACTTAAAGCTGTTCGGGAACACCTAGATAAATTCTCAGTCAACTGGGAAGGGCATTACCTTGTTATCAAAGCATTCGACAACGGGGCATTTAAACTAGCCAACATAGATGGAAAAGAGTTTGCAAATCCAACCAATCATCTGTTCCTCAAACCGTTCTATACATGAGTACGAACTCAGGTACATCATAGTCCTGGATTATGACTATAAACTGATACCACAGAATAGTCCTGGATTATGACTATAAACTGATACCACAGAATAGTCCTGGATTATGACTATAAACTGATACCACAGAACAGTCCTGGAATCATGACTATAAACTGATACCACAGAATAGTCCCAAGTTACGACTTAAAACTGACATCATCATTGTCCTGGTATATGACAATAAACGGATACCCCGCAATGTCCGCAAATGACGATAAACTAGCACCCCTCTGGCGTGACAGTAAAATGGCACCGTCAGACTCCCCAGAGTCCGCTAAGACTATAAACTAGCTCGCCTCTGTATAGTCAGCTAAGACTCAAAACTGGCAACATACCGTCTGCCACGACGCTAAACGGGCAATGTCCAACGGGTTACGACACAAAACTAACCCATGATAGTCTGCTAAGACTATAAACTAGCGCATTCATCTGCGACTCCCCATCTCATGGTCACTTTCATTCGCCAGAATCATTACATCCTTCATCGTCGACATTCACGTTCAACATTCAGGATCGCCCTCAGTGCTTTTGTCCGCCTGATCTTAGCTCATCGATTCACTCATGGTTTTTCTTGTCTCTTTGGAGTTGTGTTTGCAGGATGATGCTCAGAAGCTCTTGTACGAAGTTGCGTTTCATCATAAGTAGCAAGATGAGGCAATGTCCATTTGTTCACCTGGCAAGACTAAATCGAACCGTTAACCCGCACATTCCCATTCCCTGAAAGCCCACTATCTTTCTACCAAACCATTGCATGCTGCGAAACGCTACAGCAGTCGTAACATATAGAACACAAGATTCGTGCATGAGTACAAGTTCAAAAAAAAAAATGCAATCAAGAAACTTCCTATCGCATGGCTTTGGCTCTTTGCTAACGGTTTCCCCAAAGAAGGGAGCTATTCCTCCAAAGAATGCAAAACATCACCCCGTGGCTTTGGTAGTGACAACTGGTTCTCCTGAAAAACTACCAAGAGCACCGTTCCACCAAAGGATGCACACGCTTGAGTTCCGAGTTGGCTGAAAGACGGCTATCGACAAGGACCGGCATACTGCACACCTGAGCACCCAACTCTCCCAACATGGTCTCTTGGGCAACGACCGATCCCCACGATCCCTTCCTTCCCGCCAGTTTCCAATCTCACCCTTTCAATCCCATTTACCACTGAACACGGTATGATGAGGTCTGGCCAGATGACAAGGGACAAGGCTTTTATCGAGCTGTTTGCGGTGTTTTGCGCTTCTTTGTCGACGCTTCTCGGGTCGATTCCTCCAAGCGTCAACAAAGAGGGGCCAATGAAACACCACAAAAATCTTTTAAGTGTTGTGCCAGCGTATATGCCCCGCGTTCACGCCCAGCGTCTACGCCCGACGTCTACGCCCAGCGTCTACGCCCAACGTCTACGCCTAGCGTTCACGCCCAGCGTCTACGCCCAGCTCCTCAATGTACACGCCCAGGTACGGCAGGGGCACACGCTCGACGATAGGATTTCCAATGGCAACATGAAGATTACACCAAAGAGCAAGGATTGAAGCAAGTGGACTTCCGTCAGTCTCTACGCCCAGCGTGTACGCCCAGCGTACACGCCAGCTTGTAACGTTTATGCCCAGCATACACGCCAGCTTGTAATGTATACGCCCAGCGTGTACCAAGTTTCTAAATTGTAACGCCCGGTCTATACGCCACGTGTCCCCTCATCCGCTTTTCCCGGTAACCCTACCCCTATAAATAGCCCAATTTTCCACATTTACGGGGCCGCGAAAATTTACCAGAGCCAACCCAGAGCAATTACGCTGCTGAAACCCTCTACTCTTACGCTTACGCTAGAAGCCCTGCATGCTACATGCTGTACGCTGAGCACAGTTCGCGCTTCGCCTACTGTGTCCGCCAGCTGCATCCTTCCGTTCATCGGGGCTTTACGTCCGCCTTGTGTCCCCACACAACTACGTTAGACCGGTGCACAAAATTTTAATTCCATAATCTATTGTTTACACTTGTAGCAAGTTTTCTTTACAGTTTTACATTAATTTGGCCCGCGCTTTGTTTACGCATGTTTACGTTCGCGCTCCGCGCTCGGTTCGCATCCGAAGACGACCACTGTTTATGCTCACTGTGAGTTCTTTTTTTAGTTTTACGTCAATTTGGCCCACCCTTCGTTCACGCCCGCTTGTATTTTCGCTCCGTCTCCGTTTGTATATGTCCACTGTTCACGTCGTCTGCCTGCTTACGCCCTACATCTATTCACTGTTTACGCTGTCACGCCCGTACGCTCACGCTGTGTTCATTTCTGTTTACGCTGTTCACGCCTCGTTCCGTCCACGCCCGTTATATTTACGCCGTGCACGCCTGATTCATTGCTTACGCCCTGTTTACGTATAACCCAGCGTATAATGCTTCGGCGGCGCTCGGGGAAGTCCTTGTTTGATCCGCGTACGGACCATCCAAGGCACTCTGCCTTCGTCTTTTTCAGCTTGCCCTCAAGCAGAGGCAGGATCGACTGTGCTTGTCCGCATCTCTTTCGGTGTTCGTTACATTCCAGCCTTGCACCGACGATTTCGGTCGGCACATGTAGGATGGGAGTTTTCACAAGCTTTTGTTTCAGAGTTTGGAATGCTCGTTTACATTCCTTTGTCCATTCGAATGGTGCATCCTTCTTCATTAGTTCTACCAATGGTTTGGCAATCTTGGAGAAGTTCTCAATGAATCTCCTATAGTAGCTAGTGTGTCCAAGGAATGACTGAATGTCTTTGATAGTTTCTGATTGTCGGGTGATTTCTTGGATGACCCTAACTTTATCTGGGTCTACCTCTATTCCTAAATGTGAAATCTTATGCCCAAGCACTATGCCTTCTTGGACCATCAAATGGCTTTTCTACTAGTTGAGCCTTAAGTTGGTTTCTACACATCTTTTCAACACTTTCTCTAATTGGTCCAAGGCTTGATCAAAGCTTGTTCCATAAGTGGAGAAGTCGTCCATGAAGACTTCCACTCCATTTCCTATCTGTTGTTGGAATATGCTTAGAACTAGGTGTTGGAATGTGGCAGGAGCATTGCACAAGCCAAATGGCATTTGTGTAAATGCAAACGTTCCCCAAGGACTGGTGAACATTTTCTTAGCTTGATCTTCTAGTGCTATCCGTATTTGGTTGTATCCATTATAGCCATCCAGAAAATTATAATAACGATACCCTGCTATTGTTTCTAAGACTTGGTCAACGAATGGCAACAAAAAATGATCCTTAAATGTTGCCATGTTCAACAACCTAAAATCTATACACACCCTCCATTTGCCTCCCTTTTTAGGCATGATCACCATAGGGCTAACCCATTCGCTATCAACAATGGGATATATGAACCCAACCTTAAGAAGTTGTTCTATTTCTTCTTTTACTATCTACTTCAATTTTGGGTTCAATCGCCTCTACAGTTGCTTCCGAGGTTTAATGGAGGGGTCCATGTAAGTCCTATGTTGGCATATCCTAGGATCTATTCTAGTTAACTTGGGGTATGACTAGGCAAAGGCTTTTGACCACTTGTTTATCACTTTCAGTAGTCTTTCTTTTTGTTTGGGAACAATTCTTGCATTGATGATCACCGGTTTTCCATTTTCGAGGATCATATACTCTAGACCAATGGGCAATGATTTCAAATCTAGGGGCTCTTTTTTAAATCTCTCAAGAATTTCCAACTTCCCCCAGTTGATGTTTTCAAGGTTTAGGTTTGGAAGTTGGCAATGAACTTACTCCAGTGTATCTATGCTTTCAATGTAAGCACTAGTTATCCCCTTAGTTAGTTCCATGCATGTTAGTGAGTTGCTCTCTTAATCATCTCTCAGCCACTAGGTGTCTTCTTGTCATGTGGCTACTTCATACAGGTACTTTTGTATATTAATGTCTTGTGCACACCGATTGCATGCAGGCAATGCTCAACTTCGTATGACCCATGATCTCTACAAGCAATGGCACCCTGTATCACTATATGTGATGCATGGAACTTTCTTCTTCTCGATCTTTCCAAAAGTGTTCTTCTTGGATATTTCCAAGGAAAGATCGTGGATTCCTAGGCATGCATCTATAATACTTAGCCATGTCCTTCCCATTGTTATTGGAAAGTCCCCCTTACCATTGTTTACTTGTATCACTAGGAAATTAGCTGGATACGACCACCCACACATAGTGGTAATGATGTCCTCCACAAGTCCCAAGGGAACAGTGATGGACTAGACATCCAGCTCTAGTCAAATGTTACTCTTCCTTAATGGAGGCAGGTTCCAGGCTTTGTACATCTCTTGTGATATTAGGTTGAATCCAAAACCTGAGTCCAAAAGAGCTTTACATGGTTCATTCTCAACAACTTGGAGATAGATTAGAGGGCTTCTAGGATTAGAGAATTTCTTGGGAAGGTGGCCTACCTTAATCTAGTCAGTAATGGCATGTGTTAACATAACCGTGTACATTAAGCTCAATTTTAGTGTTGAAGGGGGTCCTAAAGCCTTATTTGATAGGGAGGTGTTTAGATGTTCAATGACTTGTGATGGTGAGGGCTTGGTTGGATTGTTGGTTTGAAAGAAAGGCCTTCTCTTCATAAGGTTGTCAAAACCAACTGTAGATTGAGGATTCATAGCCCTCGTAACATTGTGTTGCTATGGTTGAGTGGGGAGTGTCCCTTACATTACTGGAGTAGGTGGTAATGGAGCTATCGGTGTGAGAGTTGTGGATGGGTTTGGAGGATGGTATGTCTGCGAGTTGTCTCTCCCAAGAGAAAGAGTCCTATAATACTCCCAAGCTTGGTAGTGATGTTGTGGGGTCACGTGACCGACAGAGTCACATGGAGAGATTAGCTGCTACACGTAGTAGCCATATGGATCTAGTTGCCAGTAAGGGTATTGTTGCCTTGGTTGTGGCATCCCCCATGACTGTGGGTATTGCCACTGCTGGTGTTGCTCAATAGGTTGTGGAGGAGTTCCACTTGGATAATACGTTAAAGGTTTGTGGAACTGCCTCGGGTTACCTTGGGGATAAGGTAATTGTAGCGACCAAAAAATTCAGTGGCTAGAAACACCGAGAGCTCGTTGGTCAAACAATCTTAACCCCGGATCTATGCGAGGGCCATGTTGGATAAAATGGAAACGAGGTGCCCTGAATAGTCTAGTCGATCAGATAGGGACTTAGCTGGTGTCACTAAACCTTTTGCAAATGTGTAATTTGAAAATAATATTTACAACGTAAAATAATTATTATTATATGCAAGGAAACAAAAAAGATGTAAAATGCAATGATAAATAGGAGAATAAAATAAACTGGAGTTAAGAAATGCACCGCTTCAAAACTACCACTTTACTTTGTCAAAGTGGATACAATCGGTTGCACGATGTTGGGAAGCACAGAGATCCCAAAAGTAACCAAAACGTTCAAAGCAAGCCAACTGTATGCTTGAACGTGGATTCAAGAGCTAACGAGGCAAAATGCTACAAAGGCAATAGAAAGGAGCTAACAGAATACCAAATGAGAATGCCAACTATTTGATTTTTATCAACTCACAAATGTTAACAATGCTCAAGATTGCCAATCTTGCTACGATTTGCCAACAGGATTTTCAATTGATTTTCCAAACACAAATGCCAACAATGCTAAAAATTGCCAATGCTTCTCAACTTTGCAAACCCTTCAAGCTTTGCTTGTCAAGGTATCTATAGGGCTAAGAGCATGCAAAAGATGCGGTTTGGACACCACGTGTCCTGGACCCACAAGGTGTTGACGTGTCCATGATACATGGACATGCAAACTAATTGATTGATGAGCCTGCCATGCTGCAATCACGCTGTCGAAACTGGAGATGCTGGGATTAGGTGTGCCAACAATGTGGATAAGAAGTTAAGCATACTGATGTAGTGCTATTTCCTGCTACGCTGTGGAGCATAGCATGTTAGCGTAGCGTAGCTGCTTGCTATGCTGCGCTATGCTATGGAGTGTAGCATGTTGGCATAGCGTAGCTATTCGCTAAGCTGTGCTCCGCTATGTAGCATAGCATAGCATAGCCACCAGTTTAAAGAAGAAATTTGCGTTGGAGTCGATTACATGTGCTGGAAGCTTTTGAAGTGTTTTGGCTAGTTTTGCATGTTTGCTATGCTATGCTACACTACATAGCATAGCATAGCGTAGCAACTGGCCTTCACTAAGATTTGCACTTCAGTTGTAGAAGTTTCTCTAATGATCATGTTGATAATCTACAACCTTTGTTCCATGTAATGTGAAGCCTTTGAACTCGCTAATCCTACATTTTGAGATGCCTTTCATTGTTTTTGCATCATTGCTACGTTGTGCTACGCTACGTAGCGTAGCATAGCATAGCAACCAACATAGCCTGCTTTTTGCTTGATCTCCTACTTTTCTAGTAAAAGGAGTTTTGCTGAAGGACTTGAGGTCGAGCGAAGCAACTAGTTTTGAAGGCTGGAGGTGCTTACTGAGTGCAATTGAGATCACTAAGTAAGTTGGGCCTTTCTATCTTACTTTTGCTACGATGTGCTATGCTGCATAGCGTAGCGTAGCATAGCACTTTCTCTTGCACCAATTCATAGTTGATTGCCTAAACAACTGTCTCTCAAGGCTTGCTACAATACATAACATAGCATAGCGTAGCAAACTTCTTGACTAGAAAACTTGCCAAACTATTTCGCACATCCTAAGCATCGCCGACAACTCCATGTATCATTTCTGAGTAGGCTGTCAGTTGGATGAACCACCCAGGTGGGCAGGCTAGAGAGTCCATTAAGCCTATCAACACTGGGTGTAGAAAACTTGCCAAACTAGACAGTCTAAACTTAGAGCATCCATTTCTTGCCGAAGTTTCATGACACTACCTAAATTCCAATGAATTGGTGAAGCAAGAATGCCTTGAAAATTTAGGGTGTTTCATTGATCCCTCTTTATCGACGTCTGGAGGATGGACCTGAGAGATGCCAACAAAGAATATGAAACACCACAAAAGACAAGATGCTAACATTGCTCTTTGATGATCACAAAGATGTCACGTAGCTGTGCTTGAGAGTGTTGCATTGGTTATGCGGGGAAAAGAGCAGGGTTACGCAGGGAGGGAGGAGGCTCAGGAAAATAGTAAAGATGAAACTTAGTAGAATCCCTCATCAGAGTGCTTGTGAGGGAGTTGTTTGCATGGTCATCTTAGCATTCATTGACCTTTGACCTCTCATCAGAATGCTTAGAGAGGGTGATTGAGAAACAGCTTATGTGCCATTTTTTTATGCACATTTTTTGTGAGCTTTTTCTCTTTTATGCTTTTACTTTTGTTGTGTTACCGTTTACATTTACAAACAACCTTTTTTTTGTAGGACATGTGTTTCTTTCCCAGGATGAGTTGTGTTACATCCACATGGGGCTTTAACCTGCCTACAGGTGCTTCCAATGTGGCGAGCTATGTTACGCTTATCATGGACTTTGTGGTTGAGCATATGGGAGGGCTTGACAGGTGTTGGGGAAAAGCTTGTAAAAGAGGTGAGAGAATGGGTTGCAAGTATAAGGAACAAGGTAAAGGGGTTTAAGGGAGAGGACAGGATGTGAACTCTAAAGTAGCTAAGCTAGTCAAGACAACCACCTTGTAACGCTGTAGCATTTGCTACCGTGGCGAAACGCACCTTCGATCGATGCCCCTCTGGTATGCACCCTGCAAACACAATAGAGAGAAAACCAAGAGAAACAACCATGATGTAAAATGAAGGCAAAGGTCTTGCTGTGGATGCTATTGGAGCAACTGATGTTGTTACTGAGTCATGCAACATCCAAACTAGGAAAGACAGTAGCAGCCTTGGCAGCATTAACTTGGAGGAGCTGGCATCGAGGAGGCTAGGAGTTACTGTGAATGCAGATGCTCAGGAATCCCTGTCTAAGGCAAGCATTATTAGTTCAACTGTGAGATTGGCTATCCAATAGCTAAACATCTCTTGAGCTCGGGCATTGGCAAGGGCTGGAGGATGACAATATTGTGGCTAGGCCACAATACTCTTGGAACTCCAACTGCGGGTGCTGACCAGGGAAGCTACTGCCAAGGCGATGATCCGTGGTGGTAGTAGGTCCGAAGGGTCAGCGAGATGTCATACGACATCTCTGAAGGATCAGCAAGATGCCAAGAGCAGTGACCTTGCATATGTTCCTGATGGTGTTTCTGTAGCATCGTTAACTGCATTTGGGAACTGCAACATCCCATCTTGTGTTGGCACAAAGCATGCTTGCTTGTTATGTACTGGCATAGATGCATGCTGGGGACGTGCTGGTAACCCAGTTTAAGGTCCTGGTAGACCATGGTGCACTAGTTTAAGGTCTTAGTAGACCACTATGCTAGTTTAAGGTCCTAGTAGACCGTATGTGCCAGTTTAACGTCATAGCAGATGGATGTCATGCTAGTTTAAGGTCCTAGCATACCGTTGTGCTAGTTTTTCATCATAGTAGACGATGGATAAGCTAGTTTAAGGTCCTAGCAGATCGCTATGCTAGTTTATTGTTGTAGTGAATGATGGATAGGCTAGTTTAAAGTCATAGCAGACTGTCTGTGCTAGTTTATAGTCATAGCGAACTACCTTTGCCAGTTTTACATCATAGTGGACGAGCTTTGCCAATTTTATGTTGTAGCAGACGAGCTTACCTTTGCTAGTTTTACGTCATAGCGGATGTTTGTCACCTTTGCCAGTTTTACATCATAGCGGATGTGCTTTGCCTTTGCTTCGTTCATTAAATGTAGTACGGCTTGAGATATGAGTGATTCATTGGCTTTGCAAACTTGTTGTCGTCCATGTCTACCAGCTTGAAGGTCCCATTCCCAAAGGCTTTTATGACCATGTATGAACCTTCCCAGTTTGCTGAGAATTTATTCATATGCTCACGGATAGCCTTGAGAATGAGGTCTCCCTTCTGTATTGGCCGTTGATGTGAATTTGCATGATGTTTTTGCCATTGCTTTTTTTGGTAATGCTCTATGTGACCCAGTGTTTGTGAACACTCCTCCTCTATTGACTCAAGGTCGATGATCCTCAACTCATTGTTTTGGGCTTTGCTCATGACATTTCATAGGATCATACAAAGTGATGGCACCTGCAACTCAAGAGGTAACACCGCTTCAGATCCATAAATGAGACTATAAGGTGTCTTACTTGTCACAGTCCTACACGTCGTCCTGTATGCCCACAACACATAGAGGATTTTCTCATGTCATCACCTCTTACTATTGTTAATCATTCTCTTCAACAAGTTGATGATGGACTTATTTGTAGCCTCTGCTTGTCCGTTCACCTATGGGTAATATGGCGAGGAGAATGATTGTCTGATGCCAAGATTGCTGCAAAAGGTTCAGGTTTCCACACTAATGAACTATGGCCCGTTGTCAGTCACAATAGTCATGGGAAGCCTAAACCTTGTCATGATATTGTCCAACATAAAGTGGCAAACCTACTGAGATGTAGTCTTCCTCAGGGGAATAACCTCAACCGACTTAGTAAAATACTTAGTGGTAGTAATGATGAAGCTATGCCCTATAGAAGACTTAGGCGTGATAGGTCCTATGAGGTCTAATCCCCATTGCTGGAAAGGCCACGTGATCTGTGTTAGATGCAATTCTGTAGGTGAAACGTGTATGAGATTTGTGTATCTTTGGCACATATCGCACGTCTTGACTTTGGCTAGGCAATCACGCTCCATGTGAGGCTAATAGTAACCTAGGCGTATGATTTTTGCAACCATAGCCCTAGGTGCTATGTGTCCACCACATAGTTCCTCATGTACTTCATTAATCACATTCTGCACTTGCTCCTCATTTATGCATGCCAGCAATATCCTGTCATAGGAGCGTTTGCACAGGGCATTGTCTCCCATAAGCACATATTGCCGAGCACGCTTACGGATAGAATCTCTCTGGGCAGATGTCAATCCACTTAGGGGTTCGTCATGTTGCAGGTAGGCTTTAATGTTGGCGTACCACTCCTAGGTATCTGCAATGCTGAAAGGCTATGTGTACTATCTGAATGATAGGCTCTGCACACTCGGTAATCAAGGTTGGAAAATTTGCGAATTGATGTGATGGAACATTTAACGCTAGGGTGGCTAAGGCATTTACTATGGTGTTTTCATTACGTGGCATGTGTTGCACATCCGTTGTTGAGAACTATTTGAGTAGGCTTTTTGCTAAGTCACAGTAGGGCTGTAGGTGTATAACTTTGCAGGCATAGACTTTAGTTATTTGATTCACAAGTTGTGAATCTCCACGAATCGCTAGGTGTTGTATGCATACTTCTTGGGTAACTAGGAGGCCCCTGAGTAACCCCTCGTACTCTGCCACGTTGTTTGTACAAGGGAACATAAAATGATAAGCTAAAGGTTGCATTTCCCTAGAGGGGAATGAAATGACAACAGCTGCACTACCCCCTCGCGTGGTCGAGGCACCGTCGAAATGCAAAGTAGCTTCAAGATGAGACGAGACGACGTTGATAGTACTAACATGATCATATAGGAATTTGGAATCTATGATCTCCTAGTCATTGACGGGTGAGGTCGTAAGTTGTGTTGCTACGGCTTGACCTTTCATCAATGATTGGCTCACATAATGCAAATCACATTTCGCTGTTATTACTTTCCACTAGGCTATCCTGCTGCTTTCATACAGGTTGTTTGTGATATCTTGGAGTATATTGCTTTTGTAAATAATGTTAATCTTGCTACGAAATAGGTAGTGTCTCCACTTCTTCAATGAAAACACTAAAGCAAGGAAATTTCTCTCTACCTCATTGTATTTCACGTCATACACTATCAGTACATGACTTAGGTAGTACACTGGTATCTTAAAATCATCATCCCATTTCTGACATAACAGTGCCACAATAGACATGTCCGAGATGGCAAGGTAGATGAAGAAAGGACTATCCCTCTATGGTGGGTAAATAGTTGGAAGATGCAAAAGGTCTTTCTTCATATCATCAAAGGCTTGTTGGCACTGTGGTGTCCATTCAAAGTTAACCCCTTTCTTCAATAGATGTTGCATAGGGTGTAACTTGTCAGTCAATTTTGCTATAAACCTTTCGATGAACTGTACCCTACCTTGTAACCCACACAATTCCTTAAGATTTGTAGGTGGTACCAGGTTAACGATGGCCTTGACTTTGTCAAGGTCCACTCGTATTCTAGCCTCCGACACTACAAACCCTAGCATGCATCTGGTTCTCACCCTGAAGACACACTTTTTAGGATTGAGGCATAAATCGTGCATTTGGCAACACTTAAGGACTACACCTAGATCGTTGGGATGATCAATAGCTTCTTTAGATTTCACGGCTATATCATCCATGTAGTCGTTCAGCATTTCTAAGATGTAGTCGCTAAAGATGTAAGTCAGGGCTCGTTGGTAAGTTGCTCCGGCATTCTTGAGCCCAAAAGGCATCATAGTGTAACAAAAGGTACCCCATGGGGTCATGAAGGTTGTTATTAACTAATGCTCTGGGTTAATGTGAATTTGGTTATAGCCAGAGAAACCATCCATGAAGGATAACTGAGCATGACCAGCTGTAGTGTCAATGAGTTGATCAATACCTCGGAAGTGGGAAATCGTCTTTGATCATTGCCTTGTTTAGATCGCAGAAGTCTACATAGATTCGTATTCCTCCTATTTTTTTAGAAACTACAATGATGTTAGGCATCCATTATGAGTAATCAACTGCCTGGATGAAACTAGCCTGGTATAGTTTGGTTATTTCATCCTGTACGACTAGTACAATCTCTGGTTTCACCTTGCGAACTTTTTGCTTAATTGCTTTCATGCACAGGTCTAAGACGATGTTATGCTGTATCAGCCTTGGATCTAAACCCAGCATGTCACTATATGACCATGCGAAGACTTCAATGTTATCCTGCAGTACTTTGGCTACATCTTTATGCATTTGCAAATCCAGGAGGGAACTAAGTTTCAACATTTTTACCTCCCCCTTGGATGTTGTCACAGGCGTTTCAATGAGTGGGTCCTCAATTATATCCCCAGCCTCTAAATCTAGGGCTTAGACCAAATGCTCAAGCTAGTCTGGGGATGCTTCTAAGGATGCTACGGTGCTAACTGTGGGTGACTCCCAGTCTATTAGCTCTGGGTTGAGTTGTCTCATGAGTTTGTCGTGTGGACTTGTTAAAGCTAAAGGTGAAGAGAGATCATGATGAATTTCCATTCTTGCTCAACCTGCCAAAATGAGATGAAAGTCAAGTTAAGACATACCTATTTGTAGTAACTGTGTATAGTGAAAAATTGCAAAGTAGGAACTAAATGTGAGCGGTAGACATAAGTATAAAGTATGATATCAAGTCTAAAATTTTCTAGTTTAAGGTTGTGGTGGACCGTTAGGACGTAGAAATGTAAAAGTGTGAAACTACTGATGTAAAAATGTGAAACAGCTAGTTTAATGTCATTATGAACTGCTAACGGGTTCGAGTGTTAGTTTAGAGGTCATTGTGAACCACTGGAATACGAAAGTTTGAAGGTGTTAGTTTAAGGTCTTTGGAGACTGCATAGATGTAAAAGTGCAAAACTGCTAGTATAAAGAATGGAAAGTTGTTAATGTAAAAATGCAAAACTACTGATGTAACAATGTGAAACTGCTAGTTTAATGTCATTGTAGACTACCAACGAGTAAAAGGTTGAAACTACTAGTTTAAGGTCTTTGCGGACCGTCAACGAGATTGAAACTATGCATTAGGATTGCTAGTTTAAGCTCTTTGTAGACCACTAACTAGTTTGAAACTATGTGTTAGGATTGCTAGTTTAAGGTCTTTGCGGACTGCTAACTAGTTTAAAACTACGTGTTAGGATTGCTAGTTTAAGGTCTTTGCGGACTACTAACTAGTTTGAAACTACGTGTTAAGATTGCTAGTTTAAGGTCTTTGCAGACTGCTAACAAGATATTTTTTGTGAAGGCAAACGGCTAGTTTGAAGCATGTTAAGACCTTTTGCTCGGGCCCACTTGCCTTAATGCGAACAGTGTTGCTATGCTGTGCCGAGCATGCTACACTCCATGGAATACTCCGCATTAAACGAGGAGAGAGAATGACAAGTTTCCTTTTCACCATTGCAACTATAAATGGGGATTAACCCCAGGTAAACTCATCATTTTAACCGTAATAGCACAGAGCCCACATCTAAAGCATAGAGCGATTGGCTAATAGAGAACAAGGCATTTCGACGTAACAATGAAGAAAGAGTCAGTAAGCGAGACGATGGCTCCCAAGAAAGAACGCAAACACTTGGCACTTGCCAAGGTTGAAAAAGTGAAGGAAACCTTATGGCATGTGTCACAGGCATGTGTCACGGTGCGAGAGGAGACATCGTTGGCCCAGTAGGTTGTTATGTCTTATCTATTTTTTTATGCCTCTGTTATTATTTTCTGCTTTCCTATTTTTTGCTTCTACGATTTTTGTTTAGCAATCCATGTTTTTTGTCATCGTGTTGTTGTCATTTTGGCCTTTACACCGTCACTGTTCCCGTTTCGACTGCGACAGATGTACAGATGCTACGCTAAAGTTTCATGCAAGGTTGCCAAGACCACCATCACTACAACTATCATTACCACAGAGGCTTGGATGATTCGAGCCCTTGGCATACAAATAATGTAGCGTACGACCCTCAGGAGTGTTTGGCCATGTGCATGATGTGATAGCGTAACACGTGTTTTGTTATGGCATGATGCTAATCATTGTGTCAAGAATAATATTTGTGTTTTGTTTTTGCTACGCTAAACTAATTTTTCTACGCTATTGCCTTCATGTTTTTCTGCTATGCTATATGCATGAAGAGAATTGTGTTATGCTATTTGCCAAAATGCTAATTCTACTATGCTATACGTGAATTCCACTCGGACATGGTGCTGACATTCGCTATCGTGTTGTGCAAGGTAGCACTAAGGCAAATTTTGATTATCCTAGAAATCGTGGGGGTCTTGTGCTGCGTGAGTGAACCAGTGGCCAATGTTCCTCTGTGCCATGCACGTGTGGGACAACAGGTGGGCTAGTTCCAAGAGGGAGCGTAGGAGTTCCTGCAATTCCTCTTCCAATGCTTTAGTGTGATCATTTGGTCACACCTAGTGGAGGAGGTAGTGGCTTCCATAACAGAAACCCTATTGCCTAGGGCAAATAAGGGTATTCTGAGATTTATGGGGGATGGAGCAATTAGTAGTGGACATGGAGAAGGATCCAACCAACACCACAGAAATTTGAGGCATCTGGCCTAGATCTAGGAGATGCCCGAGTATAATTGCTACCATTCCTACAACACTTTGTTTATTGCACGTCACATGGGAATGTGCTTCCAAAACCCACCAGGAATCATTTACAATGATGGCGGGTGAGTTTTGTAGCCATGTTCCACTACGCTATGCAATGTTTGCTACGCTAGCCGAATGTTAACAATGTGTTTCTATTACCAGGTATTTTATCAACGAGAATGGGCTTCACGGCAATACAGATGTATTGGCCATAGCACAAATGGCGCTATGGGAGTTTTCTTCTACTAAGAATTTGCATGCAGGTGTGATAGGCCAGTGCAGGGGTGAGTACAAAACCTACCCAACTTGGTATTCCAAACTCTACGATAGATGCAAGGAGTCTGGTTGGTTGGATGAGGGATGGGCACCCTTTAAACCAATCACTGTTGAAGATGTCTTGGTTGATCTTCTGCCATTCCTGTCGTCGTTTAAACCTGGTAAGCTAAATAGTAATTTACTGCATGTTTGAGTGTCATTCCTACTTTTTCTGCTATTTATGCTTTGCCTAACTTGTTTCTTGGCCTTTTTTATTGTTTTGCTTTTTTGTGTTTTTTGTGTTTTTCCTGTAAACTACTATAAGGACGAAGAAGTCCCGAGAGGTTATGGTGATCACCTCTAGGAACCAAGAGGCTAACATCTACTTCAAGTATGGAGAAGTAGATGAGAGCCAACGCTGGATATGCAATGCAGCCTCAGAATCCCTGAACAAGCACCTTCAAGATGCTAGGCTCATGGATTTGTTCCTGGCCCCAAATCCAAGCATCCCTATCACTGAGATGCTCACCCTAGTAGATTCCTTCTTTGAAAAGGTAGACCTCTTCTACACACGTGTACATGTTGTGCGGGTGGTCCTTAAAATTAATGACCAGCTATTCGTGAACCTTTTCGGTGTCCCTGCTGATGGCATCCCTGTAGGGTCAAAAACCAAGAAATAGGTGAACTTTCAGAAGGAGGACATTGAGGAGTGGCTAGGGATTGCAAAAAAGTGAAAGGGGATCCCCATGGAGAAGGTCACGCTGAGAGCCACCAAAGAGGTTTACCCCATCTTCCGTGCTCATGACTTCCCCCAGTTGTTTTTCCAAGGAAAAATTATTGCGATTGAACAAAACTGGGTGATGTGGGAGGTCATGGAAGAGGGGGCTTGCTACAACTAGGCTGGGCATATTTGTAAAGGCTTGCAAACTAAAGTGGTCACACTTCATAAGAAGTAGGAGTCTCGCTTCAATGTGCACTATGCCTTTTACATAGCCTACTTGCGACGTTTCGTAGAGTTTTTGGTAGTCTGGGAGAATGGATTTTGGGTTATGTGAGATCGTAACCAGATTTCAAAACCATGGATCTGCAAAATCCTCCAAACCACCCAAGCCCAAGATCCTCCAGAAGCTATGGGGAAGTCATTTTCTACAACAACGAGGGATCAGGTGGCCTACAACTCTCGTGGCCAAGACAGCGTGGGAGAGGCGCCCCCTACTACTACAAGTAGTGTATCACAGGGGAAGCACCTCATCGCTGAGACAGTGGCCAATAAGTTACGACGAAAGAAGCCACATCTAGAAGAGGAGCCTCCTCATACGGTTGAGGAAGAGGCATGATCACTGCGGTTGAAGCTATGCAGGACATAGCCTCCCATCGATAAGTGCCTTTTTCTATGTTTGCCTCTTCGCCTTTTGATTAAATGCTTGCTATGCTGTGTTACGCTAAGCAACATACCATAGCATAGCACCTACTTTAAGCTAATCGTGGTTTAAACTACAATGCGAATATGGTTTTTTTTTTGCTACCAAAGGAAGAAGAAGGTGATGAAGAAGTGTCGGCCCCCACGATAGGGGTGAAAAATAAAGATGCAAGGGACCCAGTCATAGAGGAAAGGGCCCTGGTCAAGAGGGAAGGAGCTCCTGTCACTAAGGAAGGGGCTCTTTTCATCAAGGAAAATCCTCCTACTGATGAGGAGGTGATTTTTGGAGATGAGTAGGAGTCTCCTATGGATGAAGAGGATCCTGGTGCCTTCAAAAGAAAGGCACCAGCAAATAAAGAGGAAGCATGCATTGACCAAATAGGGACTTCTGTCGAAGGTTCCTCTATTGGACGTGGTTCAGCATCGAGGGAGCGGATGGGTGCTAAGGGTGCTACCATAATTTTGAGCTAGAAAGGAGGGGAACTGTAATTAGATGCTGATGAGTTTGACAATATATTCGATGATATATCGATGGGTGATCCCCCCATTATCACCCCTAAGGGTTTACTGGGTAGGAGCCCTTACACTGTCATTTGTGTTACTCACAACCTTATTGCATCCCATCTCAGTCATCTGATGCATTTGGTTGCATGATAGACACCACTATTAATGTTGCAGGACCTCCTCTCATTTGCCTGGAACCATGGGTCGAGACCCCCGACAAGCTTATGTTCATGCAGGGGGTCGTCAATGACATGATTGGCCATCTCAGATAGGTCGATTCTAAAGTGGGTAATTAAAGTAGCTATGCTAAGCTCTTTGAGGTTGCTACACTAGACTTCTTGAGCTACTAGCTTTGCTACGCTAGTGTGACTAATGCACTTTTTGTGTGGTTATAGCCTCTCAACTCAAATGGGACTCGAATCGAATGTTGTAAGTCAATGTCATGCCTACATTCCCACCTGAAGTGGCCAAGGCGCCTCATCACATATACAATGAGGCTAGCAAATGCACATTGCACTCGGCACGCTCCTTGTGGGAGTGTAGGCGCGTCAATGAGGTCTTATGCAAACGGGTCCAGAGGGCTGAGAAAGAGAAGGCTGAACTGAGCACCGAAGTGGGAGACCTCAAATCCAAGAATGAATTCCTCATGGCCCGTGATACTAATGATGGAAGTTGGCACACGGCTGTAATAGATTATGCTAGACATTGGATAGTCATGCGGCACAATAACGAAGCCACCCAAGAGATAATAGAATAGCGGATGCAGATGGACTTGCTGGCTCAAAAGAACCAGCACTAGAAAGACTATAGCGCCAAAGTTTAAGAGTGGGAGTAGTACTAGAAAAACAATAAACACATGTATAAACTGGAACATGCCACCTACTGTAAACTATACCGAGATGCTTCAGTGAAGGTGTTTACCTATGAAGCATTCCTGAATGTCATTGGTGCTTCTGAAGCTTACAACAAGTTCATGGAGTAGGTAACAATCACTAAATCTCTTGAACAGGAAGTGGACCTTCCCACAGGTGTGACCGCTACTTCCTTCTTCTCTTCAGGACTGCCGAGATGGATGACTATCAAAAAGGAGAAAGCTTCTACAGACACTGAACCAAGAGATAGACACTGGGTAAATATCATGAAGGAGGAGATCTGGCACCGCCTCGGGCTCAATTTGGATCACATACCCTTCGAGGTAGAAGCAGGGCCATCTCAGGTTAGTCACTTTTTACTATGGAAAAGGATTATGCTCTATTCTATCCTTCATGTGTTGCTCTAACTAACTACTTTACTTTTACGATGCAGATTCCAAATGAAGATGTAGGACCTGTAGAGGGCGGAAATGAAGAGGCAAATGAAGGCAGAGTAGAGGAAGGTGATGCAGAAGGGAATGATGTAGGAGTAAATGATGTAGGCGAAGGATGATGTGAGTGAAGATGGCCCATGATAGCATGGGATTTTTTGAAATTTTTAATTTTGAATTTTTTGTAAAACAAACATTGTTTGATGGAAAAGCTTTTAATGAAGGAAGTGAATCTTGAAAGAAATTTGGTCTTATGCTAGGTCATGCGTTATCTATGTGATCAGTTTTATGTTATGTTTTCATTTTTTTACGTTTTAGTTTTAGACCATTTTGGGCCATGGCTAGTCTTAGGCCATTTCGAGCCATGTGTAGTTTTAGGTCATTTCGGGCTATTGCTAGTTTTACGCCATTTCGAGCTGTATATAATTTTAGGCCATTTCGAGCCTTGGGGTAGTAGCATAGTTTTAGGCCATTTCAGGCCACTGCTAGTTTTAGGCCATTTCGAGCCTCAGTGTAGTAGCGTAGTTTTAGGCCATTTCAGGCCATCGAATGGTAGTGTAGTTTTAGGCCATTTCGGGCCATGGCGAATCGTAACGTAGTTTTAGGCCATTTCGGGCCATGGCGAATGGTAGCGTAGTTTTAGGCCATTTTGGGCCATGGCAAATGGTAACGTAGTTTTAGGCCATTTCAAGCCATGGCGAATGGTAGCATAGTTTTAGGCCATTTCAGGCCATCGAATGGTAGTGTAGTTTTAGGCCATTTTGGGCCATGGTGAATGGTAATGTAGTTTTAGGCCATTTCGGGCCATCGCGAATGGTAAACAAATGATACGCTAACAATTTAGAGAATAGCTAATTGGTACCTAGCGTAGATGGATGGATGCAAAACAAAAGGCGGTAAATGTACAAAGGATGCAAACTCGACAAGAAGTCATGAGGTTGCTACACTATGTGTAACTGCTTCTTGACCCATCGTGGATTGGGTGAGGCATAAGGACGAGAAGCTTTACTATGATCTTCGTCTACATCATTGTCCTCCACTTGGAAGGGCAACTCAGTCCACGCATTTTTCATTTTCTGAACCAGCATGCTAAGCCAACTCTCTTGCTAAATGGTTAGTGTCTACAGAGATAGGCACTTCATTCTTAGAGGTTATGACGTCTAAGCCCTATTCCATATCTATGTTGCTGATAGCTTGTGTTTTTACCTCGTCGCCATGGATTACCACTTCCCTACTTGCATAGGGTAGATGGATCTCCTGATGAATGAGCGAAGAGACAGCCCTAAGCTATGCTAACCATGACCTCCCTAGGATCAGGTTAAACCCAAGCATCTCTTCAACCACGATGAACGTTGCGTGTATGGGGAACTAGTCCCCTACCATGAAGTCAATGTGAACTGTGCCTTTCACCATGACCCGTGCCCCATTGAACGACTTTAAACATGACATTGTTGTGGGTCTAATTTGGTCAACCAAACCTAGCTTATCCACTATAGGGAAAGGGATGACATTTGTAGTGGCCCCATCATCAACGTGTATCCTTCGGACCTTATGTTGTCCAACCCGGATTGTGATGAATAGGGGTGCTATAGTCACCTGACCCTTTTCAGGATCTTCCCTAATGGAATCATCGGAAAAAGTCAGTTGGGATGGATTTGGCTTTGTAGGCACATAAGGAAGCATCACTGAGTGTATCACTTCTTCCTCTGTTAGCATGCTCTCGTCAACCGGAATTACTATTAACATGCGGACCAAAGTCTCACGGTGTGCAGTAGATGTCATGATCAGGTCATACAAGCTCAGTGTAGTGTTTTTCTATTTTAGAGCTTGCTTGACCTAGGTGAGGGAACTCAAAAGGTCCTTGCCACTTTTTGGTTTACTGCCTTTCTCCTCTTCTATTCATCTCAAGAGACGAATTTCCTGAGGAGGGACGGTTTTGGATCTAGGTTCAGACCCTCTTTGGCGAGGTGGCGAAGAATGTTCACGCGTAGGAAGGTTATCTTTTGAAGACAACGATATAGATGTAGAGGGTGGGACATAGGCTTGGAAGTACCTAGGGTGGTACTTTCCTTTGACATCTCACCTATGAAGCACACTTCTTGTTTCCTTGGGCGAGAAGGCTGTGAAGCTGCCTTATGCAGGGTGGGGGCTGTTGGATGGTTTGGCCCCCTGATAACAAATGGAGCTAATGGTGTTAGTATACATAGTGGTGGTGTGATTTTGCTAATAGGTGGTGTAGGGGTGAATGCTCAGGGAGGGATTCTCAAGACGAAAGGTTGCTACGAAGTTTGATTAGCCGCTGGTTGCTACCGGTGTGCTACACTGAGGCACACGGACCACAAATGGCTGCTAAGGTGATCTAGGATTACTATCAACATTGATGGTGTTGATAATGTAATTGGCATTTTTGGCATTGAGAGGATCCATGTAAACATGCAAGGATTGATTCTCGAGATGTATTGGGTTACTTTCTTCTAGCACCAGTTTCCCTTGATCGATCATCCTTTGGATGTCATCTTTCAATGCCATGTAGTAATCTGTGTCATGGCCACACTATTGATGGTAGTCACAGAACCACTCTAGCTTGAAACCATAAGGAGGGGTTCCTAAGGAGTTTGCAGTACCACTGATGTTTCCTGGCTCCCTCCTCCGACATCTGCTTATGATGGATGTACCCTACCACCAGTAACTGCTTTAGAAGATTTGAAGGCTTGATGAGCATCGGGGTATACTTTGAGTGATCTTTATGCTCAAAGCTTGATTTAGGTGGTGTAGATGCTTCAGGTGTGGATGTAGAAGGTTGAGGTGTGTTGCCCTGTTTAGGCGCAGGGTTAGTTGTAGGTGTGTACTAACCTAAATCGTCGGTGTAAGGATGGAAGGGAAAATAGACACCGAAAGATCGTTGGGTAGGCACAGCTGACCTTGCCTTCGCCTAAGGGCAAGCTGGAAAAGAGAATGAAGGTAGAGTGCCTTGGATGGTTTGCATGCAAATCAACCAAGGACTTCCCTGAGCGTAAGCTATAGCTAGCATTGGGGTTATCGTAAACGGTGTAAACGGAATGTAAACGGAATGCAAACAGCGACACAAAATGTAAACAGAGTGCAGAGCATAAACAGAGACTGAATTGTAAATTAAGTGTAAATAGAACTATATTGTAAAAAAAGCGTAAATATAGTAAACAATATAAATGGAAGGCAATAATGAAACTGTATTGTATTGTTTAAACCAGAATGTGCACTGATCAAAGTGTAGCTGCGCATATGGATGGCAGGTCAAGCACTAAGCCCTAGGATGATGTCTAAAGTGTTTGAATGCTAGGAGTCAAGTGTGTCTGAGCATCCTAGGCTGCTAGTCAATACTTCCCAAACCACCAACCTTCAAAATTGCCGATCTTGTTTATGTGAATTGATAGGGCATTTATAGGGCTGGACCGAGCTCGGGTGTGGAATTCTAGAATGGAATCAATGGTTAGGATTTAACAGGAAAACGGATCAAGCGACACATGTCCAATGGACAGTTGTGCATGAGTTGGATGTGTCAAACAATTGTGCACGAGTTGGATGTGTGTCGGAAAGCTACGTTCTTGACCAGGTACATTACATTTTATAACTTGTGGATCATTCAGGCCCATGAAAGTACATTTAATTTAGACCGTGAGGGCCTGAAAAGACCACAAATAAAGAGTTACAATGAAATGAACAACAAGAGAAATTCGACCCCAACTCGCTTGACCATGGATCAACCACTCCAGGATGCCGAGATGTCGATTTGAGGTTGTTCGAGGCATCTCTATTTGACCAGGGCTTCCAACGTGAGTTGTCTAGGCTTCAATGTATCTTCAGCGTGCGTTTGAAGTGTTTTTGTGTGGAAATCATGCTACAGTCACACTGGGTAGTCATGCTTTGCGTGACCCCAGCGTGACCTAAGCATGAGTCATGATGGGCAGTCACACTAGGCGTGACCTCAGCATGACCCAAGAATGAGGTGGAAAAAATGCAATTTTTGACATCAAATTTGGAATTTCTTGAAGTACAACTGCTGCATGTCTGTGTGTGATCTAGATCTGGAAATTTGAGCTTGAAAATGTCTAATTTGGAGCCAATTTTGAATAGGTCACGCTGGGCTTTGGGTAGGTCACGCTGTGGTCACGCTTGGCGTGACTTGCAGCATGACCTAAAAACTTGCAATTTTGATGCTGGACGCTGAACACTAGAATTTTTGAACTTTGAGAAATTTTCTTCCACTTTTGATTTGATTTGACGCTACTTAGAGTTGTTCATGTTGAGGGTGAGCAAACTTCCTTGGGCAAGCTAGGTGTGAGCTCAATGCCTTAGCCAAATTTTTCCTTCTGAATGCTCGAAAGGACTTGAGTCATTTTCATTTTAAGTGCTAGGTTGAAATTAGTCGTGTTTCATTGGCCCCTCTTTGTTGGTGTCTAGAGGAATCTACCCAAAAGGCGTCAACAAAGAAATGCAAAACACCATGAACAATCAAGTACCAAACATTAATCGTCAGCCCTTGGCTGGATGTCATCGCACTGTTTCCAAAAGCACATGGGATCGAGGGAATGTAGTTTAAGATGCAAGGAAAGGGGATTGGTTGTAACCAGGGGAAGCCAGGAGTTTGTCAAGGGTGAAAATTGCTGTTGGAATTTATGGGAGAGGAGTGCTCTCTTGTGAACAAGTTATGTCATTGGTCCTTGTCAACAGCTGAGTTTTTAACAGACTTAGAACCAAGACATAGGAGGTGCGTTCTTTGGAGAAACAGGACTCTTATAGAGTATTTGCGGGGGCCCGTTGTAAATAGCCAAAGCCACGCGATGATGTGCAACATGGTCTCTTTGAGACACGAGTGTAACTATTTTTCAAGACTATTGCCTTCTCACCTGGGACTTGTATGAGAATAGCCAATAGTCTTTTGTTTATGATGTCAACGGGGTCATGAAGACCTTTTCCGTGCATTTCTCTCTTTGACCCTTTGGTTCTTTTCCTTTTTGTTTGTTTCTTCTTTTCTTTTATTTTTGCCTTGTTTTGTCTTTCTTTTTCTTTTATTTTTCTTTTTTCTTTTTGGTCTTTTTGAAAGAGCTTGCTTTTAGTGTTGTGCTTGTGTTTGAACACTTGCATTTTGTATCATGCATTGTGTACTGTGTTTTGCATTGCAACTGCTTAGGGAGTTACAGTGTGCAATAGTGTATCAAGGGTTTTGAAGTGAGTAGGAGACAATGTATCTAGGGGATGTAATTGAATAGGATAATTGAGACATGATGGGGAAATGGGAAATGTATCAAGAGTCGAGAATGTACTTATGAACAAATTAATTAACCCAGTTACGTGTGCAGAAAGAATGTGATACCTTGTCATCATGATGAAGTGCATCTATGCATGAATGCCTTAGGAGTGTCATCCTGCAAACACAACTCTAAGAAGACAAGAAAACCACAAATGAAATGGTTGGCTAAGCACTTTAAACAAGGAGATGGAGTCACTGAAACACCACAAAAAAATTTTGGCTAACACTTGTAGACAGAAATTAAGCTAAGTCATGTTGGTCCTCAGCATGACCAAGCTTGAAAGCCTCAAAATAGCATCAAACGAGTCAAAGCAAGCAAGTAAAAGTTTCCTGGGACCCACAGAAGACTACGATGACATCTGACATCAAACTTTGCAAATCTTGAGCTCAAAATACTCGGTTTTCACTAAATATGCATCCTGTACGCTGGCCTACAGATGCCCAGTGTAAGGCCCAGCGTAGAGCAACTTTCGGGGCTCAAAAACTCATCAAAACATGCTAAAGTGGAGCGTCTGGACCCCCCAGGACCTTCCCCAAGGTCCCCAGCAGGTCTCAGGCACTTGAAAATCAAATTTCGGGCTCCAAATGATGGTCATTCATTCCTCTACGCCCAACGTATACGTCCGGCGTAAGGCCCAGCGTAGAGAGACTTTCGGGCCCCAGAAATGAGTTAAAATGTGCCAGAACTGAGCGTCTGGACCCCCCAGGACCTTCCCCAAGGTCCCCAGCAGGTCTCAGGCACTTGAAAATCAAATTTCGGGCTCCAAATGATGGTCATTCATTCCTCTACGCCTAGCATATACGCCCAGCGTAGAGAGAATTTCGGGCCTCAGAAATGAGTCAAAACGTGCCAGAACTGAGCGTCTGGACCCCCCAGGACCTTCCCCAAGGTCCCCAGCAGGTCTCAGGCACTTGAAAATCGAATTTTGAGCTCCAAATGATGGCCTTTCATTCCTATACGCCCCAGCGTATGCTACAGTGCCTCAGCGTATGCTACAGTGTCATAGCGTATGCTACAGTGCCTCAACGTAAGGCCCAGCGTACAGCAACTTTTGAGCCTCAAAAACTCATCAAAACATGCCAGAATCGAGCATCCAAACCCCCCAGGACCTTCCCCAGGGTTCCCAATAGCTCTTGGGCACCCAAAAATCAATTTTTGACCTTAAAATGAAGCATTTTCATGTGTATACGTTGGGTACATTTTTGACTTACGCTGGCATGCTATACGCTTACGTTGGCGTCCTCTACGCTCAGCATCCACAACGTATATGCCCAACGTATACGCTCTCCCCACAGCGTATACGCCCCAGCGTATACGCCAGCAAATGTAACACTTGTAAATTAAATCCGGCCTGATGTAGCATATACGCCCAGCGTATACGCCCACGTGTCTCCCAACCCGAATTCCTCAGTAAAACCCGTCTATAAAAGGCCCATTTTTTCATGAAATCGAGGTCAGAGGGAGCGGTTGGCAAAAACTCCCATAGCGCACAAGAGACATTTACGCTGTGGACCAGAGCTCAAAAACTCTCTTACGCTAGAGAGCCCTGTACGCCGTACACACAGTCTCTACGCTCCGCCTTCCTTGCGAACCAGCTGAGTCATTCCTGCACACGCCGGGGCCTTTCATCCGTCTTGTGTCAAAGCCACTACTGTGTTTGGACCGGTGCACTTTGTAATCAATTCTCAATACAAAACAGTTTACATTTTGCCCAGATTTATTGCAGTTTTCTTTGTTTTTCAATTTACGTTTACAGGCTCATTTACATTATCGTGCTTGTTTACAGTTTACATTTAATGTGCATTGTTTACGTATAACCCAACGTGTTGTAGCGGCAAACGTTGGGGAAGTCCTTGTTTGATCCGCGTGCAGACCATTCAAGGCACTATGCCTTCGTCCGTTCCAGCTTGCCCTCAAGCGTAGGCAGGGTCGACTGTGCTTGTCCGTGGATCTTTCGGTGCTCGTAACGTTTCAGCCTTGCACCGACGATTTCGGTCGGTACAGTCACCATGTGCAATTTTCAAAGCAAACAGAATTATGAACAACATCAGCTGCATTAGTGTCCATGAGACAAATCATGCAGCAAGTCTTTGTGGAACATGTACAGCCAATTGCAGCAACACATCTTTTCAAGTTTTTGCCTAGTCGTCGATGGTGTCGCTAGTTTATAGTCTTAGTGGACTGTTGTGGGTTAGTTTCACGTCATAACCCCTTGGATGGTGCCAGTTTAGCATCGTAGCGGATGGTGCATTGCTAGTTTATAGTCATAGTGGACTATGAAGAGGCAAGCCAATTTATCGTCTTAGTGAACTCTGGGTGCTAGTTTTATGTCATGACGAACAAATGTAGCAGTTTAGTATTGTTGGCACATTTAGCCATTACATGGAACAGTTGGAATATTTTGTTCAAAGATAGCACAATTCCTGGTCATAAAATTGAAGTTTAATATAGTGAGTTGACAGGAGGCAAGCCAATATGTTGAAGTGTTTGGTTGTTAAGTTATAAAGATTGGAATTAAAATAAAAAAGACTAAGGATGGGATTCTTTGCTATTAAAGGAAATACTCCCTGTTAATGTTGACAATCATGGATAATACATTATCGGATTATTCAAAAATCGGATTATTAAAGGGTCAGATTATCAGAGGATTGGATTGGTCATCGTATTAGCGGTAAAGCCCTGCACATGAAGGAGGCAAGAAAAATGCGATCAAGAAAAACAAAGAAAAATAATGGCCACCGCTGGAGCAGGAACGGAGCACATGCAGTCTTCAAACTTGAATAATGTGAAAAATTCGACACAAGAATCAGATCCGAAGGCAAGCGCACATGAAGAAAACAGAGACGGCGGAGAACTTGCATACTCAGGAAAAAAAGGGGCAACTAAAATGGCATCTGCACTTACATTTGCAGAAAAGAAAATGAGCAGTTCACCCCAAAAATTATTAGTTATTCAGCTCAGCATCGGAAGAGAAAAAAAATGCGTGCGATCATGGAGATGTTAAATCAAAAGCTATCGTAAGCTGAAAGCCTTATCCCTGGTTGAAACCTGAAATGACTGTGCAGTATTGCCTATTGTTCAACAGTTTTACAGCCCCAACTGACGGAAATTTAAAATAGGCGCTGGGCAGAGACCTGAAACCCGTAGCACTAAGAACCATTCATGACCACCATTGTTGTTGCTGATACTGTTGCATCTGCCGTGGGCATCAAAACAATCTGGCCTTTGCCGTTGAAATTGTTGTCTTTTTGCTCGCCGATCTGAACGCAGGCCACCGTGACGGAAGGACAACCGAAAGTGCAGAGCCAAAAATTTTCAAACCGTAATATCAAAAATTGCAGGCATTTCCCAGAGGTAGAGGTTACGATAGTTGCTGATCCAAACGGAACACACGGTGATGTTTCCTAATATGGCAGCAGATTCTTCTCCCGTGAAGGCAGTTGCTGGAACATCTTCAATCAAAGAATCAGTTGCAGGATTGGTGGCTTTGCCTTCGGGCTCGTATTTCTGGTATTCTGAATTTTGATTATTGTATGCAAGATAAAATTAACCACTGTTACTTCCAAAAGGGGAAGATTATATTGGATTTTTATAAAATCATTATAGCTTAGTGACACTTAGGAATTTAAATTAAATTAGGCTAAACTAAGTTCTAATCTTTAACCAAATATTTTGCTAAGCAAGACTTACAAGTAATTTCCCAGTAAAATTAAATTAGATCACATTAGGAATACTACAAATTAACATATGAATTACATCTCCACTTATGCAATATACATATATTTACACATTAGCCCATGCATCAAATCCATGGTTACTACCCTATCATTACATGAAATAAAATAATTTTATGATTTAAAAGGGAAAGAACAGAACAATTACGAGATACTTATATGAAAGGAGAAATTTGGCTATTATCCCTTTTATTTATATAACTAAATTATAGCCTTTT
>MNCI01037548.1:78721-101639 GCA_015680685.1 Gnetum montanum
ATGGCAAAGTTGGCTGAATCTCTTTAAAGTAAGTCATTTGTAGTTCACACACAACGCAATTGTTACATTTTACACAACCACACGCCGCAACACACACACATACTCACATTAACTACTGAGTCTATTTGGAGGTATCTGGGCCTTGGTGTTGCCAGAGACCAGCAGGCACCTAAATCCTGTTCGAGGACACTTGTTGGCGGTCACGTCCCAAACAGTCGCCAACAAGTATCATACCGAATGGAGCTCTGTGGTGTCAGTTTATCATCATGACTCTAGGACAATATGTGGTATCAGTTTTAAGTCATGATGCTAGGACTGTTCTGTGGTATCATTTTTAAGTCATGATGCCAGGACTAATCTATGGTATCAATTTTAAGTCATGATGCTAGGACTAATCTATTGTATCAGTTTTAAGTCATGATTCCAGGACTAATCTATGGTATCAGTTTTAAGTCATGATGCTAGGACTTTTCTATGCTTACCTTGCTTGTGTAAGGTATGATGCTGCATGCATGGTCATACTATGTGTCTGCAAGATCCTGCAAAGATCAACTAGGAAGAAAACAACATCAAACTACACCTATTGTAAACAGAGTTAAAATGGATGAATGAAAGGAAAGCAATGCAAAAAGTTATAGTTTTAGGTCGTTCCAGGCCGTAAGCTAGTTTAAGGCCTTTTTGGGCCTTTGTTAGTTTAACTTCATTTCGAATGTGGGATAGTTTAACGTCATTTTGGATAGAGATTGTGAAGGGCTATTGGGTGGATGGGGCATTGTTTCCATGCATGATGGCCTCCTTCCGTTTGTGTAGGAAATGGAGTTCTTGGTGGATGGGAGATGACACTACACATGACCTAGCTAGCCAAGGGCATCCTAGGATCATGTTGTAGTCTGGCATCTTGTCGATGACTATAAAGTTTGCAAACATGGGGTGCTGGTCTCCTATCATGAAGGTGATGTGGATTGTGCCTTTAATGGCTATGCATGCTCTATCGAAGGAATTTAGAGAATCGATTTTGGTCGGTTGAATGTTGTGCGTTAGGCCTAGTCATTTGACAACGAAGTGTGCAACAACGTTTTCTGCCACTCCATCATCGATGTGTACTCTACATACTGTGTATTTTTCGATGCTTACACTAATGTTCAATGGTGCATGTGTGACCTCCCCATGTTTGGGGTCGATCTTGACATCATTTTTGTGGAAGGTTAGAGTCGTTGTGTTTGTATCTTGTGGTATAAGGGATGTAATGGCTCCGTGAATAGCGTCCTCAGTTGGAGACATGTTTGCTATAGCAGGGATGGAGGAGAGCATGTGTGCTAGTGCCTGGCGATGCTTTGATGATGTTAAGACAAGGTCGAACAAGGTAGGCATTACATTCTTATGTTTTAATGCATTGTGTGTATGAGATAGTACATCTGTGAGGTCATCATTTATGTTTGTCATGGTGGGAGCCTCCTCTATTGTGTGAGTCGTAATGTAGAGCTCTTGTGGAGGGGCAATGCATAAGGGTTGTTATTTAGTAGCCCTAGGGGTAGAGCTAGGGCTGGTTTGTGGTTTAGGCATTGGTGACTTGGGTTGCCACTGCTTGTACGTGGCCAAGTTGCTAGAATTTGGACTTGGTGTGGATGTTGCCAAAGCAACTTGTGTGTTTAACGTCGCGATGGATGGTGGCTGGCAGTTTAACGTCGTACCGGATGGGTTGTTACATGTTTTCCTTATGATGAAGGGTCTCTTGTTTCTGGAAGTTGTTGAAGGTACGGGACTGCTAGGTTGCACTGCGTTGAGCAATCCTTTCTTTGCCATTCTTTGTAAATCATTTTGCAAAGTTTGACAAGTGTTTGTATCATGTCCATGCATTTGGTGGTAGTGGCAATATGCACTTAAGTCAAAATGTTGTGGGACACATGTGTTGTATGTTGTAGTGGGATGACTTGCCAATTCACAGTTTTTTTGGTTGCGTATGTAGGCATAATCTGACATGCATTTGCATTAGACCAAACCAACATTGATGAGCTGTTCTAGAAATTGGGAAGGTTTTCCCGACAAGGGTATGTGTTTGTGTTGGGTGCATTCATGTCTAAGAGTGGCTTGTGTGGCGATGCCAAAGCTAGAGCTGGCAGCTTGGGGTGTTGAGGCCACGGCCCTATTGGTTGCATGTGTTGGCATGGTGATTTTTGCAATTGTTGCATTTGATGTTGCTTGTGTATCCTGCGCTATTTTTGTTTCTTGTGTTGGTTGTAGTTGTTTCATTTGTTGTTGTGCATGTTGTTGTTTGTGTTGTTGTGCATGTTGTTGTTTTTTGTGTTGGATCCTGTAGGCCAAGTAGGATGGGTCATTACTTGCTGTTGCTACCTCTTCGATGCCCTTTGCTTGGTCAAAGGCCTGGGTAAGAGACTTTGGGGCCTGGTAGAGTAGTTTGGACTTGATGAAGTCATTGACTGCATCCTTGAAGATTGTCAATAGATGTTTCTTCGCGATTAGCTCATGCATTTCATTGGCTGTGGCATTCCATCGGTGGAGGAAGGGTAGTATGGGCTCCAGGGGTCCTTGTCTGACATGGAGGAGCTTATCGATTGTCACTTCAGGTTTGATTTTGTATCTGAAGCATGTCACAAACTGGTGTATGAGGTCCTTGAGGGATGTGATGGAAGCTCGGGGTAGGGCACGGTACCAGTCTAAAGCTTTGCCAGTGAGCGATAGGGGAAAGAGGCGTAGAATGGCATGTGGCCAGGAGTGCAACATGATGGCTTCTATGCGGAATGTGATGATATGTGCATTGGGGTCACTATGACTATTGTATTTTGTCAGATGTGGCAACGAACTACCCACGGGTAGTGTAAGGGATGGGACCATAGGACAGATCAGATCATCACAGTAAACGTCCACCGCCTTAGGTGTGTCTGAGGAGGCAACCTTAAGCTGATTGATTTCCTCCATCAAAGTCTGGATGAGTTGGGACACTTTTTCCCAACTCATAGATTCACCAGCCGATTGTGTTGACTGGACTCGTGTAGGTTGTGCGGTGAAGGGTTGGATCATTGGTTGTGAGCTTTGCGAGTTTAATATCATGGCAGATGGTTGTTGGTAGTTTAATGTCATACCAAACATGTGTTGGTAGTTTAAGGCCATACTGGGCCATGGATAGTTTAACATCATCCTGAAAAAATGATGCGCAGGTGCCTGAGGCATTGGTGAAATATGCATAGCACATGTGACACCTGCGTAAATGTTGGGTTGAGGTTGGGGAGGTTGGGGCATGGCCCCAACGTAGGCATAAGGTACTTATGTTGCTTGGGGCTAGGCCTTGTCGTATGTACAAGGTGTTTGGATTGTTTGGGGCTGGGTCCCAGTGTGTGTAAACTATGAGGCAAATGCCTTGGGCGTGTGCTCCAAGTACTGTGATTTTTGTGAGGAAGCAAGGCCCCAAGGGCTATTGGGTTCGGGTAGGGCCACAAACTCGTACTCGTACTAGGATGGCGCTCACGGGTAAGAGAAAGTCATCTCGAAATCATTATGTTGTGTGTATTTTATGTATTGGACAAGGTGATCCATGTTGGTGGTAGTCAGTACTTAGACTGGCTTGAAGTTAGGTGCGAACTACAATGAATTCGGCTTTGAAACGGATGCATTTTGTGTGTTTTTGTTGAAAAAACACTATAGCGGCACTGTAGTAGTACTGTAGTGGCATTGTGGCAGCATGACTACTATAGCAGCGTGCAGCGTGACTACTGTAGCAGCGTGCAACATAACTACTATAGCAGCATGTAGCATGAGTACTGTAGCAACATGACTACTGTAGCATGAGCATGAGTTTCAGCACTTGGTTTGCCTAGCGTTTGAACAGGTAGCATGATCAGGGTTTTGATTAAATGGTAAACATGTTCAGCCCTCCTTCTAGTGCCAAAAATTGTACTGATCTAAATCGTCAGTGTAAGGCTAGAAGGGAAAACAGACACTGAAAGATCTTTGGGCAGGCACAGCTGACCCTACCTTCGCCTAAGGGTAAGCTGGAAAAGAGAACGAAGGCAGAGTGCCTTGGATAGTTTGTACGTAAATCATCCAAGGACTTCCTTGAGCATAAGCTACGGCTAGCGTTGGGGTTATCATAAACAATGTAAACGGAATGTAAACAAAATGCAAATAGCGACACGAAATGTAAACAGAGCATAGAGCACAAATAGAGACTGAATTGTAAATGAAGCGTAAACAGAGCTATATTGTAAACAAAGCATAAATAGAGTAAACAATATAAAATGGAAGGAAATAATGAAAGAGTATTGTATTATTTAAACAAAAATGTGCACCTATCAAAGCGTAGTTGCACATATGCATGGCAGGTCAAGCACTAAGCCCCGGGATGATTTCTGAAGTGTTCGGATGCTAGGAGTCAAGTGTGTCTGAGCGTCCTAGGCTACTAGTCAATACTTCCCAAACTACCAACCTTCAAAATTGCCGACCCCGTTTATGTGAATTGATAGGGTATTTATAGGGCTGGACCGGGCTCAGGTGCAGAATTCCAGAATGGAATCAACGGTTGGGATTTAACAAGAAAATGGATTAAGCGACACGTGTCTAATGGACAGTTGTGCACGAGTTGGATGTGTGTAAGCAAGCTGCGTTCTTGACCAGGTACATTGCATTTTACAACTCGTGGGTCATTCAAACCCATGAAAGTACATTTAATTTAGACCATGAGGGCCTGACAAGCCCGCAAATGAGGAGTTACAATGAAATGAACAACAAGAGAAATTTGACCCTGGCTCGCATGACCATGGACCAATCGCTCTAGGATGTCAAGATGTTGATTTGAGGCTATTCAAGGCATCTCTGTTTGACCAGGGCTTCCAACGTGAGTTGTCTGGGCTTCAATGTATCTTCAACGTGCGTTTGAAGTGTTTTTGTGCAGCACTCATGCTACAGTCACGCTAGGCAGTCATGTTGGGCATGACCCCAGCATGACTTGAGTGTGAGTCACGCTGAGCAGTCACGCTAGGCGTGACCTGAACGTGACCCGAGAATGAGGTGGAAGAAAATGCAATTTTTTGAAGTACAACTGCTGCCTGCCTGTGTGTGATCTGGATCTGGAAATTTGAGCTTGAAAGTGTCTAATTTGGAGCCAATTTTGAATAGGTCACACTGGGCTTTGGGCAGGTCATGCTATGGTCACGCTGGGCATGACCTGCAGCATAACCTAAAAACTTGCAATTTTGATGTTGGACACTGAACACTGGAATTTTTTAACTTTGAGCAATTGTCTTCCACTTTTGATATGATTTGACGCTGCTTGGAGTTGTTCATGTTGACGGTAAGCAAACTACCTTGGGGAGGCTGGGTGTGAGCTCAATGCCTTAGCCAAATTTTGCCTTCCAAATACTCGAAAGGACTTGAGTCATTTTCATTTTAAAGTACTAGGATGAAATTAGTGTTGTTTCAAGGTGTGGCCGATTTCTTGTTATTCTTGTTACTGTTGTTGGGTTTGGCTTCATTGGCCACAGCAGCCACCGTAGCTGTTGCAGCCTTACCCTTGTCCTTGTCCTTCTTCGTGAAGGTGTTCTTGTATGCAATGTAGGCTGGGTCTTTACTTGCTTCAGCCGCATCCTGTATGCTCTTAGTTTGGGCAAAAGCCTGACTAAGAGTGCACGAAGCAAGATAGTATAACTTAGACTTAATAAAGTCGTTCACTGCATCCTTAAAGATGGCCAGCAAATGGGCTTCCGCGATGGGCTCATGGATTTCATTAAGAGTCGCACTTCAACATTGGATAAACTTTTGGGCTGGTACTAGTGGGTCTTGTTTCACATTCATCAACTGATCTAACGTGATCTTTGGTCTCAAGTTGTACTTCAAATGCATCACAAACTGGATCAAAAGCTTCCCTAGGGTTGAGATGGAGGAGCATGGAAGTGCGCGATACCAATATAGGGCTTTTTTGGTCAAAGACATGGTAAAGACATGGATGATCGTATGCGGCCATTGTTGTAAAAGAAGGGATTCAAACCTGAATGTAATAAGATGTGCATTGGGATCTCCCTTCCCGTTGTATTTCATGAAGTGGGGGAGTGCCATCCCTAGGGGTAACGTTAATGTAGGGACTGCCGGGCTAATGGGATCATTCTGGTAGAAGTCCATGACTTGTAGTACCATATCAGACCTAATAGCCTTGAGGCATTTTATTTCCTTGGTAAGGGTCTGGATAAGCTGGAACATTTGGTCCAAACCCTAGGGATGATGCAAACGATTACGGAACCACCAGGGTAGTTCGCATCTGTGGAGTGGTAGGGGCAGCAACGTGACCCATCAATGGTGCCATTGGGATGGCCCCTATGAACTATGCTACTTATGGTATCCACCACTTGATAGGTGGTGCTGTGGAAGCAGCAACCACAGGTTGTGCTATCGGGTAGGTCGTTTGTACGACCGGCAGGATAGACCAGAGTCCCACACTAGGTTGTACCATTTGCAGGGTTTGGTATGTTTGCTGGCTAGCGTAGCGGGACATCTGGAATGGTTGTAAAATAGGAGGAGAAGTGTATGGGGTCCACCATGTGGACGGGCCTGGGCCTGTCGCTAATGATGGAACAGGTGTAAACACAGGAATGGACGCAGAGACTGCATGCGACTGCAAGGTAGGTATTACGTGAATGTGGGGTAGGGCAGCCATGATTGGTGCATGATGCGATGTAGGAATAAATTGGGGAATGGTTGGCAAAGGAGTAGTGGCTGAGAATGAAATAGGGAAGTAGGCGTGCTGGTACACCGGGGCACGGCATGGCTACCCATTACCAATGTAATCGCAGGTTGCGACGACGCAAACGTGATCACGAAGGGAGCAACGGTAAAAAAGGGGTTTGTATAAAATGATGGGGTAGGAGGGATTCTGGTAGGGTTGGTTTGACCCCCCCCCCCCCCCCCCCCCCCCGGCCCCNATCCTAGAAAGCCTCATCATGATGAGATGCTACGTCTTGTAGCTCCCCAGACCTAATCACCTGAATCAGCTGATCTATAAGCCATTGGTTCATTTGTGTCAAAGGGATGAAAACGTCGAAAGTGGGGAGGATAAATTCCTTCCCATTGCAATAACCAAACTCAAAGCTATATTTATCTTTGAGTTCTTCCACATCTAAGGGCAGGTTTACCTACACCTTAGAGCAGAGAAAGTTGTATCGCTCATGTTGTTGGGCCAAACCCTCAGGCCCCTGGTTTTGGATCCTAAGGGATCAACGTGGCCCCAGCACTGAGCTGAGTGGTTTTTCGGCACCTATGATGCCTTGAACCATGAAGGGAACCTCAACATTAGAGGTGTTAGCAACAGTGCTTGAGGAAGTCATTATCGCAAAGCTAAACGTGTTTGCAAATGAGAAAAAACAAGGAGATTGGAAGGTGATCAAAGGCTTTATGTCTTGCAGGATTCTGAAGGAACCGTCAAAGTGACCAACCTGCACCACACGATGCATAAACAACCGCAAAAAGGTGTCTATTTTACGATAGTGCATGTCGGGGTATAGAATACATGTAAGACTACCGTGAAATAAGTGGGTCAAATGGTGATTAGAGGCTTTATGTCTTGCAGGGTTCCAGAAGAATCATCGAAGCAACAGATCTATACTACACGATGCGTAAACAACCGCTAAAGGGTGTCAAGTTTACACTAATGCATGTCGGGGTGCAGAATGCGTACAGGACTACCGTATAACACAGAAAGGGCACTAAAAATGCCCTCCTTCTAGCACTAGAAAACTATAGCGACCGAAAATATCAGCGACTAGGAACGCCGAGAGGTCATCGGTTAGACAGTCTTAACCCCAAATTCGTGCGAGGGCCATGCTAGATAAAATAGAAACGGGGTGCCCTGAACGGTCTGGTCAATCAGAGAGGGACTTAGTTGGTGTCACTAAACCTTTTGCAAATGTGCAATTTGAAAACCATGTTTACAACGTAAAATAATTATTATTATATGCAAGGAAACGAAAATGATGTAAAATGCAATGATAAACAAGAGAATAAAGTAAACTGGAGTTAAGAAATGCACCGCTTCAAAACTATGGCTTTACTTTGTCAAAGTGGATACAATTGGTTACGTGACACTAGGAAGCACAGAGATCCCAAAAGTAACCAAAACATTCAAAGCAAGCCAAATATATGCTTGAATGCGGATTCAAGAGCTATTGAGGCAAAATGCTACAAAGGCAATAGAAAGGAGCTAATGAAATACCAAATGGGAATGCCAACTATCTGATTTTTGTCAACTTGCAAATGTTAACAATGCTCAAGATTGCCAATCTTACTAAGATTTGCCAACAGGCTTTTCAATTGATTTGCCAAACACAAATGCCAACAATGCTCAAAATTGCCAATGCTTCTCAAATTTGCCAACCCTTCGAGCTTTGCTCGTCAGGGTATTTATAGGGCTAGGAGCACGCGAAAGATGCAGTTTGGACACCACGTGTCTTGGATCCACAAGGTGTTGACGTGTCCATGCTGCATGAACATGCAAAGCTGATTGATTGACGAGCCTTCCACGCTGCAATCACACTGTCAAAACTGGAGATGCTGGGATCAGGCGTGCCAATGATGTGGATAAGAAGTGAAGCATACTGATGCAATGTTGTTGCCTGCTATGTTGTGTTACGCTATGGAGCATAGCATGTTAGCATAGCGTAGCTATTCGCTACACTGTGCTATGTTATGTAGCATAGCATAGCGTAGCCACCAGTTCAAAGAAGAAATTTGCATCAGAGTCGATTGCATGTGCTGGAAGCTTTTGAAGTGTTTTGGCTAGTTTTTCATGTTTGCTATGCTATGCTACGCTACTTAGCGTAGCATAGCGTAGCAGCCAGCCTTAATTGCAATTTGCACTTGAGTTGTAGACGTTTGTCTGATGATCATGCTAACAATCTGCAACCTTTGTTCCATGCAATGTGAAAACTTTGAACTCGCTGATCCTACATTTTGAGATGTCTTTCATCATTTTTGCATCATCACTACACTGTGATACGCTGCGTAGCATAGCATAGTGTAGCAGCCAGCATAGCCTACTTTTTGCTTGATCTACTACTTTTCTAGTAAAAGGAGCTTTGCTGAAGGACTTGAAGTCAAGCGAAGTAACTAGTTTTGAAGGCTGGAGGTCCTTACTGAGTATAATTGAGATTACTAAGTAAGCTGGGCCTTTCTATCTTGCTTTTGCAACGCTGTGCTACATTGCGTTGCGTAGCATAGCGGAGCACTTTGTCTTGCAACAGTTCACAGTTGATTGCTTAATAACTATCTCCCAAGGCCTGCTACACTACATAGCATAGCATAGCAAACTTCTTGACTAGAAAACTTGCCAAAATATTTCATGCATCCTAAGCACCACCAACAACTCCACACATCGTTTCTCAGTAGGCTGTCAGCTGGATGAACCACCTGGGTGGGCAGGCTAGAGAGTCCGTTGAGCCTGTCAACACTGGGTGTAGAAAACTTACCAAACTAGACAGTCTAAAGATAGAGCATTCATTTCTTGCCAAAGTTTCATGACACTACCTGAATTCCAAGGACCTAGTGAAGCAAGAATGCCTTGAAAATTTAGGGTGTTTCAATAACTGTCGAGGTACTTGCTGTTTGTTAAGTCATGGGTTGAGTGCATACATCCCAGACTCTTCTAGATGTGAGATTACTAGGGAACATCCCTTAAGATGGTCATATTGGCATATCTCACATCCACCATCATTGTCCGTATCAGGATCCACAACCTCTTCGGTGATGGCCATTTTACCCTTACCTTTGTTACGTGCATTGTCCATGTCCCTCTTTTTCTTTTTATCATAGTCACTACCTCGCTCCTTAAACTCCTCTATAATTTTGAGAACAGTTTCAAATCTACTATTTAGGGAGTCCCACATTTGGTCTACCTTTGCCGACACTTTTGTTAATTTTTGGAGCGAAAAGGTTTTCCTATTCACCATCTCTTCGAGTGGTGACTCTTCCTCCTCCTCACAGAATCTCACTCACCTTTTTTGGAGGGAAGGATCACAGTTGTACTCTTCCACACTTTCTCTCTTACGTAGCTCCCCTTCTTCCTTGGCTACTTGCTCTAGTAATTTATGGACCTAATGGGACCTAAGCTCTGATAATCTTCCTTGGGCATACGTTCCAAGGGTTCTCCTTGTTTCATGCCTAAGTCCATCTATGAGATGACGTAGTTGATCCTGCTATGAGTAACCATGGCTTGGGCAATGATGTAACAGTGCATAATAATGGCCCATTGTAGCATCCAAGGATTCATGATTTCCTTGCTTCCATCCTTGGATTTGCTTTCACAGGTTGGACACCCAGGAGTACGTTTGATATTTATCATTAAACAGCTCTAGCATCACACTCCACCCTCAAATGGATTTTGGTTCTAAGGACTGGTACTAGCTTTCTGCTTCTTTTACTAATGTCCTTGGGAACAACTTTAGTTTTTTCCATTCATTCTCAATGTTCTACAAGGCACATGCATTGTGAAATGCTTATAAGTGGTTCTAAGGATCAGTGTTGTATCCCCCCTCAAATTGTGGAATATTATTCATGTCTAACCTCTTGTTCCTGCTATCTTTTTGGTGCCTTGTGGGAACTCTTATGGCCTCTGTGATATCTGACATGCTTCGGGTTGTGAGTAGGGGTTCTTTGTGGTCATTTTGTTCATAGCATCTATGATGCCTACACGATTCCCTACTCTCCCTTCTTTTATGCCATGATTCTCTCAAGTGCCCTCATCCTCTTTCTCGACTCTCTCATCGAGGTCTCTCACTTTGTTTACCTTTATCCTCATGATTAGGCTCCTTATGACTACATCCTGATACTGAAGGAGAGGGTGAATGTGATGATGAAGGTGAAGAAGAAGGAGAACCATCACCATGATGATGTTTCCTATCTTCTCTTCGATGATCCCAGCCTCGATTGTGATTACAATCAAAATGCCCACCCTTATCATGTGTTTGTGTTTCCTCGTTGAACACTTGGTGTTCATGGGGATCAGAACCAAGGTTGTGAATCGTGGAGTGGAGGTTTTGATACACCACCTCCTGACCATCATTAGGAGGGAGAACATCAATTGGTGGAGAACCTGTTGAAATAGGTTCACCACCCTCAATTTCGCTTAAGAAGGGTGGAGCATTATGCGGTCCTTTGCCCTTCAACGATGTATAGTATCTCTCTTGTCCCAAGTCCCTTTGACGTTGCACTTCTATGGGATGGTAATCCCTTGTGTCATAATCACATGCAATGTATTCCGCATATAACTGTGACATGCCTACTCGTGCAAGAGCACAAAGAAGCATGTTGGGGACTGCTTGGTCTGGAGGCAACACTATGTTACCCTCCAAGTCTCTCCAACGCAGTTGTTCATCTTGATGGAGAATAAAGGTAAAGTTGGGTGCATATTCATCATGATGAATATATACCACACGGAACTACTGAGGAACTAGCAGATCTTGGTTACGTGTGTTGTGCCACCGACTATCTCTTGTGTTGGTCCTAGGCGGTGAAGTGCTTTTGTACAAAGAAGAAGACATTTTTATCCTGTTCGGTGTGCTATTTACTATTGTCTTATTTTTCTTTTGATTAACCCCAAGGGTTCATTCTACCATCCCAATGATGTGAGTGATCTCCTATGTTCTACGTAGCACACAAACAACTAAGTCCCCAGCAATGGCCCCAATGATGAGTGGTGAGGTACCCCTACACTCAACCATACAAATATAATCATTTCACATGCGATCCGATCAAACTCCAAGGACTAAGTGCTTACGTGCCTTAATGGAACACTTAAGGTTAATCAATCGTTGTCTTCCCAAACTTACTTGTATTATCACGGTTGTATGGTTAAGTAAGCTCGAGGTATATGATTTTTATTTCTTTTATCTTTTTAATGTCTTATGCTAACAGAGGAAGGTGAAGAGAATAAGTAACTAACTTTCATTAACTATCCATTAACTAAGTTCTAATTGTCCTAACACCAGTATTCGTTCCCACTTGCTGTACACACCCTGAACCAGTGCAATGCTACTAGGATTACCAAACGCTAATCATTACTGGGTTACCAAGCATTGCACACATGCTTGAAGCGGTCATACTGAGTGTAATTAACTAGGAGAGTCAAGGATTGAGAGAGATTAATTAACTAGGAAAGCATTTAAATATTCAAAAATAATTAATTCTTATTTAGCTTAGTCCACATGCTGCAAGGTTTCTCATAAAGTTTGTCTTTATTTTCGTACACAAATGTGTGCTCAGGTATAATTTGCTCGAATAAAGATCCATTCACTTTAAGACTCCTACTGTGGGCACATGGAAATTATTCTAACTTTGGAATGGTAAAATTGCAAGAGTTTAGCTAAGGGTCTAAATCTAAGTGTCTAACACAGGGAAAGCCGCCTCTTCTTTATAGACATTGCGGCAGGCCGTGATATTGCATATGCGATATCGTGGGGGCGGAGGCGATATCGTGGCTCATCAACAGTAATTTTGGAACTCAACTTTAGTCCATTTTTGGAATTTTCTTCATAAGCTATTAAGGTCCAACTTCAATCATCTTCTTTGTGGCCTACTCTAATAAACAATGGAGAGTGGTATCTAGGAGAAACACTCCAGTTTTGGCATAATCGAGAAGCTAATGCAACAGTCAAAATTGAAGGAATCTTAGTTTCTAACTCAGTTAAGGCAATCACAGAGGTATTGAATGTGCCCAACCAAGGAGCAAAGGTGGCAAAGATATAAACCAGATATGACACAAATGCCAAAAAGTTGTGGTTTCAGTGGGTGTATGGCAAGGAAGATAAAGAATATAGTGAATTAACTGCAAAAGAAAAGATCTATTTCAAAATTAACACTTATCACTTGTTTCCTACCAAGAGATTAAATCTAATATCTACATGTGTGGCCAAAGAGTGTGTAATATTAATGAAAAAATTTAATGAAAACATCACTCACCTCTACTTCATAGAAATCAAAAGGTGGTTTGAGGACAAGAAGGCAAAAAAGTTAATACTTCTATTTCCTTGCCTTATCTAGAAGTTATGTAAACGAGTTGGCATCCTAGGGTATACAAAAGATGCATTAAATAAGGCACAAAATGCTTCCTATGCTAAAATGTTCAAGCTAGCACCTCCTAGAAAGGACCAATTAGAAAAAGAATCAAGCATTAAGAAGACTACCTAAACCACAGGACAACAACAGTAATGACCTTAAGTTTCATCATTCCTATTGTAAGATTACAGACCTTCAATGAGTCATCTACAAAAAATTGTAGAAACTATCAGTTAGGGAAGCAAAGAAGAGGCCAATATATTCAAAGTTATTAATGATGTAGTCAAACCAACCATTTCAACCAATCCTACCAATGGACAAATATTGTTGTAGTTAGGAGGAAAGGCCTAGTGGTCATAACATATTTTTAAGAATGTTGCAGTGTTGTTTCAAGTGATGCTTGAATCTAGAGGAGCCAAAGTTATGATCATCTAGCACCATGATGCAGTAAGAGTCATAGAAGTGATCATAGATCACATCAAAGAATAATTTAATGTACCTGTTATATCAACTGATATTTCTGGAACCAAAGATGCCTAAATCTTAACTGATACCTCTATGACTCCTACAGAGCATGAAGATGTGTTAGATAGATTGTTGTAGACAAGACAAGTTATGACAAATCTCTTTGATATTCCTAGTGATCTCAGGACAACACAGTATGAATTAATGGCCACCAAAAAAATTAATCATGGTCAAAACTAGGGTAGAGAACGCTGAGAATGAGCTTTGTCGATTACAAGAAGAGCTTGTAGCCTTGAGAGTAGAAAGGAGAGATCCAACTCAGTTCATAGCACCAAATCAAATAGCACAATTTGGAACTAACCAAATTAATTTCCTTCTTAAGAACAATAAAGACATAGTAGATGCGAAAGAAAAGGTAGTATGGAATGCTTTAGTAGCTAAAGCCTAATCATATGCCCATGCCAAAGCACTTGCTACCTTAAAAGAAGAAAATAAACAACTCACTATAGACAACATTAGGTTACTCATAGTAGAAAAGTAGAAAAACACTCTAGAAGAAAGTATCCATCAATTAAGAGAGCAAATGATGAGGATCAACCAAAATATGAGTTGACTCATAAGAGAAAATAGAACCCTCTATATAGAAAAGCTACACACCATCCAACAGAAATCAACTATCGAAATTAGCATGTGGTAAAATAAGGCTAAGAAACATAAAAGGCTTAAAGAACACTTCAGAGACCAAGTGGGCATGTACAAGTAGATAAATAAGAAAGAGATCTAGATAGAAAAAGTCAAAATTAGTTCTATTGCAACACAAAATCCTGATTGGGAATCCATCTTGGACAACATGACCCAAACCTATCAAGCAAAAGTGAAAAATAAAGACTTGTAGATAGAAGACTTAAAAGAATACATAGCATTAGCAAATCTCTGTTATGCTAATTTGGCCATGTTAATAGTAGGTAGGCCTAGAAATGAGCTAAAACAACAAGTAGCAATCACCTAAGCCTTATATGAAAAAGAGTTTGTAGACCGAAAAGATGCTCTACAAAAACTTCAGTAGCAAACTCATCACTAGAAGGAGTTAAGGCTAGCTACCAAGGGCAAAAAGATGTAGCAATGAATCTAGCCAAAAGATTAATAGACTACCATGAACTCAGAGAAAAGGCCAGAGCTTTTGAAAAAGAGCAACAACAATTTGAGGTGTGGTACGTTAAATCCAAGCAGATATTCCTACAACTATCATGTTCATGGAATGTACCAAATTCATCAAACATTGGTTCATCAACATGGATGGTCCATTATCTAAGAATAGAAGAAGAGAAGTTGCAAGTGCTCCTAAACAAGTACCAATTTAAGAAACTTGGCAACAAGGGAAAGAAACCTATGAAAGAGCCACCTTCACTTGGAACAACATAAGGCTACACTCAACCTCACCAAGTTTTTTTTTTCATTTTTTATTAAAATTATGATATCATGTGTTCATTTTTGTAAACTCGACTACAACACTAGAGAGTCATGTATATAGAAGTTAGTTTCATATAAATCTACCTCCCAATTTTGTAAGGAACTCTCTCCTCATTTTGTTTTATCTCGACGACAAGTTTTTAGCCAGTCATGGGGTAATGATAAATCCAAAAAATTTTAGGGAATGATATTGTAGTTACGATATAGTATCTACGATGTAATAGATATGTTATTGTATAAATGACATCGTGGGATGCATGCTAGCCTATATAAGCAACACTTAGACACACGAATCCATAGTGGATTTGTTAGCATAGTAGCAAAACTCTTTTAGTTTATTTTCTTAAATTCAGTGCTTAGTAGTGTGTTCATGCATCGTGATGTTTTGTAATTAAATGGAATCTTTATTTGAGTATGATGTACTTGGACACATTGCATGACTAACAATAAAGATCGAGATTACTCTACATCATTGCAGCAACACTTAGTTTTAATTCTTGTTTTTAATTAGTTTACTATTTACCATTTTCATAGTTAATGTTTATGATTACTTGCAATTTACTTTTAATGTCTTTAAGTATAATGAGTATGATTGATCTCGAGCATGTAAATGTAACTACATGGTAACCCAGTAGTACTATCACTTGGTACACCCAGTAGTGAGGTACTTGGTATTCCTAGTAGTAGTTACACAAAGTCCAAGGTGTGACTAGAAGATTAGGATTGGCTGCTCATCGCATAGGCTAGTTTAGATTTGTTTTATTGTCACTTAGATTTAGAAACCTCTACTTTCACTTCATGTTTACTAGGAGCATAATGGCCAATTCAACATCAATTATCATATACCTCATCGTGAGCTAAACCATATGCATTGATGTTACTAACTCATGTCAGAAGACAACGATCACAAATGCTAACTAATTACTAGTATAATTACATTTCCTTATCTGTGGAGTTTGTCCAAGATTGCACATGAACACTAGTATCTCATATGGTTGGGTGTTGCATACTCCATTGCTCATCAAGAGCCATCATTTCCTAATTTTAATTGTTAAAAATGAACACTATATCTCTCAACATCAACATAATCTGACTTCAAACTTTTTTTCCCTTTCAATGGTAAGTAATATTTCTACATAATTGAAAAACTTTATGCTTGTTAAAACTACAAAACTTATATACCAATATGTTCTTTTTATAACAATTCATTTCATATTTTTTTACTTGAAGAATACGTTGTGCATCTACACAAGTAGGCTAATTACTATTACTTCCATGTATTATATTTTCTGAAGTCTCATCTAACAATACTCCTAAATAAAGATAATATATTATTGTATTTTAGAAAATACCCATGCATATAAAATAAACATAATGTACATGTAGTATAGCATCCTCACCATCATATAAAGATTCTTGATTGTTTTTACATGCATTTAGCAAATGTTGATTTTTATCACAGTAATAAAATAATATGTCTACTCAACATTTCTATTTGATAAGTCATGCTTTATATGGCTATTTGATGTAGCATTAACAACAAATTTGTCATGATATCTTAAACAAGATTTCTTCAAAGAGTCATCATTTCCTAATGTAACTTGTTCATGATAAATATTATTTCTATCAACATTTGTGGAATAAGAATGCAAATTCTTTTGTCCCTTCAATGATAAGCAACATTTTTGTATAATTTCAAACCTTTATATTCATTAAAACTATAGAACTTACATAAAAATATGTACTTTTTATAATACTTTATTTTTTATAGTATTTTGACTAGAAGATTATGTTGTGCATCTACATAAGTATGTTGAGTATTGTCACTTTCATGCATTATTTCTTTTGCAGTCTCACCTAATAATAACACAAAATAAGAAAAACATATTGATTAAAAAAACAACTATATGTATAAAATAAACAAAACATATTACCATTTATTCGAAGAATTTCCCACTTATTATAACCCTTTGTTCAATTTCACTACACAGGACATGATACATATTAGTAATTAGATTACTTGATTTGGGTACGTAGCCGGAGTTATTCAGTTTGATCATTAATGGTAGGTTTCAAAGGTCGGAAAATGCAATAACCGATCAACACCTCTCGCAAGTACCCGTAACAGATGATCGACATTTTTGCTGATTACACATCGGGAATTGTTGCCTTTTGATTTTTGGACGATACTCGTTGTCCGTGCTCAAGGCGTCGCGAGTTGAGCTATGGAAGGCGTGGCAGGGTGTGCGGCGTTAGCGCAGACATTCTACTGGATGTGAGATCTGAAGCTCCAGAGGTCTTCCTGAATGTAGCCTAAGAAGCGGAACGCGCATGGCTGTTGTGGCCACAACCTTGGCCACAGCCTGGACCATGAGAACGTCCGCAGAAAGAATCAAATCTGGAAGCAGTGATCTAGGCAGGAAATGGAGCAAATGCAGGAGCAGAAGGCCATGCAGTTCCAGACTCAGATCCAGATCTACCAGAGTTGAATCCCCCATTTGCAGATCTGGGATTAAACCCAGATCTGGAATCAGATTTGAAACCAGAACCGGGAAACTCTGAAAAGAGGATCTAGGGCGCTTGACCATCTACCACGAGTGTTGCGCTTTGGTGGCAATGAGCTAGGCTGTTGCGCTGTGCTCTTGTGGCTGTGGGGCAGTGGTAGCAGTGAGCAGCAAGGTCTGCATTGTGGTGCTTTTGCTACGGGTTGTACCAGGGCTGCCGCTGCATTACTACCGACGTTGAGCCAGTTCCAATGGACGAGGAGCTCCTTTCATGCAAGGATATGGATGAATCTTCAGCGGTTGCTACTTCTTCACCTCAGGGAAGTTCTCCCAACTCATAATCTTTGGATTTTCTTTTACCTGAAGATATTTTGGACTCTATTTCTCAAGATTTTTCTGCACGTTTTATTTTTTTTTCAAATAGTAAGTTATCTACCTCGATCATTAAGCATCAATTTGCATATTAAAACTATTTTACAAGCCCACGGAATTCAAGTCTTACACGCTCGATACTATGCTCGTAATTTTGTCCTTGCTGAACTTTCTGAGGCTTCTCAAATCGAGAAAGCTCTCTCTCTTCGAATTTTTCCTGCTCGTAATGCTACACTTATCCCCCGGGCCTGGAAATTTGATTTCAATGTCAACGACCCAGCCTTTAATATTATCCCTTGTTATGTAGAGCTACCTAATCTTCCTTTAATCTTTTCACCTGTTGAGCGAGACATAGTTAGAACCTTAGGTCGAGTCATCTCCAACCATGGAATTGAGGTTAACGGGGCTCACTTTCATCCCTACTGTATCGAACTAGACATTTCCCAAAAGAAAACCACTTTAACCTTAGGAGCTGAAGATAAATTTTTTAATCAAAAGGTAGACTATTTTTATCTTCCTAACTCAAACCAATCCTCCCAAATCTAGTCCTGTAGTCACTCCTCAACCTAACCCACTAATTGCTCCCATTAAGTTCGGTTCTACTTCTAATAATGCTTCACACCTTTCTTCCTTGTCTGCTCCCTTCAAGGCAAGAGTCTCTCAATCCCATTCTCTCATTAAGGTCAGGTCAAAACCACCAATCATCCACTCATAATCAGTCCAAGACTCACTTTTACGCGATGAGTTTATCATGGTAGGGGGAAGAAAAAGGGCCAAAGCATCTAAAACCACTACTTCTCCTTCCTCTCCTTTGCCCAAAACTAACACAACTTTAACTATTAATACAAACAACTCCTTTGCAATTCTCTCCACTACTATGACAACTAACATTCCTAACCTCGATCCTTCTACTACCTTGTCACTCATAACATCTAAAGCTTCTCCATGAACTTCCTATCTTGGAATGTCCGAGGCCTAACTGATAGGCTTCGTCGCAAAAGAGCCAGTAACTTTCTCTCTAGCCTAAATCTCACTTTGGATTTTCTCCTCCTCCAAGAAATCAAGATCTCAGCCGAACAATTATCTTTTTCAGCCCACTGGTCTCTTCCCCATTCTTCTGTTCTTGCTACTTCGCATGAGTGTGGAAAAGGTGGCGCAGCCATTCTTTATCCAGCCTATTGGAAAGAAAAACTCCTTCAGCATGGGTCCGATTTAGGTCACTGAGTGGCCTAGGCTATTTTCTCATCCTCACATGGTCCCTTTGGAGTTTGTTCTATTTATGCCCCCAATGACTCTACCGAACGAGCCCGATTGTGGCATGAACTCACTCATAGCCTCCCTTCTATTCCTTGGATTTTTGGTGGTGATTTTAACATGATGGAATTCTCTCATGATAAGCTTGGGGGTGTTTTCTCTCAACTTCTGCATCACGAATTTCAAGCCTGGTTAAATTTTAAGAAACATTTCTATCTTTCGGACGGCATCGTAGACACTGCTAGTGGCTCTCTAAACAGCTTCACTTGGAACAATCTTTGTAAGGGGCAGGCTTGCATCTATAGTCAGTTAGATAGGTATTCCTTTTCCACCCTTTCTTTTTGGCAGACCCTTTCTACTACTAAAGTCCACCAACACGCAACCCTATCTAATCATTTCCCTATTACTTTATCTATGCAAATCCATAATGACCACCAACGATGGAATTATCATCTCTTTAGGCTACATAGTCAATGTTTCTCTTCTCCTTCTGCCCAACAACTTCTTTCTAGCCTCTAGAATGCTGAACCAAGACCCTTAGGTCTAAAGGGTTGGATCCACTGGTGGCTTTGAACTACTAGTAGAGTTAGGAATTTCCCCCATCATTATGGTAAGGAAGTTACCTCTCGCTCTTGGCAAGAGTACACCAACATATGCTCTACCATTGAGCACCTTACGACCAAACTAACTGATGATCCCTTCAATAGTCGCCTTCAAGGGGAGCTTGCCAGAGCCCGTATGGCCTTTCAACATTGGGACGTATATAAGGCACAAGGTGCCTTGATTAAAAGTTGACTCACTTGGCTAAACATTCAAGATGAGCATTGTAAGGAATTCTTTAAGTACCTTAACTGATCCTCCCCTTCACCCTCTTTAGATAAATTCTCCATAAATGGTTCCATTATCACTAACCAAAATAGTCTTCTCTCTTATCTTAAAGAACACTTTGAGGCCTTATTCACCACTACTCCTATGGATCCCGCATCCTTCGTGACAGCCATTCTAAATTTTCCTAAACTGGTTAATTCTTCTATGCTGACAATTTTAGAAGCCGATATTACTCCAGTTGAGCTTCGACAGGCTTGCTTTAACCTAAGCCCAAGGAAAGCCCCGGGTTATGATCATTTTCCAGTAGAATTTTTCCAAAAGCATTGGCATCTGGTAGGTTCTGACCTCTTCCATGTTATCAAAGAGGCTACGCTTACTGGTTCTTTGGGACCAATCTTAAACCAAGGGATTATTCGTCTTCTCCCTAAATCAGGAGATCCTACTTGTATCTCCAATTGGCGACCTATCACCTTACTTAATGTGGTTTACAAAATTTGGGCGAAATGTTTGGACTTGTGATTAAAGAAAATCCTTGCCCTTATTATTTCCCCCATGTAGACTGGCTTTGTTCTAGGAAGATACATATTAAATAACGTGGTGGTTGCTTGGGAAGTTCTTAAGTGGGCTGAGGATGAGGGTCAGGATATCCTCCTAATGAAGCTTGACTACGCTAGAGCCTATGATAACATTAAGTGGGACTTCGTTATGCAAACCATGACTAAATTGGGTTTTTGCCCTAAGTCCATTCATATGGTAGAATGCTTATTCTCAGATGCTACTGCGCAAATCATGACTACCTTCAGCATCACTTCTCCCTTTTCTATTCATAGGTCTATTAGGCAAGGTTGCCCTCTTGCTCCTTACCTCTTCATCATTGCAGCTGATTTTCTCTGTCATCAAATCAGCTTGGATATTCAAAACAATGTTTTATTTGGGGTTCATCTATCTTCTCCTCAACATCAGCTCCTCAATATGCATTTCACTGATGACTCCTTTTTCCTTATTCGAAACAATGCTGATAATGTGCAGTGTCTCTTGTCTCGAGTAGAGAAATATTGCTCCCTCTCTGAATCTGTCATAAATTGGCGTAAATCTTCTGTTTATAGCTTCACCAATAACTACAGTCATTTTCCCAATTATAGTTGGAAGCGTACTCAAGATCATGAGATCATTAAGCTCTTGGGAATCCCCTTTCGCTTTAGAGGCCCAATGTCCGAGCTCTGGGACCAAGTACTTTCTTGAATTCAAAGGAAAATCAAAAAATGGAAAACCAAACCCCTCACCCTCGTCGGTAAGTATTTAATCTATAAGTCTATTTGTGCCTCTACCCATGTTTATTATTCGTCATGTTGGGCCCCTTCCCATGCTTCTTATCAAAAGCTTGAACGTTTATTTCGAGACTTCATGTGATCATCCAAAGGACATCCAAAAAGGCTTTCATCGTGTTGCCTAGAATATAGTAACTCTTCCTAAGAACAAAGGCGGATTGGGCCTTTTGAACTCCTTTAAGCAAGGTCTCACCCTTATCGCTAAGTGGTTGGTTCAGCACCTGGATGCCCCCAATACTATAGGGAATCTCCTTCAGTTAAGGCTTCGACAAGCATTCCCTAAGAATAGGTCTATCTGGAAGGGTATCCACCCTGTTAATTGGATCCTTTCTCCTCATGAAATTATCATTCCTAGAACACATGTTTTTAAAAGCATTTGGAAGGCTTGGCAGGTCTTACATTCTCATGTGAATTGGAATAATATTCATATCAATCCTACTCTTCTTTCTAAGATTTGCCCTTGGTGGCTGCCCCTATGTCCTACTCCTCTAGCCACCTCAAATGCCAGGACAGCCACCATCTAGTTTCAAAAGGGAGTTGTTTCCCTTAGATAACTTCATCTCACTAATCAGTGGATTACTTGGGATATGTTCGAAAACTTATATGGGGCTTCTAGAATTATGCACCATTTCCTTGATAGACTTTATCACTTCATTCATCAGTATTTGCATTTGGATGTTTCAGTTCTTAGTCTCTTCCATGGTCTTCACTGGACTAAGGGATCGAACCTTTTACCCTATAAACCACATGTGCCCTTTCAGTTGTTGCATGATTCCTTTATGATTGTTAATCGCTGCAATCGATCATGGCACAAAGAAGAGTCTGAACAGTTTTGGCTCTCTCTCTTTTCACGAGTTTGGAGCCTTCTGACTCTTCCAAAAATTAAACAATTTCTTTGGTGCCTCTTGCATCAAGGCCTACCTATCGGCAAACGTCGTGAATACCTTGGGATTTCAAACCCTAATTGCCCTCTTTGTGGAGGTCCTGAAGATTTTGTCCACATTTGTTGGCATTGCCCTTTCACTTAGTCTTCATGGGAGTGGGTTTCTAAAGTTTTTCCTTTATGCACGTTTTCCCATGAGGATATCGTATTCGGCTTTTTGGCCACCCCCTCTACTGACCTTCAGTTTCTTTGGAAAGTTATAAGGCCCCTCATTCTTTACTATATATGGAAGCATAGATGCACTGCTCTTTTCCAAAACACTAATTCATCCAACTCTAACCATTTAAATATTATGGAAAAATCTCAAATTCTTTGCCTTGTGCATTTCCATATTTTATCTCGTACTTCTAAGTTAAAGTTGGATACTAATTAGTTGTTTTATTGTTTGCAGCCTTGGAGCAGATACACCAACTCGTGCACACTTCCCAATCTCGATCTGCTACATCAGAGTGTGTTATCATAATTTTGAGCATTCTGAGCTCTTTGTTATTCTCCTGGTCTTATTAACTCGTAGTTCTTATGGATTCCCAGCATATGGTTACTCTTTGGAATGTACTTCCACACCCTGAGAAGGATTATGTTTCAACATGTTTTCTTTCAACATCCGCATTTGTCATTGTTCTTCTTCCTATTTATCCATCAATATGTTCAGATGTTGATCATGTACTTAATCTCATTTAATTAATAAAATTCTCTTTTTGGGGTCC
>MNCI01037548.1:101715-113464 GCA_015680685.1 Gnetum montanum
TTCCCCTTGTTTTTAGTCACTTTATTTCCACCACAAAAAAAATATTTTAAATAACTTTGTTTGATCATATGTTGCCACACAATTTTCACATCTCCCAGAAGAATAGAGTTTAAAAGATAATGACATGCTCTAAGCATAACTGCTTTGTTGATAGTATCTTTATTTTTAGCAATAGACATCACTAAGCAACAAAAAGATATTAAAATATATACATATAACTACATCAAATTACTTAACCTGCAACATATCAAAGAACTTACCTATCAAAGGTATTCCTATTTTTTTATAACATACTTTGCTATTTTGAATCTATTTTGAAAAACTATATACTCATAAATAGCAATGAGATTAAACATATTTCCTTCTTTCTTCAATATACATATAACTACATCAAATTACTTAACTTGCAACATATCAAAGAACTTACCTATCAAAGGTGTTCTTTTTTTAAAAAACTTGCTATTTTATATCTATCTTGAAAAACTATGTACTCATCAATAATGACAAGATTAACATATTTCCTTCTTTTTTCAATACATCCAAGGAATTTGTCCCCTCAACACACATTGTAACTAAGAGGTAAACAAAAGTTAATAGTAAACATTTTTAACAGAAAATTCATCCTATAAACTTAACAAAACAACACATAACTATACCTTTATAATTACAAGATTCAAATATTTATTTTGATACCAATAAACATAAAACATCATGATCAATAATAAGAACATGAACTCCATGTAAACCATTATTACACTTTTGTTCTAGTGCCATGGCATTCTGATTTTTACTACATTTGCAATCAAATGCAACTCTTTTATATACACAATCCTGGCAACAACTTCAAAAGATACATAATAAAGAAATAGCTTCAAATCATAAATGTTTGTCACAATTTACAAAATGCATAGTATGTGTCCCACTTATCCATTATTTTATGTCAATATAGTTGAAATTTTACTTTGCAATTAATACACCCAAATCTGCCACTGTCAACATTATTGTTAAAATAGTAGATTTGTATCTTTTGTGCAATCTACCATGCTCAAAATTTTCAAATCAAATTTTTACATTGATGATTTTAAAACCACCTTTTCATACAATCATGATACTAAAAATAAGATAGTTATAGCACCACACTCAACAAGAAGACAAAATCTGCCAGTTGTATATCACAATTGCTTTGTCATGTTACATCATTGTTCTGTAACAATGACATAATGCAAACCTAATGTATACTTTACTTAATAGGTTATAGCCTACCATGAATAAAACCAAACATGTCAAACTTCAACTATAAGATCTTGTTATTTTTTTTACTTAATGACATAACCATACTATGCATATTGATCACACACACTCTACAAATAAAAAGCATAATTCAAGTAGTGCAGATGTAGAAGGCTCCTGCAAAGAAGACCTCAACATAAGAGTATCCTAACTTCTAAATTTTTTTTTACTATAGAAACTCTTAGAAAATCTACCTTATGCTTGTTTTGATTTTGTAGTTTTATAGTTATTTTTTAAAAACATCATCAAAGTTTAACATTCCTTTAAGTTCAATATCAATAAATTTTCTATGTCCTAACTTGTATGTTTCTACTTTACTTGGATAAATTCAGAAAAAAGGATAAAATGAGATCATATCTAATTATGTTGGCAAGAGCAATATTCCCATCTACTAATGAACTATGATAGTGGAGATCTAGATGAATGCATGCCACTAGTTACAATGGCAACTCACTTTCAATGATATGGAGCTACTTTGAGAAACTTTGTCTATGATTAAAGATAGAGAGTTTTGGCTTAATACCAATATTTGTATCAAAGCAAATATGATAATTTAGAATAATTATAAAGTAATGTAATAATTCCTGGAGTGTGAATTAGACTAGAAACCTTTTGCCTAACAAGATAATAAGCTAACCACTTTGAGCTACCTATCATTAGTACCAACATCATATTTTGCTTAAGTTTTGAAATATTATATTGGTTGTATGGCCAAAGATATAGATAATTAATGTTTGTACTATAAAAAATCTCAACAAAAGCAATACAATGAATCCCTATGGCTTTTGCATTATACAATGATTAGAGTTTTTTATTTTTTAGTTTATTACTTAAAACTAAATTTTACTTGTTGCATCTTAACTACTCATTAATTGTCATGTTATCTATTAATTGTAAATGATCATGAATTTTCTATGATTTGAAATGTTTTAGAAAAACAAAATGCAAACTATAAATGCTATAATGATTTTCAATTTGCCAAAATAAAGTGATGCCTCATACAATAAACTTTTAAATATAATGTAATGATGCAAGATGCTGAAAATGATGGAAAGAAAGGACAAAAATACAAAATAAGATGATTTATAGAAATAAGAACACCAAACATGGGTTAGAATAGTAGATGAAAAAAAAAAGTTTAAAAAGTANTAGTTAGTTTGTTGTCAACTAAGGAATATTAGCACCTTCTCTTTTGATGAATAAATACAAATGGATTACTCTATGCCCATGGTTAAAAGAGGTAAAACAACCTTTGCATGCATCTTTGAGAACTCAAAAACACAATCANTTGCTCCTTTTTGAGCCACATTTTAAACCTATCTACACACTAACACTTGTAGAAAGATTTACATTTTTAAAATAAATAGAAGTTAAGAAAAATAAAATACTAGTTAGTTTGTTGTCAACTAAGGAATATTAGCACCTTCTCTTTTGATGAATAAATACAAATGGATTACTCTATGCCCATGGTTAAAAGAGGTAAAACAACCTTTGCATGCATCTTTGAGAACTCAAAAACACAATCACTCATCAAAACATGAAACACAAAGGAGTAACAAGGAACAATCCTAGACCTTAACACAGAGAACAATCATAGAGCTCAATATCGTTGATATTTAATAGCTCAACAACACTATGGAGATGGAGATTGAGGAAGAGCATAATAGCACAATGAAGATGGATAGAGAAGAACATAGCTTTCCAACCCCAAAAAAATAAATAATGAGCAAAGAAAATTCAAAGTACATCACAAGTTTAACACTAAGTAGACATCATGAAAAAAAATGGAAAGAAAACATTTTTCCATTTCAATCCTATCTACTTAGGTGTACAACCTTATAATCAATAATTTGAAAAAAATAAGTGAAGAAAATTAATTATTAGTAGAGGGAAGGTCCTAGTCCTAACAAAATTTATATCAATTTTTAGTATCCATACTTGAAATTAAACTAACAAAAGGATTCAAGATAGAGAGTTGTGGCCTAATACCAATATTTGTATCTAAGCAAACATGATCACTTAGAATAATTATAAAGCAATATAATAATGCCTCAAGTTTGACTCAGACTAGAAACCTTTTACCTAACAAGATAATGAGCTAATGACTTTGAGCTGCCTATCATTAGCAGCAACATCATTTTTTGCTTAATTTTTGAAATATTATAGTGGTTGTATGGCCAAATTTATATATAATTAATGTTTTTAATATAAAAGCTCTCAACAAAAGCAATACAATGAATCCACGTTCCATGAGTGGTGGTTGGATTTATTTTGCATTTTATTACTTAAAACTAACTTTTCCCCATTACATTTTAACAACTTGTTAATTGTCATGCTATCTATTAATTGGAGATGATAATTAATTTGCTATAATTTGAAAAAGAAAAACAAGAGCAAAAGAAAAAACAACCTATAGATGCTACAATGCTTTTTAATTTTCCAAAATAAAGCAATGTTTGGTACAATAAGCTTTTAAATTAAATGTGATGTTATGAATATATATATGTGTGAGAGATTCAATGTATTGAAAGAAAGGTTTATTTAGAATAATTGAATTGCAAATGCCTTTAGGTAAATGAATTATAAATCTAAATCCATGAATGCTAAGTGTAGTTGGTATGCTTATATGATTAGCATTTTGAGTCATTACTATCATCATTCATATTAGCTTAAAAGTATGTTCTAATAAAGATAGTGTAATCCAATGCTTTTTCAAAATTTAACAACAAATTTATTATCAATACCACAAGAAGCAAAAGAATAACAAGAATTACCATGAAACGTATTTCTATCCTACTTTCTTACTATCAAATAAGAGGGACAAAAGAGGGTAAAAGTTTGCAGAAATGTCATGACCACTCATGCCTGCCTATTGCTCTTGCTTGCTCAAGAGCCATTCTTAAAACTTGTGTAACTGTTGGGATGTTGTAGCAACATCTATCACTATTTTTTGAGTGGTAGGTGGAGGTGGTATCTGTTGCTCCTCTTCGTGGATTATTTTTGTAGGAGTTTTGTCTTTCATCATCTCCCTCCAATTACCTGTTAGAGTGCATTGGATAACATCATTATTATAGTGAACTATTCCTGCCCTTCAACATAGTTTTTTGATGAGGCATGGAAAGGAGAGTGCCTTCCTTCCATGTTCATTCTCCTTGAATTACTTCTCTATCTCCAAATAGATTAGCTATGGAAGGTTAATCAAGAATCTTCCACTCAAAGCAAGACACGCATGGGTGGAAAAGGGAATGATCTTGCTAGACCTCACCATGGGATTTAGGTTAAAGGTTGTAATTTGTAATAAATTCTTTCTATCAATGTGAGTGTGTTGTACTCCTTACGGTCGACAACATAGCACCATTGAACCCATTCCTTTTTGATGTTGGGATACGCCTACATCAAAATCTTAGCAAGATTTTCCCCAGTTTTAGGCAACCCAGGTGCCTCTGCAATGGCTTGCACTAAGTAGGACATTGAAATGTCCTTGATCTTGACCATTGAATTGGCCTACTTGTTGTTCCAAAATAGGAACATCTCTCCCATATACCACTCCCTGCTAGAAGTGATAATTGGCCACATGGGAGAGGTCTTCAATTGGTCCTATACCTCTTTAAGTGCTTGCTCCAAGAAGAGCTAAAGTTCAACTCTTAGAGCACTATTTTTTGAACCTCCCTTGATCTGATTTGGTTTAGGTAAGCTTCCATCAAGGTTACCTCAAGGTTTTCTTGTTGGGCTAGTGCCTCATCTAAGTGGGAATGTTCTATTGTTACCACTTATTCTATAATTTGACGAATAGACTGCACTACAGCCTCTTCCCTACGAGGTCTTGTGGCATGGGTTATGATTAATTATTCCTAGGCCAATTCTTGGCCCCATACCATTCTTGTCTATTTTCCCCTTGGTTAAGATAGTCCTCCTTCCTATGTGTGTTTGCCTTTTGGTGCCATCTGCAGCCACAACACATCTGTGGATTAGTAGATATAATGTGTAACTTAAAATTTTTGGATACCTTATCTCATTAATTAGCTACACTTGGCTATAGTTGGACAATGGTAGATTGATTATTTTATTATTATTTTATTAATTAATTTTTTATTTTAAGTGTTACCAGTGCTTGTTGGAAAGGTTTAACTCTTGTAATTTGGTGTTTTAATGATGATTCCTTAGGTAAACCTTTGTTGGAGTTAGAAAAATGTTGAATAATTCTCTATCAAAAATGGCATGTTTGTGGCCCGCATGACTAAGAGCTTATCTTTGGGAGCTACAAGGTCAAACAACAAAGTGATTTCTACAAATAGTTAGGAAGTTATGGGCTATGGAAGGTTCTTAGCTCTAAAAATTACAAAAAGTCCTTAGGCATTTGAGAGAAAATGTAAAATTTTCTATGAGTGGTTGCACATATATCTAGTATTTTTGCAACATTGATAAGGCCATGTATACAAGGCTACATATATGCATGGACACCATCAAGAGGGCCTTGTTTATGGGGTCCATAAAAAAAATTTAAATTGGAATATTTCAAAAAATACAAGGAATTTTTGAATGAATTTGGGGTCTCTAGAGTCCCAGAAAAGCCAAGAATATGATGAAATCATTGAAGAGGGGCTTTGAAAAATCAAAAATTCAAAAATTTGATGGAGAATGTGAGAATTGAAGAAAATACTTAAAGGAGCGCATGATCGGATGCAGAAGACAAGTGCACAAAAGATTATGATTACAATAATGCCTAAGGATAAGATGCTTAATGAACCCAACCAAGAGATATGCAAGTGGATCCTCCCCATAGCAAGCACATGCCTTTTTTGCCCTTGCATTACCTCAACCCAAGGAGTCTGTGGGCCCCATAGGTGATTAATGGTTTGTGAAAGTTAAGGATGAAAACTTGGAAGATTCTACCAACGAATTCAAGTACATTAGACAAAGACAACAAATAAGAACATGGACACCAGCAGTTAAGTGAGTTATGGGTAGCATGGATGGATGATGGAGAAGGTGAAATGGAGTTTTGAATCGAGGTCATAAGAAGTCCCTTGTGAATTTGTGTTTAAATAACCTAAGAAGATCCATCCTCAATCTAAACCAAAACCAACCGCTTTTAGTGACTTCGCATCATCACTCCAAAACTGATCCACTTCCTTGAGACATAAAAGCGCTACCACAGAAAAACCATCATTTTTTAAGGAGAAGAAAGCAGACGTAGGAAGTGAGAAAGAGCCTTAGAGGGGATCTTCAAGCATGGATAACATGTCTTTCTAGTTCCATAACTAGTGTTTGTAGCTCATTTATTTATCTAAGGGGTGTGTTTTGAATTTCCATCATTTTATTATTATTATTTTTATTTTATTTTATTTTTTATCTTTATTTATTTATTTATTTATTAGAATCTCTAGGTGGAAACCACACCATGCAAAGACTTATTTAACTTCCTATTTATGGTCAACACGAAACAATAAGAAATCGATGAAAACACTCATTCACCCAAGTAGAAGAGTCCAAAGAGTATTAGTCCCCTTGAAGTCACACCCTGTGCAAACCTTTAAATCCTTCCTAGTTCTAGAAACCATCAAGGTCAAAAATTTATTAAAATTTCATTTAATGAAAGGGACCTCATATTTCCAAAATGAGGAAAACCAAAGATTTTTGTAAATGGATGGATGTCGTGGACTAACTGCCTATTTCATGAAAAAGAAACCATGTCTTAAACATCGATACAACAATTCAAAAATAGAAACCAAACATTAGGAAAAAAAATATTAAGTACAAACCACCATTAGCAATAGCTACAACACCACTATGTCCTATTAGCCAAAAGCACGTTTATTAACAAAAATTGGAAAATCACACTAAAGAAAGTAAAATATGCAAGAAAGTGTAAAATATTCAAGAAAAAAATTTAGATGTACTAACAATGATCTAAAACAAAAAATGGTGTAAAATAGGAAAAAGAATTTTAGAAAAAATCAAAAAGGTGTAAAATAAACAATTTGTAAAAACAAAATTATATAAAACAAAAAAATAGAAAAACTGAGGAGCCACGTATATGACTAGCATCGATGGCCATCTCCCCCACAACTAAGTTGGAAGGAGGATATCTAAAAAATTGAGCATTGTTGTCCATCTGTTGAGGCATTTGTTACACTAGTTCACTTGGGCTCATGGAAAGGCTTTACCTGTTGGATGTTAACCAACTACTTTTTATTCAGGCTCTCAGGTTTGTAGATCAACATGATCCCAGAAGGAAAGGTTTCATAAATGATGTAAGGTCCTTCCCACAACATTTGGAACTTAGTTCATTCAAGTACATGTGTAGGGTTCAAGCAAAGAACCTTATCTCTTAGTTGAAATGTTATCTTTCTATATTCTAAGGTCATGACACTTTTTATTAAATGCCTTATGTACTTCATTCAAGGATAAGGCTACCAGTCAATTTTCATCTAGCACATTTAGGTTGATTAATGTTTATTTTTATGCTAGGCTAAGGTCAAGGTCCAAGTTATAGCCTATTGAAAGTGTACAAAGATCGGATTGGATAGGTATAGTTGGTAATTTTCCATACACTAGCTCATAAGGAGAGTAGCCTATAGGAAGTTTCCATGTTAAATGGTATGCCTGGAGGGCATCATTTAATTTTGTGCTCTAGTGTCTCCTATATTTGCTAATAGTTCTTATTAGGATCCTCATAATCTCCCTATTGGTAATATATGCTCAATTGTTTACTTGGGGGTGGTAGGGTCTTGCTAATTTATGTTCAACCCTTAAGCATTGCATAAACTTGTGAAACATAGCACCTATAAAATAGGTTCCATTGTCAGAAATCAATATGCATGGCACCCCAAACTTGTTCACAACATTTTGTTATACAAACTGCATAGCAGTGGATGATGTACAATCAATGAAGGTTGTTGCTTCTACCCATTTTGTGCAATAATCAATGGTGATGATTATATATGCCTTTCCATTTGACATGGGTGTGATGGGACCCATGAAGTTAATGCCCCATATGTCAAAGGATTCTAATGGTTGAATTCATTATTGAGATTTGTCCATTCGTGAAATCATCCCAGCATCTTGTTGAAAGCATTCACAAGAGTAGACAAATTGGTGGGAATCCCTAAAGATGGTTGGCCAATAATACCATACCATTAGGATTGTAATGGCCATCTATCTCCTAGCATAGTGGCCCCAACAAGGACCCTCATGAGCATCCTAGAAAATGCATAGTTAATCAACATCAGGTAGACACCAATTAACTAGGACATCAATACACACTTTGTACAGGTGTCTGTTGATTTCCATGAAGTGTTTGGCTTGATGAAGAAATTGTTGTTTCTTCCTATAATCCAAATCTTGTAGCTTCTCCTAAGTGAGAAGATAAGTGAGGGTGCCATCATACCATTTTGGTTCAATGGGCATTTATTCATTTATTACACTAACAAAGAGGAGTTCATCTAGGAATTGATCAAAGAGTGGGCTCTCCTTCTCTTTGTCATCCCATCATAACTGAGAAAGATGATCAGCAACCACATTCTCAATTCACTTTTAATCTACCATCATGAGATCAAATTCTTGGAAGATCACAAGTCACCATATGACACAAGGGCTCACCGTTGGCTTGTTCATTAGGAAGCAAATGGCACTATGGTCAGTGTGCATAAACAATTTATATCCAAGCACATAGTACTTAAAATTTTTTAGAGCATACATCACCACCATTAGTTCTTTCTCTCTGATGGTGTAATTGAGTTATGCATTCACAGTGCTTCAATTTGCACAGTAGATATAATATGGACATTTTTGATCATCCAACTACATAAGGACAACTCCTAAAGATGTAATTAGATGCATGTTTCATGATATGAAATGATCTAGACCAATTAGGTGCTCATAGAATTAGAGTCTCTACAAGCTTCTACTTGAGGCTGTGGAATGCTTTTCTGCATTCTTTGGTCTAGATGAATAAAGCATCTTTCTTTGTTAGCTTGACCAACAGTTTTGTGATCTTAGAGAAATTCTCTATGAATCACCAATAGTAGCCAGTGTGTCCAAGAAATGATTGAACATCTTTAACAATTTTTGGTTGGTGAGTTACTCCTTAGATGATCCTTATCTTTTTAGAATCCACCTCAATCCCCACCTGAGAAATTCTGTGCCCCAGTACAATGCCCTCCTGGACCATCAAATGGCTCTTCTACCAATTGAGCTGCAAGTTTATTTCTATAAATCTTTTAAGTACTTGCTCAATGCAATCCAAGGCTTGCTCAAATGTAGTGTCATAGGTGGAGAAGTCATCCATGAATACTTCCATCACACAACTAATTTGTTGCTAAAAATGCTCAAGATCAAGTGTTGGAAAGTAGTAAGAGCATTGCATAAACCAAAAGGCACTTTTCAATATGCAAAATTCTCCTAGGAACTCATGAATGTTATTTTGACTTGGTCTTCTAGTGCAATCTAGATTTGGTTATAGCCACTATAACAATCCAAAAAATGTAATAACAATGCCCAAATATGATGTCCAACACCTGATCAACTAATGGCAATGGAAAATGATCTTAAATGTTGCCATGTTTAATAGCCTAAACTTGATACAAACCTACCATTTTCCACCTTTCTTTGGCACTATCACGAGTGGGTTAACCCACTCACTATCTACAATGGGGTAAATGAACCCTACCTTGAGGAGTTACTCAATCGCCTCTTTGGTGACCTACTTTAATTTTGGATTCAATCGTTGTTGTGGTTGCCTCCTTGGCTTCATGAATGGATTAGTATAAATGCGATCCTGGCATATCTGTGGATCAATTCCAGTGAATTTAGAATATGACTAGGCAAAGGTTGTTGGCCATTTGTTGACCACTTTCAACAATTTTGCTTTTTGCTCAAGAGTAAGTTTGGCATTAAGTATGATCGTCTTGCCATTTTTCAAGAATGCATATTCCAAGCTAGCAGGTAGAGTTTTCAACTCTAGGGCTTCTTGTTTGAAATTCTCAGGGATCTCCAACTCTCCCCAATTAGTATCATCATTTTCATTATTAGAGAGTTGATGATGAACTTGCTCTAGTTCATCCATGCCTGCAACATAAGTGCATGTTAGGCTCTTAGTAGGTTTCATGCACACTGTACTATTTTCAATATTAGCGTCAACCACTGGGTGCCCTCTTATTTTGTAGCTGCTGCATATATACACCTTTGAATATCTTCTTCATGTGCACACTGCCTATGTACAGAAATAGATGCTCATTTCATAGACTAGAGTTTCTGCACGCAATTCCACCCTGTATCATTGTACGCAATGCATGGAAATTATTTATTCTTGATCTTTCCAAATGCATTCTTCTTAAATATCTCCAAGGAAAGAACTTTGATGCCCATTCTTGCATCAACAATACTTAGCCATGCCCTTTCCATAATGATTGGAAAGTCCCCCTTATAGTTCTCAACCTTGATTACTAAGAAATTAGTAGGATAAGACCATCCATAGACAATGGTCACAATATCTTCTACCAGGCTCAATGGAACAATAATGGATTGGTCTACCAATTCCAATTGGATATTACTCTTCTTGAGAGGCGACAGGTTCATGAGAAATCAAGTTAACACTGAAACTTGAATCCAAAAAAGCTTTACATGGTCCATTCTCAATAATCTGTAAATAGATAAGAGGACTCCCAGGATCAACTAATTTCCTATGAAGGTTTCCAGCCTAGATCCAATCAGATACAACATGAAAGAGCATAATAGTATGGATTTTGAACAGTATTTGGTTTGAAGAGTTCTTGATGGAATTATTTGTAGAGAATGAGGACGGAGTAGGATGACCAGCAGCCTAAATCTGTAAGGGCTTAGTAAGGCTATTGGGTTGAAAAAATGATCTTTTACAAGCATGAGGCTCTGAACCACTCAGTTTGTTAACCACTTTTAGATTATCGACCATGGTGGCATTGCATTATTGTAGCTAGGTTGGAAGTTCACCCTTCATGGATGTAGCAAGTGGTAGTTGCATTGAGAGCACAGGAATCGGTGTAGGAATAGGAGGAGGATAAGGATGGAATGTGGTATCCCTCCTACAATGTAAAGAATGAGTTCTATAGTATTCGAGAGGATAGTAGTGATGTTAGAAAGGAGAAAAGTGACTAGAAGAGTCACGTGAAGATAGGGGTTGCTGGATGTAATACCCATATGGATCTAGTTGTCTATAAGGGTACTGTTGCCTTGGCAATGGTAGTGCCCATGACTATGGTTACTAACACTATTAATACTCCTCATATAGTTTTGGTGGAGTTCCACCTAGGTAATATTGTTGTTGCTAATGGAACTGCCTAGGATTTCTTTGAGGATAAGGCAATCTTCTGGTTGTTCGTCTTTATACTAGTTGTGGATTCAAAGCATACATCCCAAACTCCTATAAGTGTGACATGATGGGGCAACATCTCTTAAGATGTTCATATTAGCAGATGTCACA
>MNCI01037560.1:0-74995 GCA_015680685.1 Gnetum montanum
CACCTTTTGCTACACCATGATGCCTTTTGGTCTGAAAAACGTCGGGGCAACGTACCAGCGGGCCATGACATACATCTTCAGTGATTACCTCCTAGGAAGGTTGAATGATTACGTGGACGACATAGCTGTGAAGTCTTTGAAGTCGGAAGATCATTCAGAGGACCTGGAGTTAGTCCTTAAAAGATGTTCTACGCACGAGCTCCGGCTTAACCCAAAGAAGTGCGTATTCGGAGTCAAAACCGGACGCATGCTGGGGTTTGTGGTATCGAAAACCGGCATACGAGTTAACCCTGATAAGGTCAAAGCCATTGTCGAGTTAACACCTCCCGCAGACCTCAAGAAATTACGCGGGTTGCAGGGACGCTTACAGTTTATACGCAGATTCATTTCGAGGTTAACCGACAAGTTACACCCTATGCAACACTTGCTGAAAAAGGGGGTTAATTTCAAATGGACCGAAAATTGCCAACGTGCGTTTGATAGTTTAAAACAAGAACTGCAACATTTGCCGACAGTCTTCCCGCCACAAAGGGATTTGCCTTTTTTCATCTATCTCGCAACTTCGAACATAGCAATAGTAGCGTTGCTTTGTCAAAAAAGAGATGATGGGTCGGAAATGCCCATTTACTACTTGAGCCACGCTCTATGTGCGTACGAGACGAGATATAACGACGTTGAGCGTAATTGCTTAGCATTAGTTTTTACGCTCAAGAAATGTAGGCATTATCTTTTTCGTAGTCAGGTTAACGTCATTTGTAAGAACAACATCCTTAGAGCCATTACGCATAGCTTATATGAGAGTAGTAAAATAGCTCGTTGGAAGGCTATCATGACAGAATTCGACCTGCATTATATTGGCCAATCATCCACGAAGGGCCAAGCGATAGCTGACCAGTTAACAACTTCACCGATTAACAATCACGCAACCATAGAGCCAGAGTTTCCAGACGAACATGTACATAGTCTAAGCCCTGTCTCGACAGGCCTCGAAGCAACGTTGTACTTCGACGGAGCTTCAACTGCCAGAGGCGGCAGTGCTGCCACTGTCCTTACGCTATCGCCTGAGGATGTGCGTCTACACGCTTATCGATTGACCTTCCCTTGTACGAACAATGTGGCAGAGTACGAGGGGCTCCTCAGGGGGTTACTAACTGCAGGTGAACTCGACGTGCAACACCTGGCGGTTAGGGGTGATTCGATGCTAGTCATAAATCAAATCACTGGAGTCTACGCCTGCAAGGCTGTACATTTGCAGCCCTACTGCGATCAGGCTAAAGATCTTCTGAGGCGATTTACGACCTTCGACGCCCAACACGTCCCGAGGACTGACAACACGCTGGCCGACGCACTTGCCACCTTGGCTTTACACGTGCCTTCACACCTGCTTAACACCTGCCCTGCATTGATTACAGACTACGCAGACCCTGTCATTCAGACGGCGCAAATCTCCTCTCTTATCGAGGAAAGCACGCCTGAATGGTACGATAACATCAAAACTTATCTTTTGCAAGGTGAGCTGCCATCTACATTAACACGCGCACAGAAAGACGTAATCCGTAAGCGGGCTAGGCAATACGTCATCATCGGAGACAACACTCTTTGTAGACGTTCCTTTGATGGCGTGTTGCTTACCTGCATTGACAAAGACCAAGCGCAACACATAGTTGGCGACGTTCACGAGGGACTGTGTGGCGGCCACGTAGCACCAAGGGCTATGGTCCTGAAAATCCGATGCTTAGGATACTACTGGCCACACATGGAATGAGACTTCCTAACAAAGGTCAAGACCTGTGACACGTGTCAATGGCACGCAAACCTCATCCACGTGTCACCCACAGAATTGCATACGACACAGATAACATGGCCATTTCAGCGATGGGGACTGGACATCATAGAAGCCATCACGCCAAAATCTTCTGCAGGGCATAGCTTCATTATTACCGCTACTGAGTACTTTACGAAGTGGGTAGAAGCTGTCCCCCTGCGGAAAATCACATCCCAACAGGTTTGCCATTTTATCTTGGACAACATAGTAACCAGATTTGGTCTCCCAATGACTATTGTGACCGACAATGGGCCACAGTTTAGTAGCGCGGATACCAAATCCTTCTGTGACAACCTAGGCATTAGACAGTCTTTTTCCTCTCCCTATTACCCGCAGGCAAATGGTCAAGCTGAAGCATCAAACAAAATAGTCATCAATCTGCTCAAGAAAATGCTCGACGGCAACAAAAGGCGGTGGCACGAACAGATCCTCTATGTGCTATGGGCATACCGTACTACATGTAGGACAGCTACAGGTAGTACGCCCTATAGCCTGGTTTACGGATCTGAAGCAGTGCTGCCTCTCGAGTTGCAAATCCCTTCTCTGAGAATGGTCCTCTCCGCGGTTATAAATGAGGCTCAACACACCGAGTCTCGAATCACAGATCTGGATTCAGTAGAAGAGAAGCGGATTCAGGCTCTTGATACGATTGAGAAATATCAGGACAAACAGCGCCAGAAACATCGCCACAACCTTCAACAGCGCCCGATCAAGAAAGGAGATCTTGTTCTCAAGGTTGTGCGTGAACCAGTAGGCAAGTTCTCTGCAAACTGGGAAGGCCCTTTCTTGGTGGTCGACGCATATGGCAACGGAGCGTTCAGATTAGCAGACGTCAATGGCAACGAATTAGCAAACCCTGTAAATCACGTATACTTGAAGCGGTATTTCATCTAGCAGCATCTACGGTGTCGACAGCAGGTATGGCAGTACTTGTCCGCTACGACGTAAAACTGGCACTGATCGTCCACTACGACGTAAAACTGACAGTGATCGTCCGCTACGATGTAAAATTGGCATGCCTTACACGCGTCCGCCACAACGCTAAACTGGTAAATGGTAACTGTCCACTACGACGTAAAACTGGCACTGTTGTACAGGTCCGCCAAGACGAAAAACTGGCATCTTTTGCACGCGTCCGCTACGACGCTAAACTGGAACAGGTACGTAGCCGTCTGCTGAGACGTAAAACTAGCACAGCTATGTCCCTGGGTCATGACATAAAACTGACATCCACAGCATGGTCTGCTGAGACCATAAACCAGCCTTACCACCGTCCGCTACGACGTAAAACTAGCGCTTCTCGGTCTGCCCAGACTTTAAATTGGGACCATGGTCTGCTGAGACTTAAAACCAGTAATACCAGTCTACCAGGAATTAAAACTGGGGTGTACAAATCACTTCCATGTCCAAGCGAGTGTGATCATTCTTGTATAGCTGCACCACAGATGAGGTGGGATACTGAGACAGTCCCAGTGTCGCCACCCCACCGGCATCCTACTGATTCCTCGGATAAGCAAAGAGGCATCTAACTGATCCCTCGGAGATGCCACCACCGCACCCGCCGTAGTGGTGACACCTCTGAGAGTTTAGCCTCGCCAGTTGGAGCCCCGACGAAATCCTCGTCGACAACGGCCCCGGGAATCTCTGCCAATCATCGCTATTGGATGTCGGCTTCTCAAATTCATTTGGCCGGTTCCTGGTGCAGCCAGTTAGCTGCACTGTGTCTGGTGCCTTTTTGGCGAAGATATGCAGCGCCGAATCATCAGGATTGGCAGCTCCGCCTGCACGCCCCGGCTCCTTCTTTACAGCTCATTTATCTAACATCAGACAGCGTTGGTTTCAAGAAAATCTCGCCTTCGGTTCATCAGCAATGGTGTCCTTTGTTTTCTTTCGTGGTTGCAGGTTACCTGCCTTGGAGGATGCCGTCCAAAGGTGCGTTCCATCTGAGTGGCAGAGTACAACAGCGTGTTGAAATGGCTGCTCAGGTTTGCCCGACCACTTAGCTCTGCACGTTTACACCTCGCACAATCTTACCCTTAACTCTTGTTTTCCTCCATCCCCACCACCCAGTTCACATACGAAAAATTTACATACGCACGTATTCATCTTGCCGCATTCACGCTAGCAGAGACATCGCAGAAAGTGATGCGCAACGCTCCTTTTTGCATGCATTCCTGCTATAGTCGGTAACAGAGAAACCTCAGGCTGACGCGCTACGCTCGTCTGAAAGCATTCCTGTTGACCGCGTATTTCATACCCCTGCCATCCATAACGCATTTTACATTTTCTCCGAACCTGTTTCCAGCTATATCCCTCTATCCCCCATACTTGCCAGTCTTGCTCTTCCATGTTGACAGGGCAATACTTCAGTAGCCATGGATGAACGCTGTTCTTGCTTTGCCAATTCGATGTTTTGCATTCTTTGTCGACGTCTTTTGGATAAGCCCTCCAACCGTCAACAAAGAGGGGCCATTGAAATACCGTGAAAAATTACGGGTCGGCCTCAGGCAAAGATTCGCAATTCAAGCGAGAGCGCGCTCCAGCTTGATTCCAGGACAAGTTTACGCTCTATACGCATAGCAGCGTAATGAGTGTAATAAGCTCCAAAATAGTTAAAGGATGAATCTAGAGAAGCGCAAAAGTTTGACGCTTTTTCTCGCAGTGCATAAATAACTTGTTTTTATGCTCGTTACGCGGCGGTGCGTACCATTGCGTATGTTATCATTCAAGTTGCACATTGTTTTACGCTTCATTACGCACAGCTGCGTAGTGAGCGTAAGACATACATTGTTTACGCTTCATTACGCGCAGCTGCGTAGTGAGCGCAACTTATACATTGTTTACGCTTTGACACGCACAGCTGCGTAGTGAGCGTAAAGTTGTACATTGTTTACGCTTTGACACGCGCAACTGCGTAGTGAGCGTAAAGCAACTCTGAGCTTATTGTTTTTACACCAGATTACGCTCATACACGCAACGCAACGCGAATGAGTGTAATACAGCCTGAAAGCAATTAAAGCACGCTCAGCATGTGCCTACTCTTCACACGCACAACACGCAAACAAGCGTGTTGTGCGTAGTCACAGTCTGACTTAAAAGATCATGCCAGCAGGGCCCGCAATATCCGGGACCCACATCATCAGGGTTGCGCCTTTTCCACGAAGCGTCGCGGCCTATAAATACCCCAGTTGACAAAGATACAGAGGTTGGCAAATCAGAGAAGCAAAAAGCATATTTCTGAGCACCAGAGCACTTAGCACTTTGGAGCAGAGATACAAAGAACAGTGCTTTGGCAATCGTGGACATCATCACCTTACAGCCAAAGCAGAGTACAGTTCGATTTGAGCACCGGTGACAGGAGCAATCTTTCTGCTGAAAGGACTCTATCAATCAGAAACAGTTGATCGGTAGACGTCAAAGCTTGGCCTGCCTTGCATCTCAGCTTTAGCCCACGAGGTAGATCGGACTTCTGTTTAGACCGTTTTGCTTGTTGTTCTGTGCTTGATTCACATCCTGTAATCGGGGATTTCCCAGTGTAATTTCTCATACGAAATATACATTTGTAAGTCAAAGCGCAGATCTTGAAGCTTCGAGCTTCTCTTATGTCAACCTCTTTTTATCGTGTTTAGCATTATCGCTGTTGCAATCCAACTACATCATTTTCCCCTCGTTTTACCACTCTTTGAAACAGATCGCTTTCTCTCCACGTAATTTTCATCGTTTTACAGACCCGTAAGTCCCTGTCTAATCGACAAGACCGTTTAGGGCGCCGCGGATTCGTTTTTCCAGCATAGCCCTCGCGCGGATCCGTGGCTAAAACTGTGTACGCCGGAATCTCGATCGGTATTTCCAGCTGCCGACGTTTTCTGTCGTTACAAGTCATAACATAATTTAATAGTTGATCTAGACATGCATGAGAGTTTCTAACCTAATAGTTGACCTCTTTGTGCATAAGAGTTGGCCTAGATAAGGTTAGGTAATTACATCAAATATTTGTTGATGACTAGTTTAAGTTAGTATCAACGTTATTGCTATTCTATTGTTAAATGTAGTAACTCATGGAATATTATTGTTAATGCAAATCTCAAATTAGTAAATAACTAATGCATTAACAATAAAGTTAACATGATAACTTATGCATTAATGGTTAAGTTAATGGTTTTGATTAATGATTAAGTTAATTGTATTTACTATTAGTTCCAAAATTGTACATTACAGCATGAACCCCATCTTCTATCTATTTTTAGATGACATAAAGATGGTTTCCTCTCTAGTGAAAGTGTTGTAACCTTTATTGCATGTGTTTCATGAATATTTTAGTTAGGAGGCTTGGATGGAGTTTCTACATGTTGATGTGGGTGTTAGATCAAAGTACACTATGAAAGAATTAGTAATTAAGAACGCTTTGTGGTCAAAGAATTCAAGTAATGTTGTATTTTGGAGCCATGTTATGGATTTTTAAATGGACATTATAGTTAAATTATGTATTTATTATACTTTATATATTAATAATTTGAACTTAAGATGTTAAGATGTTGGAATTACATTGCATAGATTTTGGTCAAGTAATTTATTCCTTATGGGTTGTTCAAATTTGATTATTGGTTTATAAATTTTATACTCAATGATTTAAGGTGTTCTAATGATTTAATTTTGAATTTTAAGTTTTACATATGGAATATATGGAATTCTAAGAAATTTAGTCATGCCCCTTAAGTGATTTTATAAATTTATTTATAGTTAATTTTAGGGTGTGATAGATTTCATGTGTTACATTAAGTGTAATGCATGTTAGTCTCTTGGTTCATATGATTGTTTGATTGATGAAGTGGAGAGGATGATTTTTGACTATAAATCTTTAAGGGATGTAAGATTATGTTATTCGATGCCATATGTGTTGTATGATACTAAAATGTGCTTGTAGGTTAAAGCACCATTGCCTAGCCCTTACTCATGAACACTTGTCCTTAGATGATAAGGAGAAAGGATAATGAGATGATAGATGTTGATTTATATAATTTCTAGCTTACTTAAAATTTTCTATAGTAGACTAATATATGATATTTTCATACTTAAGATTATGATTATTCATTAGACATATTTTATGTATGCTTATTATGATTAGATGAATAAACATGTATTGGACATAATATGTATTTCCTTTCCTATTGCATATTGTTATGGATTGTAGTAGATGCTTATGACATATCATGTATGGATATTGGATATACATAATTTACATAGTTGGTATTCCCTTTAAATATTATCTTTTAATAATGTTTTAAGTAGTTTTTTTTAGGTTATAGTATCATGACATTCCTTGTGCTATTCCTTCCATGCTTCACTAGTACATTTCATTAGACTCTTGTCATGATCAAGGATTTTTGGATGTTGAGCTAATGTAATGCTTTCTTACCTAAGGTTAGGTGAGATGGTGTTATAAGTTGGTATTAGAGCTACAGGTTAGTTGAGTTCCTAATAAATTGTGATGTTATTTAATGATGATAAGTCATAGACATGGATGAAGACATTGTAGGTGCACAAATGCTAGATGAGAATGTTGCAACATGATGCAAATTGTAGAACCCATATAGAATTTCTTAGAAGAGCATGAAATAGAACTAGAGAAATATATTTTAAATTTTGTAGATCCTATTTTGAATGTGGATGTCAAATAGATAGACATCAACTATTAATCACTAGAATTTATTCATTAGTAGACAAAGAAGAATCTAAACATGCCTTCCTTGTATGTTGGTTCTAGCAACAATAGATAGTCCTTTAATAGAAAGCTTATGGAGCAATTCTATACATTGGGGTCACATACCTTAAAGGGTGAGAAGGATTCCACATCTATTATCAAATGTTTAGATGAGATCAATAAAGATTCAAGTTGATGGACTACACTTCTGAGAAGTAGACATGATTAGTAGTGTACTAGTTCAAGGATGTAGCTAGTAGTTGGTGGGTGATGAATCACAAAGTTTGGGTTGCATTGAGACATATGAATTGATGTGGCATATATCTTTTCCTATATAAATACATGTACCCATCACATTTATGGCCACTTGTTCCTATATCTATGTTCCTATAGATACACAAAGAAGGTTAGAACTTCTTTGGGGACCTCTTAATACACTGATTCTCCTCCTCTTTTTAACAAGGATATACTTAATCTATATCTACAGTTCACTATGGACAACCTTGGTTCTAGGGAGAACGAATCCCAAGATCAGGGGGCCTTGAAAGGAGGTAGCCAAGGTAGGAGCCATGACAAGCACCAAGAACAAGATAAACATGGTGATCAGGGCAAGGACCAAAGAAGAGGGATTAGTAGGCACTGCTTTGGTGCTGGTTCTCCTTCCTCTTCATCTTCTTTATCCTCATCATCTTCCTCCTCTAACTTTGATCAGAGTCACAGAGGTAATCAAAATTGTGATGGAGGTGAACGATGGGATAGGGATGATCACAGATTCCACCAAAATAATAGAGACCATGAGCATGAGTAGTGGGAAGATGATCATCATACAGAGAGGATGGATAGCAAGCCTTGTCATAGACATCATGGCCATGATAGGGATCATAGAGACTGCAATGACTATGATGAGCCCTTGCTAGCTACTAGGAACATGTTGAGCATTGTAGAGGCTATAAGGATACCAAACAAGCATGTGAAAGATAGCCAAATCAAATAGTTGGATATAAATAATATTCCCAAGTTTAAAGGAGGTATAATTCATATCCACAAAATTAGTTACAAGCCTTTCATAATGCCTATGCCCTATAGAATGTGGAGAATGACTAGCAAAAGGTAAAATTTTTCCCATGGATACTCATCAAAAAAGTGGAAAGTTAGTATCAGTCCTTGGAACCAGAATCTATTTAGAGATGAAGTATGATTCTTGAGTTGTTCAATGATAAGCATCAAATGTACTCCCAAGTGTCCAATTTAAGAAGGCAAATCCAAGGATGGAAACATGGTACTCATGAGTTCTTGGATGAAACTATGAGTAGGTACTACTCTTTGTCACACCAATGCTTAGGCCATGACTATTCTCAAAGGGATCAGCTACACCACATCATAGATGGGATTTGAACAAAAATGAGGAGAATCCTTAGGGTCTATGTGCAAGGAAGACTTTTAGAGCTAAAGGCCCATAAGATCCAATGGCTCATTTAGAAGGTAAATTAAAAAAATTAGAAAAGTGTGAAGGAATACAAAAGGGATCCCTCCCTCTGCAAGAGGGAGGTCTATTTTTCTGATAATGAGGAGGAGGCACCACTTGATGAAGTGGTGCAAAGGAAAACCTTATCAATCCAAAAATCTATCTCTAAGATATTGACTTAGGTTAATATAATATGGGACTCCTTAGATAAAAAATTTCAAACTACTTTGAAGATTGTAGAAGAGAGTAGAGATCAAGAAGGTAGTGGTTGTGAAAGAAGGAAGAAAAAGGAGGTTGAATGTGAACATTATAAGGCTATGGGCAAAGCTGCAGCAATTGAGGAGGTTGCAGATTTTGAGTTAGATGATGATGGATGTGACATATGTCAATATGAACATCCCAAGGGATGTTTCCCTATTGTGTCACACTTACAGAAATCTAGGGTGTATGCTTTAAATCCTAAATTGGCAAAATACCAAGCACCCAAGAGGTTGCCTTATCCACAAGGGAAGTATTAGTAGTAGTTCCACCATCAAATTTACTATATGAGTGAAGCACCACATCAACGTCATGAGCAATATTAGTAATGGCAACATCCACAGTCATGGGGGATGCTGCCTCTAAGGAATTAGTACCCTTATCACCAAATCAATCCATATGGGTACTATGTTTAGTAGCCTAGCTCTCCATGTGACTTTTATAGTCACGCTTCTTTCCCATACCATTATTACCCTTTGGAATACTATAAAGCACCATCACCAAGGGGGGAGTCCCAATTTCCTTACTATCATCCTCCTCAATCTTCCATTCCTGCACCCCCACCTTTAACTCCTTTGCCACTTACTCCATCTATGCAAGGTGACATACTAGCCTAGTCATAGCAAAGAAACACCATGAGGGCCATAAACTTATAGCTAGCTCCCTAGCTAAATAGTTTTGATGTAGAGTCTCACAAAAGATCCTTCTTCAAAACCAATAGGTCCATGAAGCCCTCATAGATACTTATGGCCATGAACCCTACTCCCACCTTCTCCACAACGTCTTTCAAGCCTCCTTTAAACAAAAGCACTTCCCAATTTCACACCATCATGCTAAACCATGTAGTCACTGATTGAATTAAGGCTAGCCATCTTTCTTAGAAGAGATCTAATCTAGGAAGTTCCTTTATTTATTTGGAGATTGCTGAAAATGAATCATGCAAGGCTCTTTTAGACTCAAGTTCTAGAGTTAATTTGATTTTCCAAGAAATGTACAAAGCCTAGAACCTACCTCCTTTGAAAAAGAGCAACATTAGATTAGTGTTGATAGACCAATCCATTGATATTCGTTTGGGATTGGTGGAGGACATTGTGGCCACCATCTATGGATGGTCATAGCTTGTTGATTTCCTAATAATTCATGTGGAGAATGGTAAGGAAAACTTTCTTATCATCATGGGAAGAGCATGTCTAAGTACTATTAATGCATAGTTGGGGATAAGAGATCTATCCTTGGAAGTTTTCAAGGAGAATAAATTTGGAAAGATCAAGAAAAAGTATGTTCCATGCATCGCATATAGTGATACTAGATGCCACTATGTACAAAGACTATGGACTATAAAGAGTACATCACTTAAAGCATGTAGTTAGTGTTTTGATGTCATAGAAATTCAAAGGTACCTATACGCAGCAGCCACTAAGCAAGAGGGTACTTAGTGGTTGACAATTGCTAGAGAGGCTAAATCAACAATGTGCATGGAACTAGCTGAAAGCCTCAAAATCTCTTACATGGAGAGCATGGATCAATTGGAGCATATCTAGCATCAGCTCTCAGATGAACAAGGTAAAATCAATTGGGGAGAGTTGGAGATCCTTGAGACCTTCAAGTAGGAGCCCCTAGAGTTGAAGGCTCTACCAATAGGCATGAAGTATGCCTTCTTAAACAATGGTAAGCTTATCATCATCAACGTCATACTTAATCCTAAACAAAAGAAGAAGTTGTTGGAAGTTGTCAAAAAATGGCCANCTCCTAAACAAAAGAAGAAGTTGTTGGAAGTTGTCAAAAAATGGCCAACAACCTTTGCTTGGTCATATCATGAGCTCACTAGAATTGATACAAGGATATGCCAACATAGAATATATAGAGTCCATCAAACTAAAGAGGTAGCTACAAAGATGCTTGAATCCCAAGCTCAAGTAGATTATCAAGGAGGATATTGAACAACTCCTCAAGGTGGGGTTCATTTATCTTGTTGCAAATAGTGAATGGGTTAGCCCACTTATTATAGTGCCAAAGAAAGGAGGAAAGTGGAGGGTCTGTATAAACTTCAAGCTGTTGAACATGGCTACGTATAAAGATCACATTCCATTGCCATTTGTGGACCAAGTGTTGGATATGATTGCGAGCATTACTACTACAAATTTATTGATGATTGTAGTGCCTATAACCAAATTCAAATTGAATTAGAGGACCAAGCCAAAATGGCATTCATAAGTCCATGGAGGAATTTTACATACAGAAAAATACCCTTTGACCTATGCAATGCTCTTGCTTGCTACATTTTAATGGTTGGTCCTCAACATCTTCCAATAGTAAATCAATAGCAGGGTAGAACTCTTCATGAATGACTTCTCTACCTATGGGGCTACCTTTAAGCAAGCCTTGGACCATTTGGAGTAGGTTCTTTAATGATGTGTTGAAACTAACTTAAGGCTCAATTGGCAAAAGAGTTATCTAATGATCCAAGAAGGCATGTTGTTAGGAAACTATATTTCAATAAAACGAATCGAGGTAGATCCAAAAAAGGTAAGGGTAATCCAAGGAATCACAGACAACCAAAGATTATAAAAGATGTGTGGTCATTCCTTGGTCACATTGGTTATTACAGGTGCTTCATAGAGAACTTCTCAAAGATAGTCAAACCATTGGTGGAGTTGACAAAGAAAAATGCACCATTCATCTAGACTAAGGAATGTGAACATGCAATCTAGCAACTTAAGCAAAAGCTTGTAGAAACTCCCATTTTATGAGTACTAGACTATCTAGACCATTCCATATAATGATGGATGCATCAAACTATATCTTGGAAGTTGTTTTGACATAGATGGATGATTAGAAATATTCATACTACATCCACTGTGCAAGCAGGAGCATTGTGGATGTACAAATTAACTACACCACCACTAAAACGGAGCTGATGATGGTGGTGTATGCATTGGAGAAATTTAGGCACTATGTACTTAGATATAAAGTATTTGTGCACATTAATTACGATGCTATCTAGGTTCTCATGAATATGCCAATGGTGAGCCCTCATGTCATATGGTGGCTAGTGATCCTTCAAGAGTTTAATCTCATAATGATGGATTTCAAGGTGATTGAGAATGTGGTTGTTGATCACTTGTCTTGATTATAATGGGATAGTAAGTAGGAGGAGAGCCCATTGTTAGATAATTTTTTGATGAACTCCTCTTTGTTGGTTCTATCAATAAAAAAGATTCCAGAGGCATGAACTAGTATTGTAATATCCTCTCATATCTATTCACAATAGAGATGCCATAGGAGTGGGATCATAAGATGAAACAATAGTTTCTTTACCAGGCTAAATATTTCATGGAGATAAATGATAACCTCTACAAGGTTTGCATAGATGGCCTAGTACGATGATGTGTACCTAATGTTGATCAACTTTGATCCTATAAGATGCTCATGAAGGTCCTTGTGGGGGCCATTATGCTAAGAGGCAAACAACCATTAAGATCCTCATTGTAAGATATTATTGGCCTATAATAATTAAGGATGCCCATAAATTCTTCTGCTCCTACAATAGATGCCAATGTGATGGATGGATGACTACTTGTATGGAAGGACCTCAATAGTGAATCCAACCATTGGAGCCTTTGATCTATGGGGGATCAATTTCATGGGGTCCATCACCCCTATGTCTAATGAAAAGATATACATTATTATAATGGTGGACTATTGTATGAAATGGACTAAAGATGTGGCTATCAATGATTGTTCATCATTTATGGGGGTCCAATTTGTACAACAAAGTATTGTAAACAGGTTTGGTATGCCATGTGCACTAATTTTTGATAATGGTACACATTTCATGGGTGTCATTTTTTGCAAGCTCATGCAACACTTAGGGGTTGAACATAAATTAATAACTTCATACAACCCCCATGCCAACAGTCAAGCCAAAGTCACCAATAGGAAAATAACCAAAATACTAACTCACACTATTAATAAATATAGGAAGGATTGGAGTGGTAAACTCAATGATGCACTTAGGTCTTATTATTTAACATGAAAAGTTCCTATTGGGTAGTTTCCCTATGAGTTAGTGTATGGAAAACTCTCAATACTTCCCATCCAAGTAGAACTCTATATACTTTTAACTATGTGTAACCTCAACTTAGACTTGAGTCTAGCAAAAAAAGAAAGATTAATGAACTTCAACATCTTCGATGAGAATCGATTAGTAGCCTTGTCACCAAATGAAGTGCACAAGGCACATAGTAAACAACACCATGATCTCAAGATTAGGAAAGTAAAGTTTCAACTAGGATATAAGGTGCTCTTTTGGAACCCCATGCATGTTCCTCAATGAACAAAATTTCAAATGCTATGGAATGGCCCTTATATTATCTATGAAACCTTTCCATCTGAGGCCATGATGATCTACCATCCTAATAGGCGAAATAAAAAATTATTAGTCAACACCCAACAACTAAAGCCTTTATATGAACAAAAAAGAAAAAATAAAACTAATGGAAATAATGCCTTAATAGATGATCAAGCATGCACGATATTTTAGATCTCCCCCTTCCAACTTAGTCATGGAGAAGGTGACCATCCATGCTGAGATTCTGCAAAATGACTCCTTAGTTTTTATTTTTTTCATTGTCTTTAGTATGTTTTCCATTTTCTTGGGTATTTTACAATTTTTTCTATATTTTTCTTAAATTGAACTTTTCTTACATTTTTTTTCCTTTTTCTTTATTACCAATAAGACTTTGATATCAAGTAAAACTACTCATTTATGGTGGTTTGAAACTTTATTGCTTATTTGATTATAAATGGCTAGATTTCATTTTATAATTTTAATGTTTACTAATGGAACATTGATTATTTTCATTATAATAGGCACTGAGTCCATGTTATTCATCACTCCACACAACTCTATGGTATTTCCTCATTTTGGAAATATAAGATTCCTTCTTAATAATAACTTAAAATGAATCAGTGACCTTGGTTCTTTCCAAACTTGGAATGAATTAAGTGGATGAACAAGGGTGTGACTTTAAGGAAATTTGTCACTTTTGTACTTGCTTGCCATCTAGGATAGCATGAGTACTTCCATGGATTTCTCACTATTCCTTCATTGACCAATAAACAGGAAGTAATGTCTTTACATGGTGTGGTTTCCATTTGAGAAAAAAAATAATGGGAATTTAAAGCACATCTGTTAAACACAATAATGGGCTACAAGCACTAGTTATGGGGCTAGAAAGACATGTTACCCATGCTTGAAGGCACCCCTCTAACTAAGGCCTTTTTTCACTTCTTGCTTCTCTTTTCTTCTTTCTTTGGAATGGTGAGTGGTCTGTGGGGATGTTCTTGTACCTTGGGGGTGGAATGGTCTAATGTGTCAATGTGGAGTCAGTGGAAGTGGATGGTCTTGATTTAGACTAAGGAAGGACGTTATTAGGTCATATTAATCACATCTTCCACAAGGGACTTCATGTGACCACCATGTAGAACTCCATTTCACACACACACACACACACACACACTCTCTCTCTCTCTCTCTCTCTCTCTCTCTCTCTCTCTCTCTCACTGCCTCTTGTCATGAATGTCTTCATGGATTCATTTTTTAAATCGTCAAAATTCTCTAATTATTTCTTTGGTAATTCAATTTTTAAAGATCCACAACAATTAGTCATCCTTGGGGACCACATACTCCTTGGTTTAAGGGCATGCAAGGGTATTAAGGGCATGAGTTTGCTATGGGGGGGATCCACGTGTATACTCCTTGGTTGGGATGGCAAAACTCCTTATCCCTTTGCCATTTCATTTTCAAACCTTACATTTTCCACTATGATGCATCTAGTTTTTACATTCCTTGACACATAAATCTTCTATGAATCTCTATTCGCCATGTATTTCTAAGCCCTCATCAAACATTCCCCATTATTCTAGTCTTCTTTATCTTCCTCTAGACTCCAACTTTATGTAAAAACTCTTTATTTTTACTTAGTTTTTTAATGTGAAAAATTTTGATTTTTGGCTGTAGCAGTGCATCCTTGTTGATGCAACTTGATGTGTTGATGCATCCTTGTTGACAAATCCTTGTCAATGCAATGAAAAAATCCTATAAATATGCATTAACACTTAGTTATTTTTCACATTTACACTCAAACACCAAGGGATTTTTTGCCATTTTTTAGAGCCCAAAGTCTTCTAGAGCCCATATCTTTTAAACTGCTTATCCAAATCTACTTGTTATTTGACCATGTAGCTATCAGAGGTGAGCTTTACATCATGGGGTCCACAAACCGATGGTTTTTTATAGAAATTTTTTTCAAATTTTTCTAAATCCCACTTGGTTTATCTAATAAAATAATATTAGATATCCAAAATCATCTAAGTTAAACCTCATCAATAAACTTGGGTAGCTATCCTAATAAAATAATATTAAAATAATGAATTTGCCATTATCACAACTGAGTCAAAGTGTAACTAACTAATGAGAAAAGGTGTCAACATATTGTAAATTGCATGTAAAATGCTAATTCTTGGCTATTTTTGTGATTACAAATGCCACTGAAAAGAACCACTGAAAGGAGAACCATCCTATCCACAAGAGAAGAAACCACGAGGGGGAAGGGGCTAGTAGCCCCAACCACCCCAAGAAGAAGAGGCAGAAACACATGCAATGGGATCTCTTTGAGAGAAGACCAAAGTGGAATCTATCTATTAGATTACCATAGTGGAAATAGGCCAATCTAGGCAAGATGAGCTGCAAGGGCCTAGATCAAACTTGGAGGTCACCTTGGCTGAGGCTTGCTTAAGGAAAATTCATTCTAAGGAGGTTCAAAGTGTGGTTCTCTAAGAACTTAACTTTGGTCCCTTCATAGACCTAGCATAAGAAGAAGTGAAAACACAATTGCAAGCCTCTCCCATGTGGCCTATCCTCACTTCTAGTGGGGAATGGTACATGGGAAAGGCATACCTCTTCTGGAATAATAGACAAGAAGATACCATGATCAAGATCAAGGATATTAATGTGTTCTATTCAATCAAGGACATTTTATAGGTCCTTGGGTTTCCTAATACTAGGAAAAATTTGCCAAAGATCTCAATGTAGGTGGACCCAAACATTAAGAAGGAATGGATCCAATGATGCTATGGAGTGGACTGTAAGGAGTACAATGCACCCACCAAGGTAGAGAGAGCTTATTTCAAAATTGTGGCCTACCACCTAAACCCAATGGTGAAGTTAAGCAAGATCACTACCTTCTCTACCCATGTGTGTGTCACTCTAAGAGGAAAATTTCTAGTCAACCTTTGATAGCTCATCTTCCTAAAGATTAAGAAAAGGTTCAAAGATAATGAGCATGGAAGGAATAAATTTTCCTTTCCTTACCTCATTAGAAAACTCTACAAAAGAAAAGGAATAGCCTATTATGCCAATGACATGCTTTTTCATGCTCCTACTACATCCTGGTAGGAGATAATGAAAGATAAGGTACCCACCAATTTGTAAGAAGAGGAGCGTCCACCACCCCTACCACCTACTCAAGATATAAACACTCTTGGAGATCTTTAATCTCTCAGATAACATCACTGCTACCTATTCAGAGTTGGTAGACACTAAGGGAAAGCTCATCATTACCAATGCCCAACTTGAGGTATCCACAACCAAAAACCAATGGTTGATTGTTGAAGTTGTAGAACTGAAAGCATACTTAGCTAGTCCCACCAATTTTAGCCTACTAGTGACAAGGAATGAAGCTTTCTTATATCTTAAAAAAACTTAAGAAGGCTAAGAATAGAAAGGATATGGTGGTCTTAGGTGTGTCTTTATTGGAGGCTATGTCCTACAACATTGATAAGGACTTGTTGCAAGTCCACAAGGAGAACATCACTCTAACCAAGGACATTCACTACTTGAGAAATGTCAAGGCACAAAAGGATCAAATGCATGAGTTGATGCATCGATGTGGCATCTATCTTTGCCTATATAAATGCATGTACCCACCACATTTATGGTTTTGTTGAGTTAGTAGCATAATGAAGTTATTACAGTTTGTTCCTATTGGAGTTAGATTATTTTCTAAGTGATTGTAGTAGGAGTTCAAGGAATTTACAGATCCTTATTTGAGCACCAATGTACTTGGACACATTGATGTGATGGCAATAAAGATGATATTCTTGAAATACCTTACAACATGTGAAATAGCTTAATTTTTACCTTAATGCACTTTATTACTCATGCACTTTATATTCATTCTCTTAATTAATTAATGCACTTAATTAACACACATAAGTATGATCATCTCAAGCATAGTGTTAGCGTTTGGTAATCATAATGAGTTTAAGATGTGTACAAAAGGTGGGCTTGGATACTTATGTTAGGAGATAAACTAAGACATTTTCCCATTTAATTACTTTATTTCCCACTTAGGATAATTAAGATAAAAATTAATACAAATTAGGTGTCTTGGCTTTTACTTAACCATACACTTGCACTTACATAAGTGAAGCCAAGAGGATAATGATCATGTTTGTAGGTCACTATCTTTACTACTTGCATTTGGAAAGCTAAAGTCCATATAATTTGACCAGATTAGTAGTGAATGCTTGTGATTCATATGGTTGGGCGCATGAACTACTTGCCACTCATTAGTGGGCTACATAAGAGAAGGTTAAGAATTAAGAGAATTGTGATGTTTCTTGAAGCAAGTTCATACTCATATAAAATGAGTGTTGTGTTTCTAAGGAGTGGATGGAGAATAAGTAGATGATTTTTACTACTTGTTCTAAGGTGATTAGTGTCTTCTTGAATACAATGCAAAGTTCTCTAAGATGAGCATGTATATTCCACACATAAATGCAAATGAGAAGTTAAGAGCCTTCTATTTTGTTTTTGGACTACATACCTTTATCAAGGATCATTTGCTCCTCCATTATTTCAAGACGTATAAGAAAGCTCATGTTCATGTAGTGGATCTTGAGTGTAGTCAACTTATTGAGGTAGTGCATTGTGATATTTCCCAGAAGAGGAGCTAACCCTCTTCTAAGAGAAAACCAAGTCAATCCAAGTGAGCCTCAAAGAAAAATAGTGGTAATTAGTAATAATAAAATTCTAGGAGTGCTGGGATTACTTGTAGATCTTTAACCTTCTTCACCCATGAAAAGCTTGGACAACTATAGAAGAACTATTCCAAATGTTTTATTTGTGCTTAATTGGGTCATAAGAGATTCAACTCTCCAAAGCACTCAAGTGATGATAAATCCTAGTAGAGTGGTAGATTGCTAGATGACCAAGAAGCTACAAGTGCTAGGACACAAGATCAATATTATGCTTTGACTTACCATCCAATAGATGTACAACCTAACACTATGATAGAGACTAAAGGTATGATTTCTAGTTTTGCAATTTTAGTTATTTTTAATTTTATTGCCAATTATTTCATTATTAATCTAAGTATGGTTAGTCAATTAGGCATAAATAGTTAGTTGTTAGATTAAAGATTGATGATTAGGATCATTAGTAGTAATGTTCTCATGGTGGATCAAGTTTGTAGTTTGGTACTCTTGATGATGGATGATGTTTCTTAGCTTAATGAGCTTCATGTCATGAGCCTAGGAGAGTATAACAATATCTTGGACATGAATTGATTATCTCACTATCAAGGTAGTTTGCATTTCTATCATAAGATACTTATCTTAGTAATTGATGATGGTGTATAGATGATTGTACATACTATGTCATATTAGATTGAGTTGGATATTTTGCCTTCAAAGTCTTTTTATTAGTTGGTGTAGAATGACCACCTATGCTATGTAGTTTTGGTTAGAGAAGTTGGTTGATAGGAGTTCAATCATATTACAATTATTCATGAGTTTCTTAATGTATTTCTTTCTAAGTTTCTTGGAATGCCTTCTATGCAAGATGTTGAGTTTTAGACTACTCTCAAATTGGGTGTAAAGACTATTTTCAAGGTTTCAAATAGGATGTTGATGATTGAGTTGACATAATTGAAGATTCAGATTCAAAAGCTACTAAACAAGGGCTTGATTCATCCAAGTATGTCTTCTTGGGATGCATTTATTTTCTTCATTAAGAAGAAGGATGGTTATTTGAGGTTGTGCATCAATTATTGATAAGTTAACTAGATGATAATGAAGAATAAGTATCCTTTGTTGTAGATAGATTATTTGTTCAATTAATTGAGAGGAGCTCACATGTTCTTGAAGATAGATCTAAAGTCTGAATATCATCAAGTTTACATCAAAGAGAAGGATGCTCCTAAGATAATCTTCCAAACTTGGTATGAAAATTATAAGTTTATGATTTTGTAATTTGAAATTATTAATATTATTGCTATATTCAAGCATCTCATGAATAGTGTTATAAGGTAATGGTTTAACCAAATTTTCAGTGTGTACATTGATAACATATTGGTATTTTAACAATTTAATCAATTTCATGGGTAGTACTTAAGGACAATATTGTAGACTCTTAGGAAGCATGAGTTGTACACAAAGGCATCTAAGTTTTTGTTTTCTTATAAAGAGGTCTAGTTCTTGAGGCATGTTATTTTAGAGACAAGAGTGTTAGTGTATCCTACTAAGGTTTAAGTAATTAGAGATTGTCCAGTTTCTAAGAATGTTGATGAAGTTTGTAAATTTTTAGGATTGGCATGTTATTATAGGAGGTTCCTAAGAAAATTTACTTGCATTGTTTCACTTTTGATGAAGTTACTATAGAAGGAAGTTTGGTTCAAGTAGAACCCCCATTGTTAAGGTTCTTTTTGATAAACTCAAGAGTATACAGATATCAACTCTTATGCTAATTTTATCCATTCCTAACAAGTCATATGATGTTTACACTAATGTTTTAGATGATTTTCATAATCTAAAATTTGCATAGGCTTAATTATTTAATTTAATGTATGCCTTTAATTCTTTAATGCTATTAGATGCATTTCAACAGGTTAGTTTTAATTTTATTAACTAAATCATAGGATTATATGATTGTAGTTACTGTTATTATTATTGTTATGAATGTTGTTGTTGTTGTCCAACATAAGTAAATACAATATGCTTGTTAGAATATTTTGTTCAAGTTTTGTATCCTTTTCTTTAGCTACTATTGGAGCCTAGACATAGACCTTTTTTATATTTTATAATTAATTATTGAAATCTAATTATTCTTGAAAGCTTTCTTTTTGAAAGTTAACACAAATGTGGTTTATGTGGAAGGCAAGAGGTAATTTTATTTACACTACATTAGGTCTAATATACTAGATGTAGAAGCTCATTATCTCTTAACTACTACTTCCTTCAAGTATTGGAATGCTATCAAGAAGCTTCGTGTTAGTTTTCATTATCTTAGAATTGAAAGTGAAAGATGGATTCAACTTCTGTAAGAAGAACACATTTATAGGTTATGTAAATCAAGAGCTGTTGAAGTTGAGTTCTATGATCACCCATTCAAGACAATATTATAACATTATAGCAACAAGCTTATATAATTTGTTTTTGATGCTACCATTAGTACTTGGTCAATTTGTAGAGTTTATCTTTATTTTTCATGAAAAGGTAATATTTGTTGGATAGATCCTATGAGTCTTTAGATGTAATAAAGCTTAATTTTATTTCATATAATACTCTTCATGGAGCATTTTGAATGCTACCCCTACCCAAGTTATACTCTCTATTATTTTTTGTCATTAAACTAGAATTCAGAGGTTATTTTTAATTATAACTAAATATTGTATAAATTAGCTTTGTTAAAGAAGTAACTTAGGATGATATCCTAAATAGAATATGAACTTAATGATGAGTCCAATACATTAAAAAATATTGGTTTTTTCTTTTGGTTCAGTAGAATCGAAGTTATGCTTCTTAAGACATCACAATTCTAGTTTTCTAAAAATCTTGTATAAGTTTTCACATTTGAACTATGAAACTATGATGAGTGATGCTCATATATAATTTTGGCATATGGTTTTGTAGTATGCTTGATAAGAATCTTGTAGGTTCAAATGGAATTTGATTTGAAGCCCTGGTGTAGCGGTAAGGAGTGTTTGAATCTTAAACATATTAATGGAAAGAGAAAATGAGAAATGAGCTTATGGAAAATGATTATAAAAAATAATTTAAAAAACTAAGCTAAAGGTCAAAGGTGATTTCACTTCACATAAGATGAAGATAGTCTAAAAAATTATAAAAGTAACATATATGTTATGCATAAACATGTATAAGTTATACTTTCCATTGACTATTATTTCCATGCCTTTTTCTCATTAGTTGCAATGGGTTTTATTTTCTATTCTAAACAAAAACCATTTTTTTACTCTTTTTTCTTCGATTAGAAGCTAATTTTAACTTGGTTGCTTCCAATATAAGCTTGTTTCTTTAGTTTTTGAACATGAATTAAGCCTATATGTCATGCTGCATATGATTCTTTTGCTTATAAATAGATTGGGCCATAGTATGTCTTTTTTTAGTTGCTAGAAGGTTTCTATCATATTGGTTTAGGACAAAGTGAAAATATATTCTAGGCATTTTAGATGGAAAAGAAAGCTAATAAAAAGGTTTTAAAAGGACTTGCAACATTGTAAAGAAGTTTATGTTATTTTCCTGTCTATGTGGCTACCTTATTTTGTTATGGATTTTCTATTCTTTTTCTCTCCTTCCTATTTATTTGTCATTATTTTAAAATTTTGATTATTATGCTAAGAATCTTCCAAATTTTTGTTATTTTGAGCTTGTTTTTATATGGAGATTTGTTTTGTAACATTGGATAAACTATTTTATATTTTTTTTGGTGAATTTTTAGAATATGTGGAAACTTTGTCCAACTTACTTCTCATGGATCCTTTGGATTAGCCCTTGATATAAATAAGATTTTGCAAGAATTTATGGAAATTTGATTATTATGAATTTTTGCTATTTTGAAAATATTTAGGATTTTTGAAATAAAATAAAATAATATATATGTGATTGAGTTTGCTTAGTGGAGCCTTCCTTAGTGGAACCCATCCCATGGGAACAAGGGTTTGGATGTATTTCCTACATTAGATTTTAGCTCATAAGTTCATGTGAGGCTGGGAAACTAGTTGAGATCATGACACTAAGTAGTTGAGTCTAGTGGTGTGTGGTGAGACATAGTTAAGATCTATCCTTCCAATGATACATGTACTTCAACCATTGAGGGTGTTAGTAGTGAGGTCATTACTAAGACATAGTCATAAGTGGCTCATTTGGAGTCATGAGAATAATCCAATATTACTAATAAGATTACTCCAAGACTTGTTAGTATATTCTTTTGGCAATGAGTGTAACCAAGACCTAGCCTTGAAAGATGCCTAGATAAAATATATACTCATTGGATTTTTGTTGGAAAATTTATGACATCTTTGGATATTAAATAATTAATAATTTAATTTGATATTAGTAGAGAGGTTATTCTAAGACCTATTAATATATTTCTTTAGCAATGAGGGTAAGTGAGATCTATCTTTTAGAGATGAATGAAATATAAAATATTTGGATTTTTGGAAAGTTTGTGGCATTTATGGACTTTGAAACATTTTTGAATACTTCATTAGAAACCTTTGTCTAGCTTGTATCATAATATATTTAGCCCAAAAATTTTATGCTTCATGAATAAGGAAATAAAATAACATTTCTTATTTGAGGGGTTCTAACTCTTGCATTTCAATGTAGATAACCCAAGAGTAGTAGGAAAAATGCTGGAAGAGGGATATGGGATAAAAGGCGGATCAATTCTATATAAGATGGACCCTTTGGACTTGAAAAATAATTTTTCTATATATAGAATTTTTGTAAAATAGAAACCTTATACACTTTTTAGATATTTAAGTCATGTATCTATTTTTATAAATAAATGATAAAGTATGATAGATATAAATTATTGTTTGTGCTATTTGGATCATGGTATTGCAAAGATCAATTTTCATTTTGGTGCATGCTACATGTTTAGAAAAAATAATATTATAATATTATATATTAATATTTTATTAATTATTATTTATAATTGCATTATTTAATTTGGCAACAATGTAAATATCTTTATTTCTAGATGTCTAATTGATTTGAAATAAGGATACACAATATCCCACTCATGATTTGGATTTAGATGTGATTGTGTTTATCCTTAAGGTGTGACATCATTATCTATATGATGAGTAGTTGATGATTTGGACTAATCATTAAGGAGTTATAGTATTTGATAGATCAGCTAGACCTTAACCTACATTAGAAAAGGTTGATTTTTTTTTTACCATCTAATATGAGATAAGCAAACGATTATTAGTGTTTTTACATTTGCATGGTTTTGCATTAGGAACTACTACATGAAGCTCATCTAAGTAAGTTCTAAATGCATCCTAGAAATGAGAAGATATATAAGTTATTGAAGAAGATGTATTGGTAATCAAGGATGAAAGAGCATGTTGGTGACTTTGTATCTAAGTGCTTGATCTATTAGCCGGTTAAAATTAAGCATCAATACCTAAGTAGATATTTGTACCTCTACACAATTCCATAGTGAAAGTGGAAGATGATTAGAATAAATTTCATCATTGGTTTACCTTGCACTAGGGTTGTTAAAGATTCTATCTTTATGGTTGTTAACTTGTTGATCAAGTCAACTTAATTTTTTGTTGGCTACTAAAGGGAAGATTTAATGATTGTCCCAACTCCTTCATTTGATATTATTAACTTGAAACTTCATTTTTTCTCAAACTACATTAGTCAAAACACATTTTTATCAAATTTTACATTTCTTAAGGAAATAAATTTTCACTGAATGAGATCAAAACATTTATATGAGGTTGATTTTTTATCATAGCTTACAAAACTACATTTTATGGTTCTATCATCCAATTTTCTTATGAGGACATTTCATACATGAGTCCACCAAATATAATTAAAGATTTTGAGATGCGAATGGTTGGGTACCTTACCTTATAATTCTTGATATGTTGTGATGTGTTTGTTGAAGAATGAATACAACATATTGAGAAGATAGAAATATGTGTAAATTGATTTTTTTCCAAAATGAGTTGGGCAAGTTAGCTTACCTCAATGTGCATCTTGCCATGTCTTGCAAGATTCCATCTTTTCTTTTAGCCACTACATTTGGTTAAGGTAAGTAACTACATGTGGTTTGTTTTTTTAATTATATTTTCATTATAAAATTCATCAAAAGAATTATTAACAAACTCTCCTCCCTTGTCATTCCTAATGAATGTAATTTTAAGATTCAATTTATTTTTCACAAGAGTCTTGGAATATTTGAAAGTGTATAAAACCTCATCTTTATATTTTAATAAATAAATCCAAGTATATCTAGATACATCATTGATAATAGTAATGAAGTACCTTGCATTTGTGATTAGGGCTAATTGCATTGGACCCACCAAGTCCATGTGAAGAAGCTCTAATGATTTCTTCTTCCTTTGCACATGCATGTTGTGAGGAGAGAACTTGTGATTCTCATAAGGATATGCTTCATACACTTTATTTGGGATTAGGGGATACTTCACTCCAATTGTTGATTGTGACTTGATCATGTTAAAGATGTATTGGTAGTTGACATGCTCCAATATTTTATGCTTATAACCTTATAAGAATGATGGAGAAATTTTCTACTTGTTGGAGTAATTAAATATTTTTTGAAACATTCATAATGGACATAACATAAATCTAATTTTCTAACTTTGAAGTGAAATAAATGACTCCATTATGGTTGTTCAATGTGAAACCTCTCCCACCAAACACTACTTTAACATCCTTTGACACCATTTTCTCTATGGAAAGTAATGAGGCTAAAAGTAAGGATGCATAAAAGCCATCACTTGGATGGTATGATCATCATGAAGCGTATAGATGCATTCTCTAATTTCTTCAATTTACATAAATGTTTCATCTCTAATTTTTATGCTCTCAAAGTTACTTCTCCTTAGCTTGAAAAACTTGAAGAGATAAGCTATCATGTGGTTGGAGAAACCACTTTTAAGGATCCATGTGGATGATGAAAAAATACTTGCTATAAATGAGGGCTAAATAGCTAGCTCTTCCTCCATCAACTTTATTATTCTTTTTAATGTATAATGTACTATTAATGAGGACATAATCATCTTATGCTTTTGCAGTGCCTTCTTTAATAAATAGATTTGGGAATCCTATCTTGTACTAATAATGCTTATTAAGGTGTCCATACTTCTTGCAATTGGGACATCACTTGTGATCTCTTTGATTTTTATTTTATTCTTGTATTTTCCCTCATTGAGATGATGTTCTTAGTTTTCTTTGAAAGCTTTCTCATTCTCTCTAAAAGAAATTTTCTCTAAAAGCATTTTCCTCTTACTCCTCTTTGGGAAGTGTTGTTTTGGGATTTGGTTTTCTTGAAATGAATGTGGTTGGCTTTGGGATTTATTTTATTCCAATCTTCATTTATCTTCCCTACCTATTTGTCATTCATTTAAATTGAAAGCTTAATTTTTTTTTTCCTTGAACTTCAACTCATCAAAAATTCAGATATGAGATAAGCTTATCAATGGTGAGGGTTTTGAGTTCTTATGCTAATGAGGATCAAAATGGACTTATGCTTAGGATGATTGAAAAGGATTTGGATGATTTTTTTCATACCTTTCTATAAAAGTTTGTATGGGCTTCTAGTTCTAACCATGATATTGTATGAAAATTTGGATATTGTAGTCCCTAATAATATTGTACATCTTCTTAAAAAATGGAATCAAGGGACTTATTGCTTATCATGTGGAAGTTAAATTTAATCCTTATCTTCAATTTCTTGAATTGAATTATCTTACTTATGCCATGGTATTCTTGCATAAATGCATCCCAATGAGCTATTTCATCTTTTTTTGTTGGTTATCTCATTTGTAATGCTCTCACTTAATTAGCTAGACAGGATTGTCTTGGCTAATTTATTTTTCTTTTTATCTTCAATTTGCTTTCTAACATGAGTTTGAGTGAAAATAGAGATGTCAACTTTATTGAGGCTATTCTCCATGATTTATAGGAATTCCTTGAGCTTAAACAAGCCCCTCATTAGCATTCTCTAATAAATGAAGTCTTTCATCCCATCAAAGGTAATAGAGTACTTAGGAACATTCTTGAACATATTGTTCTTCTTTTCTTTCTTTTTCTTAAAACCAAATGGTGTGATATCAAATTTTAAATGCTAGAAAGAGTTGCTTAAGAGTTATCAAGGATTGGATTAGTGTATGACATATCTTTTTTTAGTCTTTATGATCTAGGATGAAATTATTGTGAGTTTCTAGTAGGCCATAGTATGGTCATGCTCTTTTCTTTTGGCTGGTGCGAGTAGACTATGACTATATGGCAAGTTACAATAAAACTTGAAACTAAAGAAATTCATCACAACTAGTAAACAAGACTAGGACATAGGTTACATTTGATATTGAGTGCGATTGAGACATTAAGAAACTATGATCAAATGGTAGGCACAATCAATATTAGAGGATAAGTGAAGTAATAATAAGAGGTACAAGTTTATTGTGACTCATGGTGAATGAAAAATAAGTGTTTTTTTAAGGTTGTGAGGTTGGTATGGACATAGAATGAGATAGTAAGGACCATGTTCATAGTGAAAGTGCATTGCAAGTGCACTACCAATTACAAAGATGCAACTATAAAAGATTCTATGGGCCATGAGTTGGCTATGATTTGGTCATGAATTTTGAGTTTATAGTTGAAAAAATGATATTCCTATGTGTCTTTCTACCAAAGGACATGATTTATTTTGGTAAGAAAGGTAAGCTTGCTTCTTACAACATAGGTTCATTCAAGGTGTTTGATGAGTTACGCCATGGGTTATGTTAATGAGGCCTCATTGACATGGTCCTGTCGACATGGCCACATCCACGTATTCACCTATAAATATATGCCTACCTATCATATTTATGACATATTTTATCATAGTTGTAGTGGAGCTCTCATAGTTTTCTTGCTTGAAGTTAGAATAGTTTTCTAAGTGTCTACAATAGAATTCAAAGAGTGTACGAATCTTTATTTGAGCACTATTGTACCTAAGCACAAAAATATGTGTGGCAATAAANTAGTGATTAATTAAGCATATAAATATGACCACTTCAAGCATATGCTTTGTGCTTGGTAATGCTAGTCATGATTAATGTTTGGTAACCTAGTAACATTAAACATGTTCAAGATGTGCATGGCAAGTAGGAATGGATGCTATGCTAGGATTAGTTAGATATTAGCTAGTTAAATTAAATTAGCAATTACATATCTTTAATTCTCTATTCTTTATTCTTAGGTGACTTATAAACATAGAACATAAAAATGATAAAAATCATATGCCTCAGTTGTACTTACCCATACCTTTGTGTTTCACAAGTATAATTGGGAAGACAACAATTGCAATGGTTAGTTTTACTTCCTAGAAACTAGTGTACTTAGAAGGCTATAAGTCCATAGAATTCAACTAGATCATGCGTGAATGCTTAGTGATTTGCATGGTTGGGCATAGGGTATACTCACTACTTATCGTTGGCGTTGTTGCCAAGGACTTGTAGTTTGATATGTGAGCTACCTAGGAATTAGTGAATATTATTTGAGATTGTTGGAATGAGCCCTAAAGTTGTAATCATTTGAAAAATAACAATAATAATTATAATTAATGCATACTAAAATTTTCTTTTAATCCAAAATGTCTTCTTCTCATAGGCATAATGAATAAAAATTGCCAGTGCCCTAAGAATTCAAAGTGATGTACACTCATCCAGATGAGTTTGTGCCTGATTTCATCTTAATCCTGCATTAGGATGAACAACTATAGTGGAGAGATATGAAGGGAAACATTGTGTTACCTTTCGATTAATCTATTCTTGGGATGTTGCTCCAAACTCTTAAGAGGTTGGAAATCCAGGATTGCCATGATGAATATGTTATATAGGACCATGACTATTAGGACTATAGTCCCACAAAAACACAATGCAAACTAGATCGACACTAGGAAAAGTGCCATGAAGTTATGAAGGGGAAACAGTTCACTAACACCTTGTTCTTGCTAAACCAAAATGACAAAGAAGATCCTCCCTCTAAGGGTTCTTAACATGGGGATTATCAATCCCTTAACTCTGGTGAAGGGGGATTGAACCCACACTTATAGTCCACTATCAAAAATTTGGGTTTAGACAAAAGTGGAAGTCAAGGTAGGGGCTTGGGAAAGCATCATGATGATGATAAACCTGATGATTGTGATTATGACAAGTGGAGAGGAGATGGTAGACACCATGGTGGTGGTAGTCCTCATTCCTCTTCATCCTCTTCATCTACATCTTCTTATTCCTCCTCCAAATTTGATTAAAACTACAGGGGATGAAACCGTGATGGAGGTGAATGACAAGATGATGATTGTAGAACCCACCATGAACAAAGGGGTAGTAGAGGAGACCATAGGCATCATTGAAATCATGATGATGATGAACCTTTTCTTGCAACTTGAAGCATGCTAAACATTACAAAGGTAGTCAAAATTTCAACTAGGCATGTGAAAGATAGTAGAATCAAGAGGTTGGATATGAATAATATTTCTATATTTAAGGGGGGATATAACTCAAATCCACAAACCCATCTTCAAGCCTTTCATGATGCCCATGCATTTTAGAACATAGAGAACAATTAGAAAAAACTTAAGCTATTTCCTAGGACACTTATACAAGAAGTAGAAAGATGGTATTACTCAGATCTGGGATCAATTCGTAGATGGTGTACAATGCTTGAGCTGTTCAATGATAAATATCAAATGTACTCTAGAGTGTTCAATTTGAGAAAACAAATACAATAATGATGACAAGGAACACATGAACCCTTGGATGCATCCATGGGTAGGTATTGCTTTATCTTGCATAGATGTCTTAGCCATGGTTATTCTCAATGGAAGCAGCTTCTCCATATAAAAGATGGAATCCAATCAGAAACAAGGAGAACTCTTAGGGTCTATGCCCAAGGGATATTGTTAGAACTAAGAGCCCACTAAATCCAAAGGATGATTGAGCAGGTTGCAAAAGAAGAAGCTGAGTTAAGAAAATGGGAAAGTGCTAAGAAGTATACCTAGGATCCTTCCATTAGAAAAATAGAGGTTTGATTATGTGATAGTGAGGGGGAGGCACCACTTGATAAAGTGATGCAATGAAAAACCTTGCCAAATGTAGAAATATTTGAATGAAAAATCTCAAACTACTTTGAAAATTATAGAAAAATCCAAAAAGCAATGTAGTGATTCTAACTGTAGGAGAAGAAAGAAAGCTAAACATGCCTACCAAAGGGGTAAGGGCAAAGTTGCTATAGTAGAAGAGGTCATGGAGTCAGAATCAGATGATGATGATGGATGTAACATCTTCCAATATGAACATCCCCTGGGATGTTGCCCTGTTGCATCACACATACAAGAATTTGGTATGTATTCTTTGAATCCTAGACTAGCATGAAGGCAAGCACCTAGAAGGTTGCCTTATCCTCAAGACAACCCAAGGTAGTTCCACTAGCAACAACAAGCTTATTATCCAAATGTAGTTTCACCACAGCCATACAAGAAGTACCATCAATGGTAGTGCCCACAATCATGGGGGATGCCACCACTAAGGTAGTAGTACCCTTATTGACAACCTGATCCATATGAGTACTACGTTTAGCAACCAATGTCCCTACATGACTCTTCCAATTACACTTATTTTCAGCATCACCACTACCCTCCAGAGTACTACAAAACTCATTCTCGATCTCTTAGAGGGAATTCCCCATATCCTTATCATCCTTCTCATCTTTCAACACATATCCCTCCATCCTCAACCCAATTACCACTTGCTTCATCCATGCAAGGAAAAATTCTTGCATAATCATAGAAATGTAATGCTATTAGGGCTATTAACTTATAATCGATTCCTTAGCCAAGTGGTTTAGATACCAAATCTTGTAAATGACCATTCTTCCAAACCAATAGCCTTATAAAGCCCTCATTGACTCATGCATTTAGTCATCCTATGTCTCCTTCATTCTTTGCATCCATTCCTTTTGAGAGATCTTCAAACCAAATGCCTCCCAAGATCCACACATTCATGTTAATCCATGTTGTATATGATTGGATTAAGGATGGCAACCTTCCTAGGAAATGGGTTAATCCTTACAGTCCTCTCATCTAATTACAAATCACTAGAAAAAAGCCATGCAAGGATCTTCTTAATTCAAGTTCTAGTGTCAAACTAATTTCCCATGAAATGTACCAAGCTTGGAACTTTCCTTCTCTTAAGAAGAGAAAAATTTGTTTAGAATTGATAGATCAATCCATCACTATTCCCTTGGGATTAGTGAAGGACATTGTGATCACTATCTGTGGGTGGTCGTATCCTACTAATTTCTTAGTGATCAAGGTTAACAATTGCAAGGGAAACTTCCCAATAATTATGGGAAGGTCTTGGTAAAGCACTATTAATGTATGAATGGGCATCAGAGATCTTTTCCTAGAGATTTTTGAAGAAAATGCATTTGAGAAAGATTGAGAAGAAGAGAGTTCCATGCATTACATACAATGATACCAAGTGCAATTGTGTGTAGAAACTATGGTCTATAAAAAGCACATCAATCAAAGCATGTAGATAGTGTGTAGGTGAATATAAAATCCAAAAGTGCCTATACATAGCAACCATAAAATAGGAGGGCACCCAATGGTTAATAGCTGATTTTAAAAGTAACACACTTTGCATGGAACCTACTGAGAGCCTAACTTGTGCCTATGTTTAAGGCATAGATGAATTGAAGCAAGTTCATCACCAACTCTTCAATGATGAACCTAATGATACCAATTGGGAAGAGTTGGAAATCCTTGATAGTTTTAAACAAGAGCCCTTAGAGTTGAAAACTCTACCTACCAGGATGGAATATGCATTTTTGAAAAATGGAAAGCTAGTGATAATTAATGCCAACCTTCTTCATGAGTAGAAAAGAATGCTATTGAAGGTGGTCAACAAATGGCCAACAACCTTTTCTTGGTTATATCCCAAACTCATAGGGATTGATCCTTGGATATGCCAACATCCCATTTATATTAATCTATCCACAAAGCCAAAGAGGTATTCGTAGCAGCAGTTGAACCCCAAATTAAAGAAAATAATCAAAGATAAAATTGAACAACTCCTCAAGGTGGGGTTAATCTATCCAATTGCAAATAGCGAGTGGGTTAGTTGACCTATAATTGTGCCAAAGAAAGATGGAAAGTGGTCGATCTGTATTAATTTTAGATTGTTGAACATGGTGATGTTCAAAGATCATTTTCCATTTTTATTTGTGGACTAGGTGTTGGACAATATTTTTGGGCATTGCTGTTATAGATTTTTGGATGGTTATAGTGGCTATAACCAAATTCAAATCATGCTCAAGGATCAAGCCAAAACAAGATTCACAAGTCCTTGGGGAACTTTTGTATATCATAATATGATTTTTGGTCTATGCAATGCCCCTAAAAGTTTCTAATGCTTGGTCCTAAGCATTTTTCAGTAGTAGATTGGTAGTAGGATGGAAGTCTTTATGGATGACTTCTCCACATATGGTAGTACATTTAAGTAAGCCTTGAACCACCTTGAGCAGGTGCTTTAAAGATGCATGGAGATTAATCTTCAGCTCAATTGGCAAAAAAACCATTTGATGATCTAGGAGGGCATCATGTTGGGGAAAATAATTTCTCAAGCAATGATTGAGGTAGATCCTAAAAAGATTTGGGTCATCCAAGGAATAACTTTCCAATTGAAAACTATTAAAAATGTTTGGTCATTCCTTGGACACACGAGCTACTACTGACAATTCATAGAGAATTTCTCAAAGGTCATGAAATCATTGGTTGAACTTACAAAGCAAGATACTCCATTCCTACATACCAAGAAATGTGAAAAGACATTCTAGAGCCTTAAGCAGAGGCTCGTAGAAACTCTAATTCTATGAGCACTTGATTGGTCCTGATCATTTCACATTATGATGGATGCATCAAAGTATGTCTTGGGAGCTATGCTTATGTAGTTGGAAAATCAAGAATGTCCATATTACATCCATTGTGCAAGCCAAAGAATTGTGGGTGCATAGCTTAATTACACCACAATGGAAAAAGAGCTAATGGTAGTGGTATATGCCTTGGAAACGTTTAGGCACTATGTGCTTAGATACAAGATGTTTGTGCACACTAATCATAGTGCCATTTACTTCCTGATGAATAAACCAATGGTGAATCCCTATGTTATACAATGGCTAGTGATCTTGTAGGAGTTTGATTTTACAATGGTAGTTTGAAAAGGGATTAAGAATGTGGTTGTTGATCACTTGTCTTAGTTACAATGGGACAATAAAGAGGATGAGAGCCCACTCTTTGATTAATTTTCTGATGAACTCCTCTTTGCCAATGTAATAAATGAACAAGTCCCCAATAAACAAAAATGGTATGATGGCAGCCTCACTTATCTTCTCACTCAAGAGATGCCATAAGAGTTAGACCATCAAAAGAAACAATAGTTTCTTCATTAATGCTTTATGAAAATCAACAAACACTTTTACAAGGTGTGCACCAATGGCCTTGTTCATTGGTGTATTCCTGATGCTAACCAACTACATGTTCTTCAAGATACTCACAAGGGTCCTTGTGGGGACCACTATGTAGGGAGAAGCATGGTCATTAAAATCTTGATGGTAGGGTACTATTTGCCAATAATCTTCAAGGATGTACACTAATTCATCTACTCTTGTGAATGCTATCAATGAGATGGTGGGATGACTACTCAAATGGAGGGACCTCAGCAGTGGATCCAACCTCTAGAATCCTTTGACATCTAGGGCATAGACTTCATGGGTTCCATCAAACCCATGTTAAGTAAAAAAGTGTACATAATAGTTGCTATTGACTATTGTATGAAATGGACCGAATTAGTTGCCATCACTGATTGTACATCTTCCATTGCTACACAATTTGTATGACAAAATGTTATAAACAAGTTTGAAGTGCCATGTGCACTAATTTCTAACAATGGTAGTCATTTTATAGGTGCTACTTTTGGCAAGCTCATGCAACTCTTAGGGGTTGAACATAAACTAACAACAGCCTACCATCCCCAAGCCAATGGTTAAGCCAAGGTTACCAATAGGGAGATTGCTAAGATCTTAACCTAAACAATTAGCAACTATAGGAGAGACTAGATCATGAAACTAAACGATGCCCTTTGGGCCTATTTCTCTACATGGAAACTTTCTATAAGCTACTCTTCCTGTGAGCTTGTGTACAGAAAATTACCAACTCTTCTTATCCAATACAAGCTTCATATACTTTCAATAGCTTATGACCTTTACCTTGATCTTAGGCTAGCACAGAAAGAAAGATTGATTAACCATAACATGTTAGATGAGAATAGATTGGTAGCCTTGTCATTGAATGAAGTGCACATGACATCCAACAAACAATGCCATGACCTTAAAATAAGAAAGGTAAAATTTAGACTTAGAGATAAGGTTCTCTACTGGAATCCCATACATGTACCTTAATGAACTAAGTTTCAAACATTGTGGGAAGGGCCTTATATCATTTATGAAATATTTTGTTCTAGGACCATGTTGATCTACAAACTTGAGAGCCCAAACAAAAAGCACTTGGTCAACATGAAGCAACTAAAGCCTTTCCATGAGCCCAAGCAAGCTAGTGCCTTCAACACCTCATAGGATGGACAACCACGCTCAACTCAATCATGGGGGAGATGGCCATCTATACTAATCATTAAAATGGCTCTTCAGTTTTCTACTTTTTTGTTTTACACTTTGTTTGTTTTTAGACCTTTTTTTTACACTATTATTTTTCCAAATTTTTGTTTTACAACATCGTTAGTATTTTTTATTTTTCTTGCATATTTTTCAATTTATTTTATATTCTCCTTTATTTTGGTGTGAATTTTCCTTGTTTTTTTTTTAATAAAATTGATTTGTTGCCAATAGGACATAGTGATGTTATAGCTATTTGCTAATGGTGGTTTGTACCTAATGTTTTAATTACGAATGTTTGGTTTCTATTTTTGAATCTTGATAACTGATGATTAAGACAAAGTTTCTTTTTCATGGAATAGGCCATGAGTCCACATTACCCACCCATCCATTCACTCTATGGGTTTCTTTGTTTTGGAAGTATGAGGTTACTTTTTCATTCATAAAACCTTAATGAACTTATGACCTTGGTAGTTTCCAAAATCGGGAAAGATTCAAAAGGTTTGAAAAGGGTGTGAATTTAAGGGATTCATTTCTCTTTGCACATTTTTACATACTTGAGTGCTTGAGTGTTTTTCATGGATTTCTCACCATTTCGTGTTGACCAATAATAAGAAGTTGAATAAGTCTTGGCATGGTGTGGTTCCCATCTAAAAATCCATAAAAACATAAAATTAGAAAAAATAAAAAAATGATGAAAATTCAAAGCACATCCCTTAGATAAAATAAATGGGCTTCAAGCACTGGTTATGGGACTAGAAAGCCATGTTACCCATGTTTGAAAGTCCCCTCTAACTAAGATCCTTTCTGACTTCTTGCTTCTCTTTTCTTCTCAAATAGGGAATAATGTTTGATCTATGGAATCATTCTTATGTCTCAAGGGGATGGAATAGTCTTAGGGTGGTGATGCGAAGCCATTGAAAGTGGTTAGTTTTGGTATGGACTAAGGATGGATTTTATCGGGTCATCTAACCACATAATCCAAAAGGGACTTTATGTGACCATGATTCGGAACTTTATACCACTTTCTCTTCCATCCATTAGTGCTTTCCATTTTTCACCTCACTACCAGTTTCCATGTCTTGCTTAATGTCTTAGTTTGATGTATTAAAATTATTAGGTAGATTCTTCTGAATTTGATCCTTAACTTTTCATAACCATTAATCAATTGAAGAGCCCATAGATCCCTTGGGTTGAGGTTATGCAAGGACAAAAGGGCATGAGCCTACTATGGGAAAAATCCACTTGCATAGCTCTTAGTTGGGCTAGTTAAGTCCCCTATCCTTAGGCAATTTTTGTAATCAAATCATCGACATTCCCCATTAGTTGCATCCAATTGTGAACTCCTTAAGGCATTTCTTCCATAAAATTACATTCTCCCATCAATTACTCCATTTTTGTAACCTATAAAACCCTTTGCATGCATTTCATAATGTTCTTGGCTTCATGGGCTTCTAAAAGACTTCAATTTCAAGTAAAAACTTATATTTCTTGACTTTTTAAAAAGTCAACAATGGTCAATAGATGCATCAACATGGCCAAGTTGACACAACCTTGTTGATGCATGGTAAAAATACTATAAATAGTGCACAATACTTAGAAATTTTTGCCATTTTGCTTCAAGAAAGAGGGGAGTTTTTGCAATTTTTTAGAGTCCCAAACCTTCTAGAGCCCATATCTTTTATACAATCAGTTTTTAGTCCTCTAGCTACTGGAGGAATGCTCTACGTCATGGGGCCCCATACCTTAGGTTTTTGATAGAATGTTTTTGAAATTTTTCTAACTCCTCAATGGGTTTAATGAATAAAATAATATTAAATCATCAACCTATGGAAGTTAAACCCTTCCAAAAAACTTCAGTAACCTATTTAATCATGATAATAATAAAATAATATTAAAATAATCAAATTAGCCATGATCACAACTTAGCCAAGTGTAACTACCACAAGAGATATGGTATTCCAAATGTTTCAAAGTTACACATTAAGTGCTAATCCTTGGCATGTTGTGATTACAAATGGAACCTACACCAAAACACTCACAAGAAAGTGGACCATTCCAACTAAGGGACAAACAATCTAGAATTGGAAGGGGCCAACACGAGTAATCGTAGGAGCTAGAAGCTGAATCTCATGCCATGGGACCTCTTTGTAAGGACCCAAAATTGGAATCTATTTGTTAGATTTCAGAAGTAGAAATAGAGCAGTCTCACTAAGATGAGGCACTGGGTCTCATGCATAGACTTAAAGTTACCTTGACCCATGCTTTCCTTGATTAAATAAGGCCTAGGGATGTTTAACATTTGGTTCTCTAAGAATTAAACTTTGGAACATTTTTGCAATTTCCTCTAGAGGAAGTCAAAGCTTAGTTGTAGACCTCTCCCATGTGGCCAATCATCACTTCTAGTGGGAAGTCGTACATGAGAGAGATCTACTTCTTCTGGAATAACCAACAACTAGGTGCCATAGTTAGAATTAAGAACTTTCGTATGTCCTACTTAGTGGAAGTAATTACACAGGCTCTTGGCTTGCTTGATACTAGAACCAACTTGGTAAAGATATCAACTTAGATAGACCCTAAGGTAAAAAAAGAGTGAACTTAGTGATGCTATGAAGTGAATTGCAAGGATTATGATGCACTCATTGTAGTGGAATGCATGTATTTCAAGATAGTCGTCGATCATCTCAATCTAATGGTGACCCAGTAAGGTGATTACCTTTTTAGCCTATGTGTGTGTTGATCTAAGTGGGAAGTTCCCTGTGAACCTTCCATAGCTAATCTATCTAGAGATACAGAAGTGATTCAAGGAAAATAAATGTGGAAGGAAGGCGTTACCCTTTTCTTACCTTATCAAAAAACTATGCAAAATGGCAAAAATAGTTCACTATGCTGACAATGTAATTAGGCATGCTTCTTCTACCTCTTGGGTAGAAATGATGAAAGACAAGACCCTTACCATAACCAAGGAAGAGGATTAGTAACCACCCCCTTCTCTACCCACTCATAAAACAATGTCAAAGTCTTATGCTACCCTTGAATAAATATGTGAGATCTAAGAGTAGCTCTTACATGAGCAAGAGTAGTGCGTAGGAATGAGTGATGGTGATCCATGTATGTATCATCTGGCAATGAGTCACCTCAACAAAGTGGCTCAAATTGTTAGCTAGATGGAGAGAGGTGGACCAATTTTCTTAGCCCAAATAACAGAGCTACTCATGAGATTGAATCCTAGTGCTTGAGAGGTAATAGTATTCCTCTCACAATAGTAGAAATTTCTAGAAATCTCTAGGAATTCTAATACTTTCTTAGTGCATTTGGAGGAGGGTAAGGGGGCAACTATCTTGGTGATGCAATACCATGGGCAAGAGACAATAGTAGAGGTGATTGTTGATAAAATTGCTAATGTATTAAACACACTTGTGGAATATGTACTAGGCATTTCTACATTTAGAGATGTGCAGACATCCATAGGAATAGTTAGCCATAGATTGAGTGCAAGACAACAAGAGGAGTTTTTAGACTGACTAGTGGGAACTAGGTAATCGATTTTGGATGTCTATGGCCTTCTAGATACAATCACTACAACCCAGTTAGAGCTGTTGAAAGCAAGGAGCAAATGCATTATCATGGAGAGGCAACTTGAAACAGCCCAAGCTCAAAACCAAATTTTGGCCACAGAGGTTGCTAGATTAAGAGCCCACCTTGCTGATCCTATGTTTTTCAACTCTGCATTGACTGGAGATGAAACTTTTCAATAGCTTCAAAATAAGCTCAAAAAGGTTGAGGATGCAAATGAAACTATGATCTTTGATCAGTCCTTAGTCAATGCCACCATGCATAATATCCAAAAAGCCTTGGACCAGACTCACTAGGCGAATGTAACTTTGATCATAGAAAATCATCACATATGGAATGTTGATGTGCAAAAGAAGAAAATGTAAGATTTCATCCATCATTAGCAAGAGCATCTAGCCAGAGTGAATAACGAATTAAGGATATTGGTAGCTAAAAATAGAAATATCTTCATGGAGGAAGTTTAGGCTCTTTGCCAGAAATATGCAATAGAGGTAGCTGCCTAGAAAAATGAGGCTCTCAAGTTTAAGAAAGTCAAAAATCACTACAGAGATCAAGTTGATCTAGAAAAAGAAATCAATGAAAAACATATTTATATGGTAAAGGCAAAAGTCAATGAGGCCCTCTACTAGCTCAAGGAAGGAGGTGATGTTTGGAAACCTATGTTTGATGGGCTCAATGACTACAATAAGGCAAAGATCTGCATGAAGGAGTTACAAATTAAGGAGATGATGGAGCACATGGAGCTTGCCAATCTTCATTATCCAAATCTAGTAATGCTAACTACTAGATGACCATTGTGTGAATTGGAGAAATAGGTGGCTAGTTTTTACTTGTTGTACAAAGCAAAGTTCAAGCATCACAAAGACATCAAGTAGAAGCTTAAGGTGGCAAATGTAGAACTTGATGTTCTTAGGTAGTGCTTCACTGATCAACAGTCTATAGCTAAGAACTTAGCTAGGAGAATGTATGACTACTAAGAGCTACAAAATGCAGTAAAGGTGTTTGATGTTGAACGTAAAATTTTCATTGCCTAGTTTATCAATGCAAAGGAGTTGTTCTTGGAAATGCCTTGTCCTTCAGATGTTCGCACACTAGCCCACATTTATGATGTAGTGTGGATTGTGAATGATCCTAGGAGTAAGGAGGAGAATATGAAGGCACTGTTGGATGCCTTCTATCTTCCACCACATGTTGCAGCTATTGCTGAACAACCACAACCACCTTAACCACCACATGTGCCTAAAGTAGGAGAAGGTCCATTAGAGCCTTAAGAACCTCCACTACATGGTACCATTTGAACTTCTTCCTCATCTTTGCACCATTAGAGGAATTGTGTTTGTCATTTTTGTCCTAGTATTTGATTTTGTTATCATGAACATCAAAATTTTTTAATGATTATAAGTCTGTACACTCAAGCACTTAATGTTTGTTTATGTTTGTGTATGTTAGTAGTTAGTTAATAATCCCATACATTCCCCCAATTTTGTAAGAAACTTGTTCCTCTTTTTGTTCACTCGAGGATGAGCTTTCATTCAATTGTGGGGGTTTGATGAGTCACGCCATGGGTTATGTCGATAGGGCCTTATCAATGTGGTCCTATTGATGTGACCACATTGATGTATAATTTAATCCATTGATGTGACCTTATTAAGATAGTGTCTATTTTTGCCTATAAATATGTGCTCACTTACCATGTTTATGATATCTTTTCTCATAGTTATAGTGCAACTCTTGCAATTATCTTGCTTGAAATTTAGAATATTTTTCTTAGTGCTCGCAGTAGGAGTTAAAGAGTGCATGGATCTTTATTTGAGCATTATTGTGCCTGAGCATAGTAATATGTGTGGTATTAAAGAAGAGCTTTTTGATAAACCTTGCAGCACTTCGAAATATATTAATTATTCCCTTTATGCATTTAATATTTTAAGCAATTTCCTTTAATTTCTTAGGTAATTAAGTAATTAATTAAGCTAAATTAAGATAGATTAAGCTATATTAAATAGTGATTAATTAAGAACATAGGTATGACTACATTGAGCATATGCTTGGTGCTTGGTAATCTCAGTAACACTTACGGTTTGGTAACCTAGTAGAGTTGACTATGTGCAGGATGTGTACAACAAGTGGGAATAGATGATTATTCTAGGATTAGTTAGATATTAGGTAGTTATATTAAATTAGAAATTAAATATATTTAATTATCTATTCTTTATTCTTAGGTGACTTAGAACATAAAACATAAGAATGATAAAAATCATATCCCTCATTTGCACTTAACCATACCTTTGCATTTCACAAGTGTAATTAGGAAGACATGATTGTAATGGTTAGTTTCACTTCCTAGAGACTAGTGTAATTAGAAGGCTATAAGTCCATAGAATTCAACTAGATTGCATGTGAACACTTAGTGATTTGTATGGTTGGGTGTATGGTATACTCTCCGCTCATCAGTGATGTAATAAGTAGGTGATGTGTTCTACCATGTTAGTTTGCTTCTACAACTTTTAGGAATACCCAACATGTTTTACATGTCTATGCCATGAAGCTATGTACCAGATGTTAGCCATGTGATCAATTTTTCTAAAGTATAACTTCAAGTTAGTGCTTCATAAATAGAACTTCCAAGTAGGATCATGGATCAAATGGAGAGTAGATTACTAAGTAATATTGTTCTAACTGCCAAGGTGTTATGAAGCCATCATGGATCATAATAGACTTTTTGGGAACTTGATATTGATGTGTGTTTGACCTATCCTAAGATCTTTTGAGAGAAATATTGTTAAGAGGAAAGCATATAATATCCCATGTTTTTGGATGTAAGAGTTAGTATTCTTTTATAAGTTTGAGTATGAATTTCTTTATGCTTCTCCATGATGGATTTAGTTACATATACTATATAGCATGATATTATGTATTATGGCATTGTACTTATGATATATTTTTAATAATGCAGATTGTATGATGTTTATTTGCACTAACTTGGTTGAATGAGCTTGGTTTGAATTCATGGGAGCTGGTGTGGCTTGTGTATCTTTGGTAGGTATAGCTACATGTGTGCATGTACTATGTGCTTTATGTGTGGAATTCATTATTATGATTTTTGATATTTTTATTAGCCTAGATACATTTACCCTAGGGTTTTAACTTATTTTATGATTCTCAAATCTAATTCCTTTACCTGCAACTTGCATATTGACTAATTAAATCACAATTTTTTTTCCTAGGCTTTGAGGCATCTTTTTTGAGCTTTACAATCATTATGAGTTTCATTGTGCCCTACCTTAGGATTTATAATGAAAGATGTAATCATTTGTATGAACTAGAAAAATCACATGGCATTAAGAATGGATGAAGAAAGAACCATTTTGATCATGTAGGACATGCACATGAAGTTTGAGTGCTAAAAACATAGAAACTATGTTTCTAGCTAAGAAATTGAGAATAGAAGGAGATAAATGTTCTAATTATTAAGAAATTTTAGAGTTTGATTCTTAGTTTAGTATGAGTAAAATAAAAATTAAATTATTTGGCTAAGTTTTCCCATCACCTAGGGTTTGGATTGTTTAATTATATCTACTTGCTAATATTTTATGTTTGAATGATGCTTATATGAGTTTTCTTTCTTAATAAGTAACTTTAGTTTTGTGAAATTAGCATAAAGTATGTGCTAATTAGTTTTAAAGGAACATTGAATCATTTAGCAACCCTTCTCTATCTATAAAAGTAAAGTCCTTATAGGCATGTCCTTTAGTCATGCTCTAAGATGGAGGCATCTATGGCTTCTAGTGGATATTAGAAACTAAGGTGGTATATCAAGCTAACCTTGGTACCAAGTTTAAGAAAGTCTTGTAGGTATATTTATATTTTGATTTGGAAAAGTTTATTGTATTCAATGAGTAAATATCTTAACCTCTATTATTTGGAAATTGATAGTGAGTGTTAGCTTCCACAAAATTTGGGTTAGGTGGTAGTAAAACTTCACTTTGAACATTTTGCTACATATTATTCTTTATTTGGTTTTTTCCTAGACTGGTATTAAAATTTTGGTGAGATGCAACAATCCCTATGCATGACTATCTCACTACCTAATATTTGGTTTTAAAATCACTAAGGAAGTATTTGTAATATAGTTTCCTACTCAATTGCATGGACTAACTTTCATCTTTGTTTTTACCTTCTAAGTGATATCAGTGATAGTAGAGATGAGCTAGATGATCAGTAGGATTCTTAGAATAGTTTTTATTAGGTTTTTAGAACTTTAGTATTTTAGCCATTAGGAACTTTTATGTAATTTTATGTTATAATGTTGAGCTTGAATTATTAATTCTTTTTAGTATTCTTTGATTGAAAAAGGTGCATATGTACTTGTCGTTGGTGTAGACCTTATTTTACAGTTCTAATAGGTATTCAATGTTTTGAAACTTGAAATTATAACTAGTATTTTATAAAATATTTGGGTATGACTTTTGGATGTCTTTTTATATGTTTAGATGTCTAGTATCTTGTTAATGCTTATAAAATTATTTCATTATTAATTTGATTTAGTATGTATTGAATATTGGTTATTTCTTATCGGCATTGGGATCATATAATTTATCATTTCCTAGTAAACATGTTAGGTTTTCATATGAAAAATACAATTGTTATTCTATTATAATATGTTTTAGTTTAAATGTCCCTTGCATCTATTTTACAAATTTCTACTACTTTGCATTCTACTGCCTTAGCATTATTTTAATTTTATTACACTACGATTTAATTTTAACAAAGTAATGGCTTTGTAATGTAAGCCTAGGTTAGAAGTTGTTATAGCAGGCTAGTTATCTCATCATTCTATACAACATGATTTTCAATTAACTAAAAATTTTTCGCTATCTATGTTTTATTTCTTATTTATAAGAATAGTAAGAATAATAGTTTATTAATCATTTTTGGATTAATCTTCATATGCTTATTATATAAATTGTTAAGATACCTATTGGTTATAAGTAGTTCTAACATTAGTATTTAGCTCAAACATCATGTCACTTCAAGCCTAATTAAAGAACTTATTCTTCCATGGACCATGATGTTATTATCCTACTCCTTGAGGATTGATCTTCTATACTTGTGTACAAAATATGTGGAAGAAGTAAGTAACAAGTTGAAGTAGTTAGTTGCTTATGTATTTTAGTAGAAGTGATGTTCAGTTCATTCTTCTAGGAGTTTTCTTTCATTCTTTTTCTTCCTCATTTAATAAGATACATATCATCCTTTAGTATTCTCATTATGTTTTTAATTTGGGATTCATAGTCTAATGATTCAAATTTATAACTTGAACTTTTGCTATTGAATTTTCATTTTGGTGATATTAGTTTGTTAGTCTTGATGGAGGATTTTGACATCTCATGTGATAATTATTCATAATTTATTTTCTACTAACACTTTTTAATTCTAATTAGTTACATGATTAGTGAAATTTTGGTTAAATTTAGTATTCTTTAAATTAGGTTGATGAGTGGCGAGGTACCCATACACTCAACCATACAAAATGAGCGTAGCACGTGTGATCCGGTCGAACTTTGCAGACTAAATGCCTATGCGGCCCATGGAACACTTGGGGTTAATCATTCGTTGTCTTCCCAGACTTACTTGTATGTGTCACGGTGTATGGTTAAGCAAGTCTAAGGTATATGATTTTTATGGTCTTTTCTGGTTTTTCTCCTATGCTATCAAGGTGAAGGGTTGAGAGATCTAACTAACTCTAACTAAGGACTAAGTCTAAATTAACTAGCATCAGCATCTGTTCCCACTTCCCATACACACCCTGAACTATGCAACTGTGGCTACCAAATGCTAATCGTTACTGGGATCACCACATGTAATGCACGTGCTCGAAGTGGTCATACTGAGGCACTTAACTAGCCTAAATGTAATGAGCAGCCGATTCCTTGACTAGTCGTACACACCCATAGATGCTCGTAATCAAGTCGTACTCATTCTGCATTCTAGGAATTGAGGGTCAAAGAGACTAATCACGATGAGTAGTCGATTCCTTGATTAGCCGTACACATTCGTAAATGCTCGTAATCAAGTCGTACTCATGCCGCGCTAATGCATGTAATAAATAACATGTAAGAAGTAACAAGTAATAAATCCTATTCCATGCACTACAAGGTTTATCCACAAAGCTCATCTTTATTGCCATACANCGATATCGCGACAGCCGCGATATCGCGTACGCGATATCGCGGTGCATGCAATATCGCGTCTCATCATAGGTTGTCACATATACTTAGCTAATAGTCATATATCAACTCCCATATGCACAAATTTATTAATTATTCTTAACAAGCCCTACTAAAGTTTAAAATTCATTATCTACATCTACTGGTGCTATAGATGTCAAAAATCCTCCTTAATGTGTTGCATGTATAAGAGAACAGTAGAGGAATGGATACTTCCTCTTACCTATTTAGTTGAAAAATTGAAAAATGATGACAAATAGTGCACTTGTTTTTACCATTTCAAAAAAAGAAAAAAAAACAACATCTGCAAGTCCCATGCCATAGGTGCTTAAAATTTCATAGAATTTATGTACAATCACCTTTGTCATGCATAGAGCACTAGCAATGATGCAAGCATTTTGAGGCTTGGCTCCCCCAAAACATGTCAAACTATGCTTCTTTGCCTTGTGGTCCTTCATCTTTGTAAGTGCTCAGATTGGCCTAAACATAACCTCATTGGCCACATCTATGAACCCTAACATGATCTCTTCCATGCTCATCTTCTTCGATTCTAGATCTTGCTCCTTCCTATGTGCATTGATCATCATAACCAATTCTTGGAATGCATCTCTGGTAGCATCCACATTCAAAGGCTGCTTCTTGTCTAGTCTAAATATATAAGGAAAATATTCTAGAGTGACCCTTCCCATAACTACATTCACATCAATCACAAAAAGGTGTCCACCTTTTCTGCAATAGAAGAGGCTTGGACAAGTGCCCATGAATTATGGCCCTACCTAGAACACATTGAGATGGAATTTCAGCATGGAACTATCATTCGTGGCTTAGTGCTCAACCTGATGTTGTTGCTGCTCCAACTTAGGATGAGATCCAAGTGGCACTAGTTCAAGTCTAGGGACTCACTAGAGATGCTAGCAAGGAAGGTCCCAACATGGCTCTAGTAGCTAGCAACCAAGCACAGTTGGTGCTTTGCATCTGCTAGGTGTATTCTACTACAAACCCTTCATGGGCAATATTGATGCAATGTTGTTCCAAATATCATATTAAGCATATTCAAGGCCATAAAAGATTTATCCATAGGTATAAAATGATTAGCTTTTATAATCCAAAAGAATTACAAGTTTTTGTATGATCTATGAAAAGCCTTTGTTTTTTTGCTTCCCATGCAATGAAGTGTTGTCTATTTTATTGTGTTGTATTCTTTCAACTCCTTCCACCTTAGCTTCTTCACCTAGGCTTTGATCCCTAGGATTATACAAATCAAGTTTACCTTGTCATTATACATGATTACTTTTTCATCTCGAGCCAGCAATTCATCTACCTTGCTGATTACATTACCCATAAAACATAACATTAAATGTGTCAAGAACAAAGTCTAACTAGTTGCCCCATTTGACATTCTTTGGGATAATCTTTAGTTTTTAATAGATTTTTCCATTCATGAATGAATCAAAGTCACTGAAAAGGTTGATTTTTTTCAATTTATCCTTCTTTAAAAGATATTAAAATATAAGTGCTAAAGTCCCAATTTTTAAATTTTGAAGATTGGTTGTTGACAAGGAAACTAGATCAAAATTTGAATCAAGGAGAAAACTATAGAAATCCACATTATTATTGTGATTATCTATGAAACTTTCTCAAGTGATCCAAGAGTTTGTAGCATTAAGATATTGACCAATTTCTACCATTTTTTATTTTTGTTTGGCCATCCTATTGACTTCAGCTACATCCCATTCATCTAGTCTTAAGATAAACTTTAGTAGAGGTCCCCCCATATGGTAGACATTTTGGTGCTTCTAGGGTTCTCCTTGCATTTTTTGCTCCATATGGTTATTTACGTGCTAGCCTACTTCGGCCCCACAATTACCATTGCTCTCCCCCATGCCCTACCTCTAGCATGAGGCAACAACAACATATATATATATAATAAACAAATATTACTAAATATATATAAAATTTAATAGCATTTGGCCTTGCTCCACCTATTTGACCATGTTTTAAATAGTTTTAACTTGAGTCTCACCTTGCCTTTACCTTGCTATAACTTTATTTTACCTTGCTTTTGTCTCATAGTGACCTTACCTAGTTAAAATAGGCCTCCCACCATGGCGTGCTATAGCAAAAAACTAGGAAAATGTGACCTTGATTAACCATTTTTGGCCATATGTCATGTTGCTTGTCTTGTTTGGCCTTGTTCCCACTATGTTTTGACTTTACTTAACAACCCTATTTCACATTATTGTCTATCATTTCCATAACACTTAGTGTCATTTGACTTCATCTTCATCATTTCTTGCATCATTTGGTCTTGTTTGATCACATTTTCCCATTATTTGACATTGTTTAGACCTTAATTAACTTGATTTGACATCATTTGATGTCATTCGACATCAGTAAGGTCTTTTTTGATGTTGGTTGACACAATTTTATATGGTTTTGACTTTCATTTGATCCTATCCTACATCATTCAACCTATGTTTCAATTTTTTTTACCTCAATCTTCACCCTAGTGATCTTTGTTGTCCATGTTTTGACCTTGTTTAGCATTGATTGAGTTAGTTATGACTTAGCTCTACTTTATTATTAAAGTATTTTACATTGTTTTGGCATTATTTAACAATTTTATAACACAGGTGGCACTTGACATGTAGGATTAAGTTAGGAGGATGAAAAAGCAAATTCGACTAGTCTTAAAGCCTAAATGGGCTCCTCTCGTGATGTTGTTAGACCAAGTTGATCTAAAATATCCAAGCATTAAGCCTCAAGATAATTCTTGTTAACCTTTTGATATGTCAAAAAATTAAGGAAAATGGAGAACATAGACTATTTGTTATGGATAATATGTTTTTAGAACATGAACAAGAACTTCACAATGAGATACGAGAACTTAAGGAGACAAGATCTACAATGAGAAAACAAAGTAAAGACTACATGGGCAAAAATGAGAACATGGATAAACATGGATGAAAACAAAGGGTACAAACTAATTAAAGATGCTCTAAGGGCTAAGAAGAAGATAAATTGATAAGAGAAAGCCTTAGAAGATAGAACCCAAAAGGTGAGGAGATATCTCTCAGAAATAGTAGATGTCTCTATCCTAGAGAAGACGTGTCCCCAAAGAAATCCCATAGAAGATGTCACATTTTCTAGTGAGATGTCTCTCAGGAACTGAGGCCCATCTCAAGTAGACGTTTCAACTTCAAATAAGACATCTATACTAGTCATTGAATAGTCATTCCATGAATCATAAGGAGTTTTTGGAAACTCTGAAGCTATAAGAAAATACCAAATTTTTGGAACTTATGCAAGTACTATTCACATTAGATTAATCATTATCTTATCTATGCTTTTGTATTCTTGCACTTTATTGTAACATAATTTGATTAGTTGTATGTTGTATTGAGCTCCAGTGATAAGGACATGTAAATTTAGTTACATTATTTTCTTTTGTCTCTTTTCTTTTTCTTGTTGTCCTATGGGATTGATTTGCTTCTTGTGAGAAGGCATCCTCATTAAGCTTGTTAGGATCCTATAGGATTGAGTGGTTTTGTAGCGTCAAAACACTCTAGAGTAGAGATTAGTTTTGTAAAGATTTTGGGATCCTTGAAACCATATTCTAAGCTTATTGGGAGCTTGCAAGGTTGATTGGTTTCATAGTGACAAAACACTCTAGTATGAAGCCTAGAGCTTGTACAAGATGTGGTACCCTTCAAACCACATTTTCTTGAGGAACAAAGTCCAGAGGTGTGCATAGATTCTACCTTATGAGTGTAGAAGTACCCAAGCTGGGGAACCATGTAAAATTTGGTGTTTATGTGTGATAGGTACAACTTCAATTGGGAACTTATTCAACCGTCCCTTCTAATTTTTTGATCCTCAAGTGGTATCAGAGCTTGGTACTCTTACATTTGGCTTCAACTTTTAAGAGTGAACTATGGAGGGGACATCCTATACAAAGCCACAAATGTTTGATGGGTTCAATTTTGCTAATTGGAAGGAAAGGATGGAAGGCTTATTTGAGTCAATGGTGTTTGAGGAATGGGATTTCATCCTTGAAGGTTACACACCACCTATTGACGATGCAACAAAGACCATCAAGCCATGAAGCAAGTGGTCATAAAAAGAGAGAGATAAGTTCATGTACAATTCTAAAGCAAAAAATTGTTTATATTGTGCATTAGATAAGTTTGAATTTAATAAAGTAGCTAGATGTAGAACTACCAAAGAAATTTTGGAAAAATTTAAAACTACCTATGAGGGCACATTCATAGTTAAACAATCAAAACTCTTGGTTTTGCAAAGTGAGTATGAAAAACTTGAAATGAGGGAAGGTGATAAGATTAAAGCTTATTTTTCTAGGAAAAATGATCTAGTTGTAGAGATTAAGGCTATAGGGAATAACTTGCCTAAAATTAATGCAATAATATAAATGATTAGAACACTACAACTAGAATTTAGATCTAAGATCATAGATGTGGAAGAAAATAGAGATTTTTTTGTCCTAAAATTTGAAGAGCTTGAAAGTGCTCTTATTTCTTATGAAATGAATCTCATAAGCAAAAGGGCAATATAAGAAAAGTCCATGCCTTGAAATCAACATTCAAAGAAAAGGAACTGGCTAAACAAGATTTGAACAATGTAGAGAAAATAACACTTTTATCAAGGAGAATTCAAAGGCTTTTATCAAGAAAGGGTAAGAGATTCAATCAAAAAGGATCCAACCAATCCAACTCCAAAGGTAAGGATAGAGGTAAAAAATTTTCAAATTCTATATTTGATGCTTTTTCAATAGAATGTTAGGTATGTGGTGGAAGAGACCATGTGACCTCCAAATGTCCTAGTAATGGCAGGTTACGAAAAATAGATAAGAATGACATGGACATGAAAAAGATCAACTTATACACAAGTTGGGATGATGAAGGGAAACGTGAAGAAGAGGTGGATAATACTTTAAAGGATTCACATCTAATCTATATGGCTCTCATAGATGACAATGCTGATCTTTCTGATGATGATGAACAAATTGAAACTGATGAAGAAAGGTGTGACCTCTTGTGTAATGAACTTCTATCTCTTCAAAATATTTGTATAAAGTTGAATAAGAAATTAAAAACAAAGGATCAAGATATCTCTTTGTTAAATTTAAAATTTTTAGATCTCACAAAAGAAACCTTAGACCTAAGGGTTGAGAATGAAAGACTAACCTTGTTGTATGAGTAGATTAAGGAAGAACTTGTAGATGCTAAACTTGTACATGGGAGGTTGCCAAAGGAAAACAATCTTTTCTAATAGTTCTTGGATAGGGAAGACATTTGAATGACAAAAGTAGACTAGGATGTTTTCAACAAGAAAAAGTGTCTATAACAACCTCATCTAAATAAGAGACCACTTCAAAGATTGAAGTAACTACTAGCACTATAGGTAATCAAAGGGTAACTCCAAGGTTTAATAGATTCAATAAGAAGGTTAGATTTTTTTATTGTAATAGATTTGGACATAGGAAATGGAATTGCAATTTAAAGTTTTATCATATGAGCACTTGGAAATATAAAAAAACTCCTTGGTCTTATTCAAATGTGTCTAGAAAGGTATCTATGCATGACAATAAGAGAATGAGAAAAACTCAAAAGGATAAGGATGTTAAAAAGGTATGGAGAGTCAAAGAAAAAGAAGATGATTGCAAGAAAATCCTCTTTAACCAATTTGTAATGGGGAGCCAATCATTGGAAATAGAAGAAGTATGCATAAGAAGAGGAACATCAAAAGGTGTATCTCACTCTCAAGCTCATTAGGCACCTTCAATTTCCCTAGCAAGAAAGGTAAGTAGAGGTAAGTTTTTTAGTTCAATGTGAATATATCTTGAGACTATAATCCTTGGTAGCCATCCTTGAGCCCTTTCTTGATGAGTAGTTGAATCTTAGCCTTGATGAGATGTCTTCCTGATGTCTTCATGATTGAAGAGATGTCTACTAAGAGACATCTACTTCTCTAAAGAGACATCTACCTATGTTTTTTCTCAATGTGGTAGAGATGTCTACTCTCATAGTGAGACATCTATCTATTATTTTCAAGTGCGGAATAGATGTCTATCTCTTAAAGGAGACATCTATCTTTTCATAAAAAACCCTCATTAAGTGTGATTATATTAATCTAAACCCTAATTTTTCATTCATTCTTCCACATCTTAGCATAAATGATCAAGGCTTTACCAAAAACAACAATTTGTGTTTTTTTTTACTTCAAATCCATGGCCCACAAGAAGGTTGCAACATTAAGGCCACTGCCACAAAAAATCAAGAAGTCAAAGGGAGCTTTCTCCAATGTTACTAACACCTACACTTCTTAGTTTAGGTTCCTTGATGTCCAACATTAGTCGAAGGTAAATCAAACCATTTCTATATCTCTAAGTATTCTCTTTGTTTCTAGTAGCATCTTCAAAAGGAAATAATAGGAATTTTCCAAGTTTTAAATTCGGTTACATTCATTTCAATGAATTATTGTGTGCTTAGAATTCTCATAATAGAATTTTATTGTAACATTATCATTACAAATTCATCTATTGGGGCTTTTACTACCATGGTTGGGGGTATGTTAATTGATATTAATGTAATTCTTGGAATATCCAGTGCTGATGTTTTTAGGATGATCATTCATTCCATGAATGAAATTTTCAAAAATGATGTGATTCTTATCTCCCAAGATGAATTTTGAGATGCTTTTTTTGGGTAGTTAGTGTCTTTGTTTAGTGGGAGAATTTATAAAAGTCAAAAGGCAAAAAATGCTTCCATACACTCTCTCATTTTTTATAACATCATTGTAAAAGGAAAAAACTATACCTATTTGCTACCATCCCAAGCATTTGATCTCTATTACTTTCTCATATGACAATATTTGGACTTGGGACATACTCTCTACTTAGATATGTTGGTTTTGTTACCAAGGAGAGAATGCACAGGCATCCTCACCTCATTAGTTTATTAATGTCACAATTATGTGTTTCCATTCTTGACATGCCTTTGCTTAAAGGCAAGAGGAGCCTTGGTGAGTATTTATAAAAGAGGAGCTCCACCCATGTTGATGAAGCAAAAACCAACACAAGGCCCCAAAAGTCATAGATGAAGGGATCTATATCACCATCTTGGGCATCTTCTTAGTTAAGAAGGTCTAAATTAGTTGGTAGCTAGGTGAGATCTTCCCTCAAGAAGTTGCTTAGGCCATTTGCTCATACCTTTAGGATGAATGGTGGGAACCTCTCTTATCTTCATAAGAGAATGAGCATAGTTGGAGTATCTCTTCCTCTTAACGAATAGTATTTAGAAGAGATCATCATTCCTTCCATTTTAGATAGTGAGGAGGACTATCTTATCCCCCCTAGACACTTAGCAGAAGTTGGGCCTTCCTAGGCCTATGAATCAAGAAATGATTTTGATTGAGAGGAGCCTTATGCACCATTGACACGTGTCCAAGGGAAGCTTCCTGATCCCATGTAGCTTGGACCCATTTTCTATTATCTAGATGATGCTCTAAGGACATTTGAGCAATAGGCCATGGAGAGCATCTTTAGGACTTCTTCCTAGAGGAGACTTGTCGATCCTATCATCTATTAGAGGAATGATACTTCCTTATCCTCATAGCTAACTACACCCTAGTAGGATCCACTAGATTCATGTCAATTTTGAGTGAAGCTTTGTCCATGGCGAGCTCTAGTTTAAATACCTTCTTCAGGTGATGAAGATGAGAAACATGTCTCTAGTGCTAGTACTAGTAGTGATGATGATGAGGAGGAGACCTATAGATCTTCTCATGTTGTAGCTACCTTGGATGAGGATTCAAATGATGCGACTAAGATCAATGATTAGATACCTCAGGTGATCTCTCCTTTTTGATGATGTCCAAAAAGAAGGAGACTTTTTGGCTTATAGATTATGGATTGTGCATGTATGAAATGTTTTGTACATGGGTGTGGAAATATTAGTAGTTGTATGTAGTGTGGAAATTTTGAATATGAATAGATTATGATCTTATTATCTTTCAATTCAAATATCATAGTTATGCATCTTTGTTGCAATTTTATGGAGATAGGTTTTTCTCTAAATAGTATTTTGGAGATCTCTTGGTCTTCATCTTATTATGAACTCATTAGATCTCTACCCTATGCCTTGAGCCTTAGACCCTTATCTTAGTGATAACCTTGGTTGCCATTAGAATTTATATGTCTTAAGTATTTTTATTTTTAATTTTATTTACTCACCCATTTTCTTAAGTTTTGGACATCACTAAAAAAGGGGAGATTTTTGACCTTTTGGTATATCAAAAACTTAAAGAAAATGAAGAACATAGAAGTTTGTTGTGAATAATGTGTTCGTAGGACACAAAAAAGAACTCCACAATGAGATATGAGAACTTAAGGATACAAGATCTACAATGAGAAGATAAAGTAAAGACTACATGGGCCAAAATAAAAACATGGACAAGTATGGATGAAAAAGAGGACTACAAACTAATTAAAAATTCTCCAAGGGCTAGGAAGAAGATAAATTAATGATAGAAAGCCTTAGAAGATAGAACTCAAAAGTTAAGGAGACGTCTCCTAGAAATAGTATATGTCTCTATCCCAAAGAAGATGTCTCCCTAGATACATCCCATAGAAAATTTTCCATTTTCTAGTGAGGCATCTCTCCTAAATTGAGGCTAATATTAGGTAGACATCCCAACTTCAAAGAAGATGTCTACACTAGCCATTGGATAGTCATTGCACAAATCCTAAGTTTTTGGAAACTTTAAGGTTATAAGAAGATACCAAATTCTTGGGAATTGTGCAAGAATTGTTCACATCATACCAATCATTGTCTTATCTATGATTTTTTATTCTTGCACTTCATTATAACATCATTTGCTTGGTTGTATGTTGAACTAAGCTTCAATGATAAGCACTTGTAAATTTAGTTACATTCTTTCCTTGTGTCCTTTTTCTTTTTCTTGTTGCCCTATGTGTTTGATGTGCTTTTTGAGAGAAAGCATCCTCATTAAGCTTGTTGGGATCATACATGGTTCTGTTGCTTCAAAACACTTCAAAGAAGAGATTAATTTTGTAAAGGTTATGGGATACTTGAAACCACATTTTGAGCTTGTTAGGACCTTGTGGGGTTGAGTGGTTTCATAGTGATGAAACACTCTGGTGTAGAGCTTAGAGCTTGTATAGAATTTGATACCCTTCAAACCACATTTTATTTAGAAAAAACGTTTGGAGATGTGCACGGATTCTACCCTTTAAGTGTGGAAGTACCCAAGTTGGGGAACCACATAAAAATTGGTGTCTTTGTGTGATAGCTACAATTTCAATTGGGAACATATTCAACCCTCCTTTATAAGTTATCACTCCTCGATTCTATCATATAACATTGAAATCCTGAAGTAGCCTTATTATCATCGACATTGAAGCTAGAAACATCACAAAGGGTTCCTTAGTCGAAATTCCCACCTAAACCATGATGGTGAAGAGAAAGCACTTGAAACCAAGTTTCTCGCTAGAACTTAAACCTAGTCAAGACACCATCAAAACATTGAAAATCAACATTAAAGCCATCACATAGCCCTTGATTATGTCTAATACTCACATTTTTTCTTGTAATGTTCTTTACCATTGTTGATAAGTTGGGACAAATAATTGATGTTGATGACTTCAATGATCTACAACAAGCAAGCCTGCATAACCTCCATATATATATATATATATATAAGCTTTGTTTAGCATGAAGAATGAACTATAAGCTTTGTAAAGTTTGTGACACATGATACAAATCTATCAAATGTTATACTAATAGTAGCCTATGATGGCTTGTAGTTTGCTAGTTATCTCACGTATCCTTATGTAATTTTTTGTAACAAAATGTTTTCTTTGTCTTATTTTCTTGTTCTTTTGGAGTTGTACTTGTAGGATTAAGTCTAAAAGTCATCATAAAAGTAAAACTCATTATAGAAGCAAGTTAGCATGTGACCTTGATGCATGAGATTTGGTTAGCTTATTTTGCTGTGTCAAGAGTTCTTATCCCACATCACTTCATTACCCTTTCTTGAGCCACAACCCTAGAACCTGATTATAAATTTCCTTACCCTAATAACAATGATGACCTTTGTTTGACATTCATGCATTATGGCCATGTGACATCTCCTTCATCATACTCCACTATTAAGTTCATTAGGTGTAACACATCTCATGCAACGAGAAAATCAACTTAAGTTCTATCTTGGTGATGAAACCTAATGAAGGTTTTATCCTAATAATAATAATAATAATAATAAAATGAGAAAGAAAATTTCCAAAGAAGCTAAGAGACCAATGAAGACTAGAAGTCAAAAAAATGGCTTCAAACAAGCAAAGGGAAGAGCCTAACAACCAAAGAATCCTTGGAGTAGAGTGTTGGTTCCTCAAAAACATTATTGAGTGACTAACACTTTGAAGCATGAAGCATGAAGGCTACATTGATAAAAAAGCATGGCACTTCCATAACATAACTATGATGTCAACATGTGAAATTCATTGTTAATCCTTGTGGCCATTCCCTTGCAACCAAATATAGCCTTTGTTTTATGCCATATTATCATAATCCCATCTTACCATTGTAAGCATTCTTTAACATGGTTTGACAGCTATGGAATCAAGCACAAAAAGGACATGTTGATGATAAGCCTATGGTGGTGTTTTGAATTTTTTGTCAATGTCTCTTGGGTCAATCCTTAAAACATCAACAAAGAGGAGTTAATGAAACACCACAAAGAAAATTTATGTTGCAACTCATGATTAAAACCATTATAATTTGATGTAAAATAATGGTAGATACAATTGCCTTATTTTCATAGTACTTTGCATTGGAAACTTCAACATTGAACTTGAGGCAAGATCTTATTGTAAAATGTGAAATTTACAGTTCACAAGCTACAATCTCACATACTTTAACTTATTGAGGCTAAAAAAAGCTTTATAAATTGTTATTGCTGCACTTTCTAAGTGAACAAGGTTGTATTAGGCATGTGTCTATGCTTAGGAGTGTTGAATATGCCTTGGGAACCACCAAATTTGGGTTTTCATGGTTTTTATGTTGGAACCAGCTGTAGCTAGCATATGAATTATTGGGTTTTCATTTTATATGTCAAGCCAGTGTATAAATATGAAACCTAGTGTATCTTTGTGAGGCCAACGTATCTTTGGCGAACTCAGCATATTTATAATGGCATTCATGCATCAAATTTACCAAAATGAAGAAATATGTTGGCGTTGAATGCCTACAATGTAAAAAATTTGTAGAAATCTATTAGCAATCATGGAAAAAATTTGCAACAATGTACCAAAACCGAATGGTCTATAAAAACCAAAGATGATCATACTCAAAAGGACTTTTGGAAAATTTGCAATTAGTTGAGCATAGAGGCTCTTAGAGCATTGTAGAATAATCAAAAATCCAACAACCAACAAGCATTCATCTACTAACAAAGCAAGTCCAGTACCAGAGAAGGAGCAAAGAGATTTAGAAGCACAACTTTGAAGCATTTGGATCGTAAAGCTAACTGTAGGATACTTTGTGTTGGTTTCGATCAGGCTTTAGGCATCCTCCATGCATCTCTTTGTTCATTCAAAACACATAAACTTGTAGTCATTTGAACTTTGTTAAAAAAACATTTTATTAATTTAATAAAATATTTTAGTTCATTTGTGCATTCCAAGTCTAATTTTGTGTCTTTTGTAGCATTAGATTTGCAATTTTTATCAAATTTATTTGCATTCATTCACATATTCTAAGTCCATAGGTGATTACAAGACCATCTAGGGTGCTTTGGATCCCCTTTTTGAGGCCTGTGGAATCTAAGGCCAATCTTTTCCATTAGAGAACTTCAATTTTCCAACATCAAATTTTTCTGGTGCTACAATTGGGTATTTATAGTTTTTATTGTTGTGATATTATAGGATGCAACCGATGTAATAGGCATTTTATCTTTAGTATTAACCTAAAAATTTATTATTTTACATATTTGGTAGGTCCCAAATCTTTCCAAGGGCTACTATGTTAGAGTGCAAGTTCCACTAATGCTCAAAATAATTGAAATCATTCAATATGGATCCTATTAAGATTAAAACTAAATAAAAATGAGAAATTCTAGAAGAAAATTAGGAAAACCCAATTTAAAATTCAATAAAAGGTTATGAAAATTAGGTCTTGAAATGATGCATGAAGTTGATGAAGCTACCCATAATGCTTTGAGAAGTGTAAGATTGATTCTTTCATTGTCAGAATTTCCAGTAGTTATATAAGTGAGTCCTTCTAAAAGAAGGCTTTTGCCCATAATGCCCTTGTATAACTACTCCTATGAGTGTCCGTGGACATCCTATAAGTTGCATGTAAATCATGTTCTTGTCCCAACACACACAATTACCATGATTAGAATCTTGCATCATGTTATACAAGAGCATAAAATTCATAATTATGACATGAAAATGAGATGGAATGGAGTATGATGGGATCAAAGAATTGAAATGTGAGATATCTTACCATGTTCATAGTGGATTTCATGTGTGATGTATAGTTAAAATGATCATCATACCTATTTATTATGGATTTAAACTATGTCCAAACACTTACTAGTGATATTACATTACATTATCCTAGGCCCATTACCATGCCACTAACTAGTCATCATATGAAGACATAATCACTTAACAAGAAAATTAGGAAATAAGTATTAGAAAATTTAAGAATAATTAATTAATTATTAACATTTGGTATTATGGACCTGAATCATTAATTAGAAGAGAGCCTTTAGATACAAGTCATCTATCTTTTTAGCCTCATAGCCAATGTTAAATGCATCAAAGAAGCACCTTCAAATATGGGTCACATGCATTTCTAGTAATATCTTGAGAATAAGTTTATATGAATTATTTATTTATTTTATTACCCTTTCCATATGACTACCTTTATACATTAGTCACATAGATTTCTTTATAGTGACATAATAATAAAATAACGGATTTGGAATGATATTTCCCAAGTATAATAAAAACATAAGTACTAATGCATTAGTGTGGGGCCATTGGAACCAGGATGGAAGTTTAAGAAATCAAGAAATCCTATTAATATTACATCCTCATCCATCACCCTTAATCCTTCCTCCTTCCTCTAAGATATAGTGATTTCAGATTAATATTAAGTTTAAGAGTGATAAAGACTATATTATTCCCATGAGAAGGATTTATTTTCTAGTAGAGATGGAGGGATGGATCTTGTCATCACACTCCTTAAATGATTTAATATCATAGAATAAATTTCCAACATATGGGACTAATTCCTACACCATCATCAATAATTTTATTAATAACAATATTGAAAAATTTACAAATACATAAAGAGAATCATCTAAGAAATTATAAAATTAATGGAAAAATTTTTAAAAATAGAAAAAATGAAAAACATAATAAGAAATGGAAAATATAAAGAATTAAAAAACTTGATGAAATTGGAAAATAACAAAAAAAAACTATAAAAAAAGCAAAAAATTTACTCACAACATGTAATTGAAATAAGTATCTTCCCTACAACTAAAGTTAATGGAGAAGATATGGAAAATGTATTAAGCAATTATAGTTGTAGATGATGAGATTGAAGTCAAGGCTTCTTGGATGTCCCTAAATCATTTCATTTGTATCTTAATTAAAATCAATTTTTATGGACTATTGAGGTGATAAATTTATAGGACACCAAATTTAATGGTGGCATGGATAATATATGATTCTTATAATAGCATTTGAAACATTGTTCATTATGGCACATTATTAGGATTATAATAAAGGACCTTGTTTCATAGCTTAAGCTTTAGGAATCTAATTTTGATATTATGTTTTTATTTGATGTAGTACTTACAAACTTTATTATGCATGAGTGCTACCATTCTATTCCTTTCTACCATGTTGAGATTCATTAATCATTCGTTCTGCGCTAGACTAAGTTCAAGTTTCAACTTACACATTGTGGTTAATGTGTAAAGCTTTCCTTAGATAGTTTTTAACACAATTTCTTGTATAGTACCTAATAGGGTGAGTAACCTATAAGGATTTTCCAAGTGGAGTGATAAGCCCATAGGGTATCATTTAGTTTGATGCTTCAATCTCACTTATATTGGATAATGGTTATGGTGAGAATCTACATGATTTTTCTATTCATAACATCTACCTAACTATTCATTTGGAGATGATAGGTTGTTATGAATTTATGCTTAACTTCCAAGCATTTCATTAACTTCTTAATGGTAGCACCTATAAAATGGGTAGCATTGTTAGAAATAAGTATTCTACACTCACCAAACTTATTTACCACTTGCTATTGAAAGAATTTTGTGACTATGGTAATGTGCAATTTTTTACTGTAGTAGCTTCTACTCATTTTTCATAATAGTCAACAACAATAATAATGTAGGCTTTCTTATTAGACGTGCATGATGGAGTCCATGAAATTAATTTTACATAGGTTAAATAGTTCCAATACTTAAATCCATTATAATGGTCCTTTAAAACATGCATCAAGCCCACCATCATATTGGAAATTCTTGTACAATCATGAAAAATGTTAGAAATTCTTGAATGAAGTTAACCAAAAGTATTTGATGAGTGGCAAGGTACCCCTACACTCAACCATACGAATACGAGCGTGTATGCGTGATCCGGTCGAACTCCGTAGACTAAATGCCTTAACGCCACAAGAAACACTTGGGGTTAATCGTTCGTTGTCTTCCCAGGCTTGCTTGTATGTGTCATGGTGTATGGTTAAGCAAGTCTGAGGTATATGATTTTTTTTGGTATTTTTCAGTTTATCTCCTAAGCTATGAGGGAAATGGTTGAGAAACTAACTAACTCTAACTAATGTCCTAAGTCTAAATTAACTAGCGTCAGCATCCGTTCCCACTTACCGGACACACCCTGAACTATGCAACTGTGGCTACCAAACGCTAATCGTTACTGGGATCACCACACGTAACGCAAGTGCTCGAAGTGGTCGTACTGAGGCACCTATTTAGCCTAAGTGTGATAAGCAGCCGATTCCTTGGCTAGCCGTACACACCCGTGGATGCTCGTAGCCAAGTCGTACTTATCACACGTTCTAGCCTAGCGATGAGCAGCCGATTCCTTAACTAGCCGTACACATTGGACTACTACTGGGATTACCAAGCGCAGATCCTGGAATACGCTACTGGGTTACCAAGCAGTCACAATGCTCGTAGTCAAGTCGTACTCACGCGTTGCGACGAGCAGCCGATTCCTTGATTAGCCGTACACATCCGTAGATGCTCGTAATCAAGTCGTACTCGTGCGCACTAGGAAAGCAATAAATAACAATAAAATAAAGCCATGTACTGCAAGATTTATCCAATCAAGTTCATCTTTATTGCCGTACACAACTTGTGTTTAGGTTACAAAGTTGCTTGAATAAAGAGCCGTTCACTCTAGGACTCCTACTGCGGGCACATGGGAAATTAATCTAACTCTAGAGTGTTCAAACTGCCAGAGCTTCGCTACTTCTAGCCAGCATTGGGAAATGAAGGGAGTGCCACCTCTTATTTATAGATATGGTAATGGACCGCAATATCGCGTACGCGATATCGCAAGGGAAGACACGATATCGCGTACGATATATTGTAGGGGATGCGATATCACAGAGGCCACGATATCATAGGGGATGCGATATCACAGCGGCCGCGATATCGCATATGCGATATCGCGGCGCTATACATGTCGCATCTCATCAGTATTCATTCATAAGAATCTTTATAATCATATATCTTCCTACATAGTGGCCTTCATAAGGTCCTTCATGCACATCTTAATGATCTTGATATTAGTTCTCTTTAGGTACATATCATTAGACTAGGTTGTCAAATAGATTATATATATATATTTCTCTATCTCCATGAAGCATTTAATCTAGTATAGTAATTGTTATTTTCTACATCTATTCCACTTAGAAGACCCCCTGCATTATCAAATAAGTAAGGTAATTAGTGAACCATGGGTTATCCATTGATGATGAAATCATTATGACCTTTACAAATAATATCTCATCTAGAAATTAATCTAAAAAGAGACTCTTTATGAATGTCTTTTTTCCATTACAATTCTTACCAATAATACTCTATGTGTGTTTTTTGTCAATTATTGTTAGAATGAATTCTTATAAGATTACTATTCATCATATGAAAAGAAGGCTTACTATTGGCTTATTCATAATAAATTGTATTTGTGGACACAAACATGGGATACCTAATAATATAATTTCTAAAATTTTCAAATGCATATACTACAACCATTATTTCCTTCACCATGGTAGTGTAGTTTAACTATGCTCCTACTCACACAATGGATGTAATATGAATATTTTTTATCATTTAACTATATGGGCATAACTCCTAAGGTAGAGTTAGATACATATTTAATGATGTAAACTGATTAAACCAATAAGAACCTTGTATATTGTGTATCTCTATGAGCTTCTACTTAAATTTCTTAAATACGCATTCATAATTTTTGGTCCATTTGAATGATATATTCTTATTTTTCAATTTTACCATTGATTTGGAAATTTTAGAAAAATTCTAAATGAATCTCCTATAATATCCTATGTGTCTAAGAAATGATTTAACATCTTTAACTATTTATGACCTTTGAGTTATTACCTAGATAACCCTAATCTTCTCTAAATCTACTTCATTTCATTTCTCAAAAGTATAGTGATGAATTGTTTGTTATCAAACCTCGATATCAAAGCCCATGATGCATCATTAGATATTCTATATCATGGGATGCATGTCAACCTATAAATACAACACTTTGGCGCATGATTCATCCATCTTTTTCTTAGTAGTTAGCAAAGCTCTTGTAGTTTGTTTTTCCTAGAGTTAAAATATTTTTTGAGTGCCCATAGTAGGAGTCAAAGAACAATAGGAATGATAATAATAGTAAAAGCACATTGGTATTTTCTTCCAATCTAAATATGTGTTCTTCTCACAGGGATGATTCTCCATGAAGGTTTGAGCATACATCCAATGAACAAAGGAATGAACGATCTAATTTGCCAGTGCCTCAACAATGCAAAGTGGTATATACTCATCCCAAGGAGTATGTGCCTGACTTCACATTTATCCTACATTAGGATGAACAATTGTGGTTGAGGGACATGAATGGAAACATTGTGTTGTCACCCATTAATCAATTTTTGCAATGCTAAATACATTGTGCAAGATCATAACTATCAAGATTACCATCCCACTGAGCCATAATGCAAAAGAGCTTAGCAACAAAAGAGGCACTATGAAGCTTTGAAGGGGAAATGGTTCAATAATCCCTTGTTCCTATTGGGCCAAAAATATAGTGAGGATTCCTTCTCTAAGGATTTTCAATTCATTAACTTTCCTCCCCTTAGTTTTGATGAAGGGGGATTAAACTAGAATTTAAAGTCCACTATAAACAATCTTGGTTCAAGTAAGAATGGGTTCCATGATCATGGGGGATCCAAAGCTAGGAGTCATGGCAAGGATGAGGACAAGCATCATGATGATAATCATGGCCAGGACCATAGGAGAGGGGATGGCAGGCACCATGGTGGTGCTTGTCCTACTTTCTCTTCACCTTTTTCATCCTCTTCTTCCTCATGTAGCTCTAACCGAAGTTGCAAAGGATGCGACTATGATGGAGGTGACTAATGGAACAAAGATGATTGTGGGGTCCACTAGACTAGTTGAGATTAGGGGCATGGGCAATCAAGGGAGATCCACCACCATGAAATAAGGGATAGCAAAGGACATCATGGGCATCATGGCCATCACAGAGACTATGACCATGAAAATCCTTTGCTTGCAACTCAAAAAATGCTAAACATTGTAGAGGCAATGAGAATTTCAATATGGCATGTGAAAGATAGTAGAATTAAGTGGTTGGATGTGAAAAATATCCTTAAGTTTAAAGGGGGATACAACTCAAATCCATAGAACCATATTCAATCCTTTCATGATGCCTATGCCTTACAAAATGTGGAGAATGAATGGAAAAAATTAAAGTTATTCCAAAGGACATTCATTAAAGAAGCTAAAAGTCGATATTGATCCTTGGAGTCGAAATCAATCCTTTGCTAGAGCATGATGCTTGCAATCTTCAATGGTAAGTATCAAACATACTCTTAAGTATCAAACTTGAGAAAGTAGATCCAAGGTTGAAAATAGGGAATACATGAACCCTTGGATGTAGCCATGAACAGATACTACTCTCTCTTGTACTAATGTCTTGGCCATGGTTATTCTCAAAGAGAGTAGCTTTGCCATATCATAGATGGGCTTCAAACAAAAACAAGGAGAAATCTTGGGATCCATAACCAAGGGAGACTTTCAGAATTAATGGATTATGCTAATAAAGTAGGTTGCCAAAGAAGAAGTAGAGTTAAAGAAAAGGAAAAGTGTGGATGAGTATAACCATGATCCTTTCATCTAAAAAAGGGAGGTTTGGTTCTGTGACAATGAGAAGTAGACATCACTTGATGAGGTGGTGTAGTGAAAGACCTTACCAATTTAAAAATATATTTTTAAAATTTCAGCTAATGTAGATAAAATGTGCAACTCTTTAGATGAAAAGTTCCAAACCACCCTAAAAATAGCCAAGGAATCCAAAGAGCAAAGTAGAGATTGTGATCACGGGAGAAGGAAGGAAGTTGAACATACCAATAAAGGGGTAAGGGCAAGGTTGCTATAATGGAGAAGGTTGTGGAGTCTAAATCGGATGATGATGGTGGATGTAACATCTACCACTATGAACATCCTAACGGATGTTATCCCATTATGTCACACTTGCAGGAGTTTGGGATGTATGCTTTAAATCCTAGATTAGCTAGAAGGTAAGCACCCATATGGTTGTCTTATCCTGAAGGAAATCATAAGACTTTCTAGCAACAATAGGCCTACTATCTGAGTGGAGCTCCACCACAACTTGATGAGCAGTTCCAATATTGGTAGCATTCATAGTCGTGGGGGATGCCACCACAAAGGTAGCAGTATCCTTATCAATAGTCTGATCCATATGGATACTATATTTAGTAATCCATTTCTCCACATGACTCTTCTAGTCATGCTTAATTCTAGCATCACTACTACCCTCCTAAGTACTATACAGCCGAATCTCTAATAGGAGAATCCCCACTTCCTCACTACCCTTCTCATCCTTTTGCACATGTTCCTTTTTCCTCAACTCAATTACCACCTACTCCATTAATGCACGATGAAATTCCAGACCAACCTTAGCAATGTAATGCCACAAGGGCTATTAAATTATAGCTAGCTTCTTAGTTGAGTGGTCTGGAAAACAAAGATCATTCCTTCGAACCAATAGTCCTACACACCCCTCATAGACATATGTAGCTAATATTATTACTTCTCCCTCATGCTTTTCATCTACCTTATTCAAGTCTTATTCAAACCAAATATCTTCCACAGTGTATACCATCATGTTAACCCATGTGGTAATTGATTAATTTAAGGTTGGTTACCTTTCCAAGAAAAGATCTGATCCTGGGAGTCCCCTTATTTACCTACAAATTACTAGGAATGAACCTTACAAGGCTCTTCTAGACTCAACATCTGGTGTAAATTTGATTTCTCATGAAATATACAAAGCTTGGAACCTACCTCCAGTTAAGAAGAGCAACATTCATCTTAAGTTGGTAGATCAGTCCATCACTATTCCTTTGGGACTAGTGAAAGATATTATGACCACTATTTTTGTATGGTCCTATCTTACTAACTTCCTAGTTATCTATGTTGATAATTGCAAATTGGACTTTGCAATCATCATGGAAAGGGCTTGGTTGAGCACCATTGATGCATGACTAGGAATCAAAGACCTCTCCTTGGATATTTCTAAGGAAAATATATTCAAAAAGATAGAGAAGAAGAGATTTCCATGCATTGTGTACAGTGATACATGGTGCAATTGTATGCAAAAACTATGGTTCATCTACATTACATCCATCATAGTATGTAGATAGTGTGTAGATGTGTTTGAAATTCAAAGGTGCCTATACATAGTAGCCACAAAATAGGAAGGTACCTAGTGGCCAACAGCTAATCCTAATAGCAACTAAAAACTTTGCCTAGAATCAACTAAGAGTGTGACTAGTGCCTATCTCGAAGGCATGGATAAATTGAAGTGAGTTCATTACCAACTCTCCAATGAACCTAATGATACTTATTGGAGGGAGTTGGAAATCCTTGAGAGCTTTAAACAGGAGCCCCTATGGTTGAAAACTCTACATGCCAACATGGAATATGCTTTTTTGAAGAATGAAAAGCTAGTGATAATTAATGCCAACCTTGCTCTCAAACAAAAAGAGGTGTTGAAGGTGGTTAACAAGTGGTCAACAACCTTTTCTTGGTTATATACTGAACTCACTAGAATTGATACTAGGATATGCTAGCATCGCATCTATATAGATCCTTCCATGAAGCCAAAGAGGTAGCCATAGTGATGGTTGATCCCCAAACTCAAGTAGAACATCAAGGAATAGATTGAATAACTATTCCTCAAGGTAGGGTTCATCTATCTCATTGTAGATAGTGAGTGGGTTAGCCCACTGGTGATAGTATTGAAGAAAGATAACAAGTGAAGAATTTGTATTGACTTTAGGTTATTGAACATGGCAACCTACAAAGATCATTTTTTGTTGCCATTTGTGGACCAGGTGATGGACACCATCTTTGGGAATTTCTTCTATAGCTTTCTAGATGGTTATAGTGGCTATAACCAAATCCAAATTGCACTTGAAGATAAAGAAAAATTAACATTCATGAGTCCTTGAGGGACTTTTACATATAGAAAGATGCCATTTGGTTTGTGTAATGCCCCTACAACTTTCCAACACCTTGTCCTAAGCATCTTTCAACAGTAGATTGGTAGCAAGGTGGAAGTCTTCATGGATGATTTCTCCACCTATGGGGCTACATTTAAGTAAGCCCTAGCCCATCTTGAGAAAGTGTTGAAAATGTGTGTGGAGACAAACCTTTGGCTTAACTAGCAGAAAAGCCACTTGATGGTCCAAAAAGGCATTATTTTAGAGCACAAAATATCTAAAAAATGAAATGAGATGAACCCTAGGAAAATAAGGGTCATCCAAGGAATTACTTGTCAACAAGAAACTATCAAATATGTCTGGTCATTCCTTGGTCACACTAGCTACTACTATTGATTCATAGAGAATTTCTCTAAGATTACTAAACTATTGGTAGAGCTGACAAAGAAGGATGCTTTATTTGTCTAGAATGGGAAATGTCAAAATGCATTCTAGCCTCTCAAGTAGAAGCTTATAGAAACTCCAATTCTATGAGCACCTAATTAATTTAGACCATTTCAAATCATAACAAATTCATCAATCTATGCTTTGGAAGCCATGCTTACACAATTAGATGATTAGAAATGTCCTTACTACATCCATTACATGAGCTACAGCATTATGGGTGCACAGTTGAATTACACCAAAATAGAGAAAGAATTGATAGTAGGGATGTTTATCTTGGAGAAATTTCAAGCACTATGTGCTTGGGTACAAGGGGTTTGTGCACATAGATCACAATGCAATCCACTTCCTCATGAACAAGCCAATGTTGAGTCCCTTTATCATATGGTAGCTTGTGATCTTGCAGGAATTTGATCTTATGATGGTAGATCAAAAGGGAATTGAGAATGTGATTGTTAATCACTTATCCTGATTGAGATGGGACAATAAAGAGGAGGAGAGCCCACTGTTTGATCAATTTCTTGATGAACTCCTCTTTGCTAGTGCTATAAATGAACAAGTACCTGCTAAACCTAACTGGTACGATGGCATCCTTACTTATCTTCTCACTCAAGAGATTCCACAAGAACTAGACCACAAGAAGAAATAATAGTTTCTTCATCAGACCAAACACTTCATGGAGATCAATAGACACCTTTACAAGGTGTGCGTCGATGGCCTAGTTCATTGGTATGTCCTCAATGTTGATCAACTATGCATTCTCCAAGATGCTCATCAGGGTCCTTATGAGGGCCACTATTCTAGGAGATGCACAACCATTAGGATCTTAATGGTAGAGTATTATTGGCCAATACTCTTCAAGGATGCTCACCAATTTGTCTGCTCTTGTGATTGCTATCAATGTGATGGTGGGATGACTACTTGAATGGAGGCATCTCAGTTGTGAATATAATCACTGGAACCCTTCTACATCTAAGGCATTGACTTCATGGCTCCCATCACACCCATGTTGAAAGGAAAGGTGTACATCATAGTTTCTGTTGACTATTGTATGAAATAGGTAGAAGCAGTAGCCATCATTGACTATACATCTTCCATAGCTACTTGGTTTGTACAACAAAATGTTGTAAATAAGTTTGGAATGCCACGTGCATTGATTTCTAACAATGGTACTTACTTTATAGGAATTACCTTTGAGAAGCTCATGTAACACTTAGGAGTTAAACATAAATTGATAACACTCTATTACCTCCAAGCCAATGGTCAAGCTAAGGTTACAAATAGAGATATCACTAAGATCTTAACAATAACAGTTAGCAAATATAGGAGAGACTAGAGCATGAAACTCAATGGTGCCCTTTGGGCCTACCATCCAACCTAGAAACTTCTTATAGGCTATTCTCCCTATGAGTTGGTATATGGAAAATTGTTAGCTCTTCCTATTCAATTTGAGATCCATATCCTTTCAATAGCCTGTGACCTTGACCTTAACCTAAGTGTAGTACAAAAAGAAAGACTAACAAACCTCAACTTTCTAGAAGAGAAATAATTGGTAGCCATGTCATTTAATTAGTTGCACAAGGCATTTAGCAAGCAATGTCATGACCTCAAAATAAGGAAAGTAAAATTTCAACCGAGAGACAAGGTCCTTTGTTGGGACCCCACACATGTGCCATAAAGAACTAAGTTTTAGACATTGTGAATAGGACCTTACATAATCTATGAAACATGCCTTCATGGGCCATGTTGATATACAAACCTAAAATCCCAAATAAAAAATTTCTAGTCAACATACAATAAATCAAACCTTTCCATGAGCCTAAGAGAGCTACTGACCACAAGAAATCCTCTGATGGACAAGCACACTCATTATTTTGGATCTCCCCCTTCCAACTTAGTCATGGGGGAGATGGCCATCCATTTTGATCATACAATGTAGCTCCTCATTTTTTACACTTTTTCATTTTACATATTTTGATTTACACCATTTTTTGTTTTATAACATTGTTAGTACATTTTTCTCTTTCTTACATATTTTACAAATTTTCTATATTTTACTTTATTTGGTTTGAATTTTTCTTGTGCTTTTATTATGTTTATTTTATCTTGTTTTTCCCTTCTTACCAATAGGACACTGTAGGTATGGCTACAATTGATGATGGTTTGTGCTATAATGTTGTTTGATTGCTAATGTCTAGATTCTATCTTTGAATTTTGGTATTGATAACTAAGACACGGACTTTTTTTCATGAAATAGGCAGTGAGTCCATGTCATCCACCCAACCACAAACTCTATGGTATTTCTTGTTTTGGAAATATAAGTTCCCTTCCTTCAAAAACCTTTTAACAAACTTATGATCTTTGTAGTTTTTAAACTTGGTAAGGATTAAATGGATTGATAAGGGTGTAACTTCAAGAGGACTTGATGCTCTCTATACTTTCCTATTCTCTTGAGTGCTTGAGTGTTTTCATGAATTTCTCACTATTCTACTATTGGACAATAATAGGAAGCTAAAATTTTTTGCACGGTATGGTTCCCATCCAAAAATCATAAAAACATAAAACTTAAAAGAAAAAAACTTAATGGAAATTCAAAGCACACCCTTTAGACTTAATAACGGGCTACAAGCACTAGTTATGAGACTAGAAAGGCATGTTACCCATGCCTTAATATCCCGTCTAACTAAGGTCCTTTCTCGCTTCCTTATTCTCTTTTCTTTTGAATAAGGAATGATGATTGATCTATGGAAGCATTCTTGTGTCTTGAGGGGGTGGATTGGTCTGAGAGTATCAATGCAATGTCATTGTAAGTTCTTGGTTTTGAGATGGACTAAGGATGGACTTTATCAAGTCATCTTAATCATAAGATCCACAAGGGACTTCATGTGACCATGATTCAAGAATCCATTGCACCTTCTCTTCCTTCTGCTACTACTTTCCATAACTCACCTCACTGCCAAGATTTCATGGATTCATTCAATGTCTTAGCTTTAGGTGTTAAAGTTCTTAGGTAGGTTCTTACGGGATTTATTTCTTAACTTTTCATAACCATTAATCAACCATGGAGTCCACAGACTCTTTGATTTGAAGACATGCAAGGGCATTAAGGGCATGAGCCTACTTTAAAGAGGACCTACTTGCATACCTCTTGGTTGGGATAGTTAAGTTCTTTACCCTTAGGCATTTTTTGCAATCAAATCCTTTGTACACCCCATCAGTGACATTCAATTGTGCACTCCTTCATAATATTTCCAATGAAAAACTCTTTTTATTGTGGATTATTTAATCCTCTTCAAGCATTTCATCATGTTCATATCTCTTTTGGCTCTCTAAGAAATTTTTAGAGCCCAGAACCTTCCAAAGCCATAACTTTCCAATTTCTTGTTCAATTTACCTCATTTTTCAGTACTACTACTATTGGAGGTAAGCTCTATGTCATGGGAGCCACAAAGATTTTTGATGAAAATAGAAAAATTTTAAAAAATTTTCTAACTCCCACAAATATTTATCTAATGAAATAAAATTAGAATAATTAATTTATGAGGTTAAACCCTTCCAAAAAACTCTAGTAGCCACAGAAATCAAATAATATTAAAATAATCAATCTATCATAATCACAACTTATCCAAGTGTAACTGCCCAAGAAAGACAATGTACCTATATGTTATAAGTTACACATCACATGCTAATCCTTGATTTTATTGTGATCATAGATGGCACTAAATTGGAAGCATGGATTGGAAGTAGAACTATCCCAACCAATAGATAAGTGAAATAGGACAGGAAGGAGTTAATAGCTTGAAAAACCCTAGGAGTAGGTAGCAGAAGCCATGCAATAAAACCTCTCCATGACCATTTAACCTTCTCCCTCATTTCAAGCTACCATAGAGGTTTGGATGTCAATTTTAAATAAGGTGTTCAATTTTGTTATCATGAACATCAAATTTTGTGAAAAATTGTAAATCCGTAGACTTGGGGTACTTAGTGTCTATTTGTTTGGTTTGAGTCAATCTATGTGTCAATTAGTTAGTTAATAATCCCATACCTTTCCAATATTTTGTAAAGAACTTGTTTCTCCTTTTGTTCACTCAAGGATGAGTTGTCATTCAGTTGTGGGGTATGATGAATCATTTGTTATTAGGCCTTGATATTAGATCCCCAATGTTAGAGCCCATGATACATTTTTAGATATTCGATATTATGGGATGCATGCCAATCTACAAATACAACACTTGGGCGCATGATTCATTCATCTTTTTCTTATAATTAGCAAAGCTATTATAGTTTTTTTTCCCCAGAGTTAGAATATTTTTTGAGTGCTTGTAGCATGAGTCAAAGAAGTGTATGAATCTTTATTTGAGCACTAATGTACCTGAGCATGATAGTATGAACGATAATGAAGACAAGATTTTCTAATCAAACCTTATAGCACTTGGAATATATTAATTCTTTCCTTATGCATTTAATATTCATGCAATTTAATTTAATGAATTTTAATCAAGTAATTTATATTGATTAAATTGCATACATAAGCGCAACCACTTTAAGCATACTTTTAACACTTGGTAAACCCATTTTTTGCTTAACACTTGATGACGCAGTAGTGCTATAACATGTTTAGGTTGTGTACAGAAAGTGGGAATGGATGTTTATGTTAGGATTAGTTAAGTGGTATCTATTTATATAGATTAATTAAGCATTCACTTACTTCATTCCTATTCTTAGGCAACTTAATTCATAAAAGATAAAATGATAAAAATCATATGCCTCATTTACACTTAACCATACACTTGTACTTCACAAGTGGAACTAAGAAGACAATGATTACAACAATTAGATTCACTTCCTAGAAATTGGTGTACTTAGAGAGCTAAAGTCTATGAAATTTGACTAGATCGTTGAGTGAATGCTAATGATTTGTATAGTTTGGCATAGGGTATGCTCACTACTCATCATATAGTATGCATGAATAATGCCTTTTTGGATCATTAAAGGGTTATTCTACTAGTGGAACTTTAAATTGATCTCTACACTTCATTTTAACACTTATTTAATATGTTTAAGGCCTACTCAAAATCAAAACCATAGTTGTAGAAGTTATCCATGAAGACTTCTAAATCATTACCAATTTATTTTTGAAGAATGCTTAGAACAAGTTGCTAGAAAGTTGCAAGAGCATTGCATGGGCCAAAGAACATCTTTTTATATCTAATGAAGGTAGTTTTGACTTGGTTTTTTGAAGAAATTTGGATTTGATTTTATTCACTATATCCATACAAAAAACTATAGTACTTATGTCATGTAGTGGTGTCTAGCACCTAGTTAACAAATGACAAAGAAAATGATCTTTAAATGTTACCATATATAACAACCTAAAGTCAATGTACATTTATCAATTATCACCCTTCTTTAAAACAATGATAAGTGAACACATTGACTAACTATCATCAATAAGATAGATGAAGCCTACCTTGAGAAGCTTTTCATTCTTCTACTTTACAACTTTTTTAAGCTTGGGATTTGATCTATATTAAGGCTAACAACTTGGTTTCATGTTCAAATCTATGTGTATGCAATGCTATCATATATATGGATTAATGTTTATAATCTCATTATAAGACCAGACAAAGATTACTAATCATTTGTTAATAACTTCTAATAATTTCTACTTCTGTTCCTTGGTAAGGCAAACATTGATAATTACTCATTTTCCATTATTCAAGAATACATATTCAAGAGAATATGGTAATGTCTTTACTTCAATGGGCTCTAGTTTTAGCTTTTCAACTCTATGCAACTTTTTCCATTGAATATCTTAGTAAGAATTTAATATTTTTTATTAAGCTCAACATTTAAAATATGATCTATATTTAATAATACCACCATTTTTTATCTACATCATCATAGTGTGAAACACCATCACATTATTTATATAGTTTAACATTTAATAATTGATATTTGTTATGTTATTTTATTAAATTTTCCTAATTTTTTTGCTATTCATATTTTCTATTTAACAAATCAATATGATGGTTCTCTTAAATCTATATTGATGAGTGCAAGGTACCCCTACGCTCAACCATACAAATACGAGTGTTTCACACACGATTCAGTCGAATTCCAAGGACTAAGTGCTTATGCACCCTTGTAGAACAAGGATGGGTTGGTTGATCGTTGTCTTCCCAAGCTTACCTGTATGTCACGATTGTATGGTTAAGTAAGCTTGAGGCATATGATTTTTATCGCTTTTATGTTTTTATGTCTTGTGCTAGTAGGGAAGAAGAGAGGTAATTTAGCTTAAGTACTCATTAACTAAGTCCTAACTAATCCTAACACTAGCATTTGTTCCCACTTTCCATACACATTCAGAATTAGTGCAACACTACTGGGATTACCAAACGCTAATCGTTACTTGGTTACCAAGCATTACACACATGCTCGATGTGGTCGTGCTTGTGTAATTTAATGATTTTCTTAAATGATCAAAATGAATTGTTGTGCAAATAACATAAATGTAAAATGCATAAAATAAAATAAATGCATAAGAAAATAAAATAAATGAAATGTGTAAAAAAACAAATCTCAAGTGCTACAAGGATGAATCAAAGAGCTCATCTTTATTGCCAACACAATGGTGTGCTTAGGTACATCAATGCTTGAATAAAGATCCATCCACACTTCGACCTCTTGCTGCAGGCACTTAGAAAATACTCTAACTTTCAAACAGACTACAAGAGTTTCGCTATTTGACTGCTAAAAGGCTTCCTTTCCAATTGTGTGCCTAGGCACTATATTTATAGGCTTGGGAGCAAGTACTCTAATAATTAGAGTAACCGCTCTAATAATTAGAATAACTGCTAAAGTAACCACTAGAGTAACCGCTCTAATAATTAGAATAACTACTAGAGTAACCACTCTAATAATTAGAATAACTGCTAAAGTAACCACTAGAGTAACTACTCTAATAATCAGAATAACTGCTAGAGTAACCGCTCTCATCATAGCCCCATGACTAAATGAAAAATCATTCTCAAGTTCCTTACAAAATATTGGGAATGTATGGGATTATTGACTAATTGACAACTAACGGTGGAATAGGATGATAGACTCAATGTGCCCAATGAATAGATCAAGAAGCATATTGCAACATTAGTGTTTATGACCATTGTGGTGAACACTCATATGTAAATGACATCCAAGCCTTTATTTGGTAGCTTGAAGAGAAAAAGAGAGAGAGAAAGAAGATGGAGTATGTTGCTATCAATGTTGAGATTGTGCCTTCCATTATTTATCCATAGCCATGCTACCAAATTTGCTCCTTTCGTAAATGCTCCAGTTCTAGTCCATCCTAAGGGCTTCCTCCAAGCCCAGTCCATTGTTTGTATGATTTCCATCTGCACACACAACACAATCACAAATCAGCAAGGATAGATAATCCACAATGTAGTTGATACCTTGCCTCAATATGAAGTGCATTGGCTGAGTTTTGGTTATGGAAAAAATTGGTTCAGAGATTTATCACTGGCAACTACCCAAGGTGTAGGGGTTAGGCAATTAGTAAAATGGAAAAAATTGAAAATTTTTTGCTAGGGTCCCCACGACTAAGAGCGAACCCTTGATAGCTATAAGATGGAAAAACATGAGGAACAAGAAAGATAAAAAATATCAATGGCAACACCAATAAAATGGATGTCATGGATGGGGATGAAATAACAAATGATTGATTGAAGGAAATGTTTAAGGGAAAGAAGTTAACAATTGCACCAAAAAGAAATGCCAGTGGGTCCTCCCCAAAGAAGGCTTATGTCCTTTATGCCCTGACAAACCCACAAACCAAAGAGTTCTTAGGCTCTAGAAATGTCATTTAGAAGCAAGAGTTAAAAACTTACCCACAATAATTCACCAAAGAAAAATAATGCATCAACCTAGAACAGACTAATGATAAAACTAGCAATGAGGTGGAAAATGGGAAGAAAGATGGAGAGGAGATAATGGAATGGAATCCCAAGAACAAGGTTGTGTAAAGCCCCTTGTGTATTTCATGGTTAAGATAACTGAGTAGAACTCATCCCAAATTTAGACTCAAACCAACCACATTCAATGATCTCGCATCAATACACTTGGCCAATCCATTCTCTTAAGGCAACAAGAATGCTTCCACAAAGAGTGACCACCATCGCAAGGAGAGTGTGATTGAGAAGCAGGAAGTGAGAAAGGGCCTTAGTTAGAGGGAACCTTTAGGCATGGGTAACATGTCTTTCTAGTGTCATAACCAGCGCTTGTAGTCCATATTGCTTTATCATGTCTAAGGGGCGTGCTTTGAATTCTCACATCTCTCTCTTTTATGCATGAGAACCACACCATGCAAAGACTTATTTTTATTCACTCAACTTCTTGATATTTGAACAATGTTAGAATGGCAAAAAACCCAAGAAAAAGTATCCAAGCACCCAAGAGAATGACCAGCACCAATGCATCGAATCCCCTTGAAGTCACACCCTTTTCATCCTTTAAGTCTTTCCTTGGTTTGAAAAATACCCAGCCACCAATTCATTAACAAATTTACTTAGAAAAAAGGATACTATATAGTTCCAAGCCAAAGGAGACCATAGAGTTGTATGGATGAGTGAACGACATGGACTCATTGCCTGTTTTACCAAAAGAACCATATGTTAATATTAGCATCATAATTTAAAGGTAAAACCAAAACATTAGCAATCAATATGATATAATTAAATTCACCATCATGAGCACTTATTAGATGATGAATAAAAGTAAATCAAGCAAACAAAGAAATAATAAAAACATGAACGATGGTGTAAAACAAAAATAGGAAAAGTTAAAAGAATGTGTAAAACAAAAAATGTGTAAAAGAAAAATTCAAAAAGAACTGAGGGCCTAGATTGGTTAGCATAGGTGGCCATCTCCCCCATGACTAAGTTGGAAGGAGGAGATTTGAAATAGTGAGCAGGGTTGTCCATCAAGAGAGGTAGCATGTGTACTAGTTGTCCTAAGCTCCTAGAAAGGTTTGGTTTGTTTCAGGTTAACCAAAAGTTTCTTATTTGAGGTCTTAGGTTTGTATATTTTCATGGCCCCTGAAGGAAAAGTTGCATAAATAATATGAGGTCTTTCCCATAGTGTTTGAAATTTAGTACATTGTGGCACATGTGTGGGATTCCAGTAGAGAACCTTATCTCTTGGCTAATATTTAACTTTCCTAATTCTTAGGTCATGATGTTGTTTATTGAAGGCTTTGTGCAATTCGTTAGATGACAGGGTAGCTAATCGGTTTTCATCTAGTAAGTTAAGGGCTACTAACCATTGTTTCTATGCTAGATCAAGGTCAAGGTTGAGTTCACATGCCGTGGATAGTGTACGAAGCTCAGTTTGAATGGGAAGCATTGGTAATTTATTGTACACTAACTCATAGGGAGAGTAGCCTGTAGGGAGTTTCCATGTGGAGTGGTATGCCCAAAGAGCATCATTTAGTTTAGTGCTCCAGTCTCACCTAAACTTGCTAATGGTTCTTGTCAATATCTTCATAATCTCCCTGTTGGTGACTTCTACTTGACCGTTTACTTGGGGGTGATCTAATGTAGTCAATTTATGCTCAACTCCTAAGTGTTGCATTAATTTTTAAAAAGTTGCACCTATGAAGTGTGTACCATTGTCTGAAATAAGTGCACATGGCACACCAAACCTATTTATGATTTGTTGTTGAATAAATCATGCAATTGTAGATGATGTACAATCTTTAACAGTAGCTGCTTTGGCCCATTTTGTTAGGTAATCAATGGTAATAATAATATAAGCTTTTCCATTGGACATTGGTGTAATCGGCCCCAT